>JAQOWM010000237.1:0-136338 GCA_029041755.1 Resseliella maxima | reverse complement strand
CCCCTTTGATGCGCAATTAAAATGTTCGACAAATATATGTGCAACTTGTGCGTACATTATTTTACTATGAAGAGTGTTGATTTTCATCAGACTCTAATGTATGGAATAGCGTAGGAGTAAGCAAGATAGCTTGAGATCGAAATTCACCAATAGTGATTTGAGTAATAAAAAATGCGCATCCTTATCAAATCGAACATACTGTTGTAAATAATAATGTAAACGATAAATGACCGGAATTATTTATAATGTAAACCATTACAGCATAGTAAGACAGTACTGCATTGTGAATGATGTACAATATGTAAATGTCATATATTTACTGTCACATTATACTTTTTCTTTCTCTTCTAAATTAAATCTCAACCGATTAAGACAAGGGGAAAAGTACTAGAAAGAGCAATCCAATCTAGTACTAAATAAATCCCGATAAATCACATCAAATCACATTCAAGATTGTCTTACTAAAATAAAATACACATACATTACTCTTGACACATTATGATTTGTCAAAATCCCAGTATATTGAATTGTATTTAAATGTCATTTTTGTTTGATGTGTTTGAAGGCATTGGATGTATATGTTTATTGTATTTAACGGACTCACGACAACAAATATTTTTAGTTATCGGTTATGGGTGCATATTAAAAAAAAAAAATTAATTCACAAATCGAAGAAAAATACTTGTTTTCATAAGTACACCAAACATACAAAATACATACTCTTGTTTAACTATTTTCAAGTAGAGTTACTAGAGTAGAGATTAAATACTCTGAAGTTCCGGTCATTCGTGCAATTGTTTCAGAATTATTATTACTCTCATATCGTAATGAAATTATGCGTCGTTTATGGATATCTGTGTGCTTTTTTTTGTCGGTCATTTCGTGTAAGACAATCCATGATAAATAAAACTTGAACAAATCAGAGAAAATGTATTATTATATGCATCAAAGAGAACTAAGATGGAATGAAATTAGAGTTTTGGGACTTGCATAAACAATAAATGTTACCGTGTAGCGATCACAATGTTTTGTATGCATATGAGTGTAGTAGGGCATCTCAAGTATATCCAATAAAAAAATACTGCGCACAATTTAGCCCACACTGAGCATTGCAATGGCAAGACAAGCGTACGGATAAAAGAGATAGAAATAGGAACATATTTTTGTCACCGACTATGCATATCGTGAAATGCATTTATAAAACATTGTAAATCACTGCTATTACCACTGGTAATTTACCAGGCTATATTAACCCAATGTATTTAATATAGCAATGTTGAAAAACGGAGCTACTAACGCCATCTTTGGATCGAAGCTTTTGAAAATGACCATAACTCAAAATGCTTCATCGTGTAATAACAATCTGTAAAGCAATCAAATTCATACTACTGACAGAGTCATTTCAGTATTGTTTTACATTGTTCACATCTTTTGTTTTGTTGTATATAATTAGTTTGAAAAAAAAAATAGATGAGGAAACTATTACGTTTGAATTAAAATATTGAAAAAAAAAAAAAAAATATTCGAGTGTTATATATTCGTAAGAAAACATTTCATAGTGAATTCTCGATGACTAGATGGCGATAGTTTTTACGCTATAGTGGGGTCAATTCTGCTTGGCTATTACATATAGAAATATATTAACACATACATGCATAAACATGTCAGCCGATGCACAAAATTAATTAAATTGTCCTTGTATATTCGACGTTTTTTTAATTGAAATATTCTTTTCCTTTTTGAAACAAGGCTTAAATTTATTTGAATCAATATATTTCTAGTTTTAAAAAAATGAATATTCAGGATGTATAGAATTAAAAAAATTAGTACTTACGAGAAAGAAAACCGAAAATCTGCTTCTGGATGCTCATGATATACATTTTTTTTATTTATGATTGTGAATAAAATATTATATAAACTATAATACAGTCACATTCGAGAATGTATGTTGAATTATCTGAAATGAAAATATCATTCATTATTATTCGTTTATTTATTACTTATTATTATATTATTAATAAGATTTTAATGGTGCACGCTCGTAGTGTTAATGTAAGGGGGTACTGGATCAGTTCACAATAATTTGAATGAAACTTTTATAAGAATTTTCGAAAAACACGTCTAGGAATTCAGATTTTTGCACTAAGGCTAGTGACAGCGGTGAAATGTTCATACTATTTTGGTCACGCGAATTTTCGTCGCGCTGCAATTTCTATGGGAATTTTACTGCGACCAAAATTCGTTTTGAAATACGAATTTTGGTCACGCGACTTTTTTACCCTAGCGGGGGAACATCAGACAAAGGACAAATTTCGGGGATGAGGATAGACAAAGTGGGGTCAAAATGGAGTTTCAATACAAATAGTGTTGCGACCAAAATGCGTTCTTGTACGCGACCAAAATTCGTTTTGCATTACGAATTTTATTCGCAAAAAATCGAGCGACCAAAATTCGTTTTTGTATGCGACCAAGATTCGCGCGACCAAAATACGGGCCCCCGGTGAAACACAGGACACTTAGTAGAGTTACCTCCGAAGACACATTTTCGTGGAAAGCACATTCGAACGCTTAGTAACAGTTTTGGCCGATGTATAGATATAAAAAATAGCAATGACAATAATCTGAAGATTCGCACAAAGCAGAGGAAAAGAACAATACACAAAGCAATCGGTTATAATAGATGCAAGTTTGCACAGTGTGTATTTGTTTTGGTCATTTTATTTCTCCGATTTATGCTGATATTCTTCTGATTTTAATCCATTGTCTATCGACATGTCTGTACAATGTACATTGTACATCTGTCGCGAACACTCCATGAACAAAAAATTTGTTTGCTCCGAATTAAGTGAGATTTTATATTTCTATGTTTTAGGCAAAAAGGAGCAAACAATTTTTCTTCACGAACACCAAAAATTTTTGTTCTTGAATAGTGATCGCGAACTGTTCGTGGAGAGCTCTGTTCCCAACACTGCTTAGTAACCACTAGGTGCCCTGCTGACAAAGGGGAGTAGGTAATGCGATATCTTACAAATGTAGCTAAATTTCTGTGAAAAATTTTCTCAAAATACCACCTCAAAAAATTTGGCTGGCTTACTCCCCATGGGTAATGCATAAAAATTTTATTACGTTCTAACCAGGGTTTAAAATAAGTATTTCTCATAATTATCGAAATTATGTAGAAAAGTTGTTGTTTCAGCTTTGAGTCATCCTACATTTGCATTTTGTTTCAATTAATGGGCATAAGTTCTATTTGAAGCTCCACAATCTTAACTAAATGCTAGTGGAGATGCCATATAAAATATGACGCTAAATGACAAGGTGAATGAAACATCTACTATAATTTTTGTTGCAAAAATCTTATGAATTTTGATAATTTGAATAATTTTAAATGTTGGTTCTTGTAAACTGAAATCTTTCGTAATCTTTAAATTTTTATATTCTACTATTCTTTTCACTATCACTATCACTAATTACTACTTGCAGTACAGAAAAGTTCATCTTGTGATGTCTTACATCCTTTTGTATGTAGATTTGATGTGAAAAGTCAGATAATCTTGATTATATAAATTGAGTCATCGAATTTGATTATTTGTTTACACTGCATTGCATCAAATATATTCCTTTCTAAGAATGACTCAGAATGTCGGCATTTTTTTCCAGTGAATAATCACGATAATCCTGTTATAATATCGTGTTTATATATCGTCATATTTTGGTTTTGTTCATCCACAATTAGCAAATTTACATTATAACCATTTACTGTATTAATGATACAAGCTCAACTAATTATTTTTACTAGTGAAATATTTGTTAAATAATTGTGAAACCCAATTTCACGTCATTCAGTTCAGTTTCATCGGTTTTCACAACAAATTATTTATAACATGAACCAATCAAATACATCGTGACAATATTTAACAAAATTACATCTTCTAGCCCCCAAACTATTATTACTATTAATCTGCATTATACAAATGCTCATATTAATGTTGAGTACTTTGAATCTATTGTAAATTTTAATGTATTTCAGTATACTCAGTCAGTATTTAATTATATTTAAAATGTATGCGCATTTAAGTTTGACTATTACTTTGAATGCAGTCATTTATGACTATACACCATAATGAGATCATCCCTGTGCTCTCCAGTGAAACCACGACAGTGTTGTATATTATATGTACAAAACATGAAGTAGTTCGGAGAATTTTATTTCTTTTATTATCAAAGTAAAATGTGGCAAAAATATATATAAATACGTTTGATATTTGCTAGCGGATTTGTGAAACACTCGTTTGAAGAAAATGATTTACATATCGTAGTTTTCCTTAATTTATTCTAATTCTAAATTTACGAATAATGTATCCGAGTGAAATTTTGTTCATTTTATTCCAAACTATGTTTATAGTTAATTTCACTTTCAAAAGTTGATAGATAATTTTGTAATAGTGGATTTGATTCATATTTTGTAAATATGAATCTTTGAAATATTGAAAGAAAGTTTATTGCAAATACTGCAATTTTTGTTTTTGCTGGATACATATTGTATCTCGATTACGACATATTTAGCTTTATTTTTTTGATGGACATACTGAATTATTTATATAAAAAAAATTACCAATCGATTACCATAATTGGTAATCATTCAACTGTGAAATAAATAAGGCATGATTTAAATCAGCCTTTACCAAATAAAAAATTATTTTACACATTATAATATGGATAATGCAATGCTACAAGTAAAGGAAAATGTATTCTTTTCACTTCTTAATATGACAGTAAAATTATTTTAGAATTAAGTTGTCAGCGTGTTTACATGGTTTAAATCGAACAAACAAAATTATTAGGGAGTGCTATAAGTGTAAACTGTAAATACGATATGATGATTTAATGGCCATACTTATATCTACGGCAAAAATACGAACGCGTTCCACTTTTGAGCATTCGTAGAATATTATTCAATTAGGAATTTATATAATTACCGATATTCTATTTATTTCTAGACTGTTGACATCAGAAATGAAGTTAGGTCATTTCATATTGAATACAATTTTAAAAAATCAAATTCATCTCTCCAAACTAGGACTTTTCATTTATCAAATAATTCGGGATTTCTCAATCAGACTTGGGAATTATTTGCAGAAAATTTTAAGATATCTTAAAATGATTGTAAATTCATTTCCAAATAATTTCATGTAGATAAAAAACATAACTTCATTAATTCATAATTAAACAACAATTAACGGAAACAATAACAAGAGTGAAACACAGGTCAACATATCAATATGTACTGTACTTTTTTCAAATTATTACTTTTTCTTTTTGTTAGATTTATGTTTCTCAGTACAATTTTCAAATGATTTTATGTTATACCGATCACTATAGAAACAAACTGGGTATTAAACCTTTTTAATTTTCCAAAACTTGGAATAATGTTATTGTTGACCTTTACTTGCAATTTGACATGTTGTATTTCTTTACGAATTTGCGAATAGCTTAAATTCGTGTGATTTATTTACAAAATCGTCGTACAGATTACAGCTTCTGCACAGGATCGAAGTTAAATCACAACTGAATGATTTTGCTGTCATCATCTTTATTGCGACTCTTGTTTCTTCTTCTTCTTCTTCTCCGATGTGTGGATTGTGGAAAGTATAAAATAGTTTAGTTTAGTTATATATACAAATATACATCTTTAAATTCTGTTTCGTACTTCATATTCCGCCTGGCTGTGGCCATTTCATTATATTGAATAGTATATGGATTTTATTGTTGCTCTTTCAATACTTTTTGTAATTTTTACGATTTTGCATACAGCCGTACACATTTCATCGTGCGCTGTTCTGAATGCGCAAGGCACAAAAGAGTGTCCCGTTTTTGCTGATGATCATGGCTAAATTTCAGTACGTATTCTCGCGAACTTTAATGTATAAGTACATTTCAAAAAAGCAAAAATATGCAAATCACAGGAAAAATAGGGTTATGGTTAATACTAACGAAATTTGAGAAATATCTGATTCAAACCAATGCTATAAAATAAATGCCGTGAAAACTATTCAGACACGTATTCATTGGACTAATGTATTTTATATTGAGCTTGTTGATTTTGTTTTTATACATGTTGCTAATATTATTTGAATAAAATTCATACAAAGATTCCTAGGCTCTCCACAGACTTCTCTCCTATCTGGCGAACATTGGAAAATGTCCGAATGAGACATGATGATTTTATTGTTTGTGAAATTAATAATTTATGGAAATTAGTGCATTTTTCCTGAATTGATTTTTTGTGTACTACATAATTTGAAATGTGCTGCAAAAATGACATATTCATTATTTATAACAGAAAAAAAAGAATTCGATTTCTACCAAGACGAGAAATTGTTTTTTATTTCATGCATTCCTTAATTCATGGGGCGAGTCACGATCACTAGCACTGGAAGAATTAGCGAAAAACTAGCAAAAAATTCTAGTGCGTGAAATTAGCTCTCAATAATTTTTCTCGTCATAAATTCATTGAAAAGCGTACAATACAATTTGTATTTTACTTGTTTTAATTTATTATTATTGACTTTTTTCTTCATTTTTTCCAAAAAATAAAATTTAAAACCATTGAGAGCTAATATCACGCACTAGAAATACTAGCAATACTAGCTGAAAACTAGATACACTGGAATTTCGTGAATGACCCCATGCCTTAATTCATGTCATTTGTTTGACTATGGCTTTTATTGCATTTCATCGACATGTGCAATGATAATTTGATTTCGTCTTTATTGGTTAATGTGAAACGAACTGGCTTACATAATGTATTTTATTTGTCATTTTTATTATTCAGAAAATAGAAATTCAAATATATTTATATCCGCTGTTTTAATTATATATTATGATTGAATTATTCATTAATTTTAATAAAGTTTATACATTTTAGTTAATTTCCAAATTAAAATATATTTCTTTTGTACATTGTTTGAATTTCAACATTTTAGGAAAGTAAAATCGTAAAGGAAAGTATAATAAATTATTGTAAATATTTTGTAATAATTTTCAGAATATTAATAAATAATGTAAAAAAGATTATTAACTTCAGTTTTCTTCAGTAACAATATAATATGGCATAACTTCTTAAAGCTATTTTGCTTTTTAAATCTTACAATAACTGAACAATTTATTGGAACTTCGCCCCTATGAAACTGAGATGTCGATTTTTTCGGAAAGAAAATTTTATTTCATAACTAAATGAATGAGCACTTCAACCAATGTATTCTCCATCGTTAGCTATGACTTCACGCCATCTTTCAGGAAGTTTGTGGATTCCGCGTCGAAAGAATTCCTTATCTTTTGAAGCTATCCAGTCAGCGACCCATTTTTGTATTTCTTCAAAGTTTTTAAAGCGTACATCGGCCAAGTCAATTTGCATCGATCGAAACAAATAGTAGTCCGAAGGAGCAAGAGTCTGGAGAGTACGGGGGTTGATGAAGCTGATCCCAATCGAAGTCTTTTTTCTTTTTTTTTTACGATGTTTGAACGATGTGGCTTGGCATTGTCATCGTGAAAAAAAAACTTTATCTTGTTTAGTCGCTATTCATGGATGTTTCACCTTCAATGCTTGCTCCATTTTGATCAATTGTTATTCGTAGCACTTACTATCAACCATTTGGCCAGGTTTCAGCAGCTCATAATACACGACACCTTCCTGATCCCACCAAATGCACAGCATAACCTTCTGTCAATGAATTTCTCGTTTTGACTGTGAAGGTACTGGTTGGTCTGGATCAACATACGCTGCTTTACGTTTGGGATTATCGTAATAGATCCATTTTTCATCGCCAGTAACAATTTGACTCAAAAAACTACGTTTTTTGTGCTCAGCAAGGTGTTTTTTGCATGTTTCGATTCTTGCTCTGAGTTGATTTTCGTTCAATTGATGTGGCACCCATTTTCCCAGCTTTCGAATTTTTCCCATTTCATACAAATGTCTAGAAATAGTTGCTTGATCAACCTTCAACTCCATTGCAAGTTCTTTTTGCGTTTGACAAGGATTTTCATCCAATAATGCTTGCAAATCCGCATCTTCAATTTTTTTTGGAAGACCTGGCCGTTCTTTGTCTTCCAAGTCAAAATCACCACTTTTGAATCTCGCAAACCATCGTTCATAAGTTTTTTGAGTTGAAGCATGTTCACCGTAAGCTTCTACTAACAAACGATAACTTTCAGCAGCGGTTTTCTTCAAACGAAAGAAGGTTATTAAAGTTCCCCGCAAAACCACTTCTTCAGGCACAAATTTCGACATTTTTGAAGCAAAAAAAATCTTTGTTGTTTACACTTCAGCAAAATGACATATACTGAAATTTATAGCGTAATGACAGACAAAAAAAAGAAAATGGCCGCGGTGTGCTCCGATGCACACAACGCTGGTTACGCCATCTGTTATCTAAATCGACATTTCTTTTGCATACACCCAATAACTCAAATAGAAGTAATTTTTCCCTTTATTCTATAGATTCAAAAAAGTTAAATTTTGACCCGAATCAAATGAAGAAAAGAACACTTTCTGGAAGACAATTCGGCACTTTTGTATACATACTCAAGTTACTTGCATAATTTTGTTTCAAACTTGTAACAACAGCAAATATATGACTTATTTTATTTTACTAAATTTATGATGAACAAAAATCAATATTAAATAAACTTTAAACCACCTTTAATTTTTTCAGCTCATAAAAGTGTTTACAGTAAAATACATACTATTTTGGAAAAAAAAAATATAACCAATCTTTCATTATAATTTTTACAATAATGAACAAGTACTATTATGATAAAGCTTGTCTAAAATTAAATTTTCTTGTTTTTTTTTCGACTGAAAAACGTTCATGTAAGTAAATCGAACGTAGATGAATATAACAAAAATGTAAACAGACAATTTCGTTTCCTTTCAATTGAAGAAAAAATGTTTGCATTTCAAATCAAACAGTCATAACATACGGTCGTACACATACATACTCCTCTCTGCAGTTAATTTATGTCAGCTATTAAATATGAAAAAATGAACTGCAAATTAGCAATGCATGAATTATGATCATTTATGATATTCTTAGCAAATATTCAAATTTTAGCTGTGAATTTAGAACACATGTTGTCGCGAACACATGCCATTCAATTACTATGTCTTTAGTTCATGAACTACATGTATATTGTATACATTTTCATTTCATAATCCAAATGAAAACTATTTCTTAAAAGCGTGACTGAAGTCAGGGTATCAACCTCTGCCCAAAATCTTAACAAAAAAATTAATAAATTAAAACAAACTTCGCTATTAACGTTTTGGACACGCAAAACCTGATTTTCAGACAAGAAAACGTTGTTAGGAAAAGGTTAATTGAATTGTTTAAGAATTTAATACACTGATCAATGTCTGTTTGTTTTTGGATTCAGTTTTGCAGTTCAGAAATTATAGTGACTTGCTCCGAAATCGTTAGGATTGGCAATTGATTGATGAACCGATGCAATTATTGAACTAATTATTCTAATTTAATGAATTGTAAAAATATTTTAATTATTTAAATAAACCACCTTTGGCGAACAAACGTTGTTTGGTGCAATAATAATAATAATAAAAACGTTTACAATACGAAAGAAAATGACCATTTCCAAGAAATGTTAAGGTTTTCTCCCATATGTATCCAATGCAGTGTCAACAATATATGAATCCGGCGCTTTTTCATCAGAATTTTGTACCGCATCAAATGTACCAACCCATTTTCAGTTGAAGAATTTTTCAAACAATGATGCCAAGGGGAAAAGTTACATTTACTCGTGCAATGTTAATGGTTTGCGAACTAAAATTCCGGAATTCTTTTCTAATATTTTAATTAATGATTTTAAAGTTTATTTGTTGTGTGAAACACACTTGAATAGCACCATAGGTAATAGTGAGATTTTTCCGAACGACTTTGATGTTTTTCGTTGTGATCGAACGGATCTTACAGAGAGAGATCAAACCATTAAAAAGTCTCATGGTGGTGGTGTTTTGATTGCAACTCACAAATCATTGAATGGGCAGTTAATTTTTGATGGTGAATCTTATGGTGCAGAAGTTATTTGCGTTAGTATTAATATTAATTGCCGAAAGTTTTATTTGGTTGAATTGTATATTAGACCTAATTCACCATTTAAGATTTTTGAGAATATTGATGCTGCTATTAATTTTTTAATTACGAAATCAGTTCAAAAGGATTCAATCATTGTATCTGGTGATTTCAATTTGTCTGATTTGTTATGGATATCGGATGACATTGATCATCCAAATGTTTCTTATCCTATTAATGCTTGTTCTAGGAAGGAATTGTTCATTCTGGATTCTTTCCATGGGTGTGGTTTGTCACAGATCAATGAAACTTTAAATAATAATGGAAAAATGTTGGATTTGATATGGACGAATGACCCGGACTTGATTTATTGCTTGAAAAGTGATATTTTTTTGGTGAAATCTGAAGTGCATCATAATTCCATTGAAATTATTGTTCCTGGAATTGAAAATAATATAATGAATTCTAATTTTGTTTTCTATCATGATTTTAGGAACGCGAATTATAATGATTTGAATGATTATTTCAACAATGTTGATTGGAATTTGGTATTGTCAAAGAACTCATTGGAGGACAATTTAAAGGAATTTTATTCAAATATTTATGATGCAATTAATTCACATGTTGTCGTGAAGAAGAGAATTGTTTCATCTCATCCAAAGTGGTTTGATTCAAAAATGATCAATTTAAAGAATGTATTGAATAAGCTTCGCAAAAAGAGACATATTTCTTTGGATGATGACTTAAACTTCAGAAATAATCGCACCGAATATAATAGATATTCGCGTATTGCTTATAATAATTATAAGGTTAAAATGGAGGAATTGATAGTTAATGATCCAATGGAATTTTTCAAATTTGTAAATGCAGTTAGAAAGACTAACAATGAATTTTCACATGAAATGCATTACAATAATCAGAAGACATGTGAAAATAAAGATATTGCAAATCTTTTTGCTAAATTTTTTGCATCTGCATATACTCAGTACGACTTGAATTTGTCTGACATTTGCAACATTGGGAATTTTGAATCAATTATTAATATTTGTCATAATATTCCCAATTTGAGTATTGATGAAAATGTTATTTTACAAAGTGTACTTGATTTTCCAAATAATTTGATTTCTGGTCCGGATCGATTGCCTAATTTATTTATCAAGAAATGTATTGATTCTCTCATTAGGCCACTGACTATTTTATTGAATAATTCACTTAAGTTGGGGTATGTTCCGGATTTGTGGAAGTCATCATTTGTAAAACCAATATTTAAAAATGGTTCAAGGAACAATATTGAGAATTATAGAGGTGTAGCCTTACAAAATGTAATTCCGAAAATTTTAGATTCATTGGTTGCAAAACACTTGAATTTTCATATTAAAAACATAGTTGATCCAAGTCAACATGGTTTTGTAAAGGGATGGTCGACTATTACTAATTTAGTTGAATTTACTTCGCTGACTTTGAATGAGTTGAGTCCTCATAATCAAACAGATACAATTTATATCGATGATGATGTAAGACTTTCTCATCACATAAATTCAATTGATGACTGTCTTACTCTTCAAGAGAGTTTAAATAATGTTGTTAGTTTTTTTGAATTGAATTTATTGAAATTAAATGTTAAAAAAACAAAAATGATAACATTTCATCGCTTTGGTAATGTGACTGATTTTAATTACAGTATTTATAAGTCAATAATTGAAAGGGTTAATCAAATTAAGGATTTTGGTGTCATTTTGGACGAGAAACTTAATTTCAAAGCTCATATTGAATCTATGATAGCTAGAGCTAGATCCAGACTGGCTTGGATCAAACGTTTTGCACATGAATTTAATGACCCTTATACAATAAAAATATTATTTTTCAGTTTCGTTGTTCCTATTTTAGAATATGGATCTCAAGTATGGAATACACGCAATATAGGACAGTCGAAACGAATAGAATCTGTTCAAAAACAATTTTTACTGTATGCTCTGAGAAGATTCAAATGGGGCGATGGATTCCACCTACCGAAGTATGAACATAGATTGCTTCTACTACAAATGATTACTTTGGAAAATCGCAGAAGTATTGCTCAAGTAATGTTCATCTTAAAATTGATCAAGGGAGAAATATGTTCGGAGACCCTGTTGCAAAGGATTCAATTCAGAGTTCCATATCATTCTGTTAGAAATATTGAATTTTTGAGAATAGGTACAATGAATCATGGTTATCAGAAATATATGCCATTGATAAACTTAATAGAAACTTTCAACAGATATTATAATGAAAAATTTTTGGATGAGTTTGTAATTGATTTTAATATTAGCTCAGATGTGGTTAAGAAGAGATTGACTACAATGTTTAAGAATTTGATCGAATAGTAAATGATTGTTTATCTTGTTTGGATTCATTTTTGTAGTTCAGCAATCACAGAGACTTGCTCCGAAATCATTAGGATTGGCAATGGATTGTTGATTCGATACGATTTTTGAATCTGCCATTTATCTTTATATTTGAATTAACTGTAAATATAATCTATAATATTTTAAATAAACCACCTTTGGCGAAGAAACGCTGTTTGGTGCCGTAATAATAATAATGATTCCAATATTAGAATATTCTGTAACATCAATAAAAATTTTGTTTTCAAAAAAAAATGAATTCAATTCTATCAATTTTCAATTCAGTTTTTATCAAACAGACAACTCCATTTAATGTTGAAATTTTTCAGCATAAGCCGAATATCGATGAGTATATCAGAATTTCTAAGTTAAGCACGGAAAAAATATTACTTTGATATATAATTAATCATGATTTGCAGTGCTGCATTATATATGACGTCGAAAATAATAGTAAATTTGATGATGCAGCAGTGCCACTGTTAGATTGAGACACCTGGCTCAGGGCCCACGGTACAAGGGATAACAATAAATAATATAAATATATATATATAATGAACATTACATTGAGATCACGAATTAATAATAATTAAACATATCATTAGGGACATCGATCAATCTTCTTTTAAATGCATTTCTTTTGCTAGATTCTAAAAACAACGTTTTATTAACATATTTACAGATAAGCGTAATTGGAGCGTTTGTGTTTCTACTTAATATATTTGAAATTTTTAAAAATTTAGCATTACGAAAATTACATGGATTAGGATTAATATAAAACAAACTTTTTACAAATAGACAATGAATTCTATCGTTTAATAAGTCATATATAAATAATAACGCAAGATTAATACTACGTCGACTGAGTCTAATCATATTCAAAGCTTTTAGGCGATCATCATAGGACGAAATTTGGTAATTGTTTAATCTATTCGGATATTCGCGGAGCGCAAACATTGAAAATTGACGTTGAATTCTTTCGATCAATTCGGCCTTAGTTGAAGATATGTTAAGCCACACAGGGCTACCATAATCAAGATTAGGTTTTGCAACTATTTATTACTTCAATGCGATGATTTCTAAATTACTAAAGCAATATTGGTTGCAAACAGTCAAAAAAATTGTTTTTTTTATGTTTTTGGTTCTTATTTTTTGTTCAGAGTAAACGAAAACTGAAAAAAAAAGTTTGTTTGTTCACTCCAACTAAAATCTCTTCAATGCTTCAGCACAAACATTGAAGTGTTGACTTTTTGCTTATTTTATAGCACTTCAATGTTTGTACATTGAAGAGATTTTAGTTGTGAACAAACAAAGCAATTTTTTTTCTCGGTTTTTTGCCTGTTTACTACTATATATTACTTCAATGCGACGATTTTTAAATTATTAAAGTGATATGTAGTTTCAAACATTTATTTTGTCTTGGTTTTTTTCACGGAAATATAAGGTTATGTTTCAGGAATGTCATATGTAGAAATGTATATGCAATAAAGAATTTTTGTTTTGTATACTCAGAAGCACAGAAAGACAAACTCATTTTTTTTTGTCTCGAATTTTGTTCGGAATAATTTTTGGTTTTTTTTTATCACAGTTATCGAATTCAAAAAACGCTAGATGGCGTTGAACGTATCAGTCGTGGTTTTCGTATCGCTCCAATAGCATAATAATCAATTTTACACTTTACAAAATTTTTTATTATTTTAAATTTTAATAAATCGGCGACTATTTTTATCACAATTACGTAAAGTTTACGCGAAAAAATTTAAATTTCGGTGCTATTTTCATTATTTTTATTTTTCCGGTACACTGTGATGATATTGTGTAACTTTTTTGTGAACGACAAGTGTCATTCCAAAGCATAAACACCGGCTTCATAAATAAGTTTTGCTTTATATTTAATTTATTTTGTGTTTATTTTTTGTGATTTTATTAATTTAATTCATATTATAATTTAGGCGTTCAGTAAAATCACAGTGTTACGCTTACATTTTGTTTTGATTTTTATTTTGCTAATGATCAATTTTTGCCGAATACTTTTCCGATTTTATAATTAATGCAAAAATTCTTACCGTACAGTTTACAGATTTTTTTTTTAATAATGTTGATAAATTTTCAATAACGCAATTAGTCAAACGTTACTTTTCGATAGGTAGTAAACACAAGTTCAGTTAAAATGCAAAATTGTGATCGCGGTTAATAAAACTCATCTTTTTATTCGGATTATTTTGCGCATGGTGAGGACATAGAATTACGGTGTACTCATGAACTACCAAAACCCCATTTAAAATGTATGTAAGGTACATGGCACTTAAAATCGCAATAATTTTAAAATGTACGCTAATGTCACCACCATGATTTAGCGGTTCATTGGTGAGTTCGTTTCATTTTGTTTTGTTTATTGGTAGCGATTGATTTCCATGGCCAGTTGCGTTCGACAAAATTATTGGTGATTTTTCTCGAGTGCAGTGTGGCTTAGCACGCCCCTCACCTTAAATTTATTTTGCTCGAAACAGTAATGGTGGGCCTCGGACGAGGGGAGGCCACGGAGCTCGTCCTCCCCGGGACTTGACCGGAGCTCCACAGTTGACGACCGCTTTGAATATTGGAACAATGAATTTGAGAGGGGGTTTTGAGTTGAAGAAGCGAGAATTGGTCGATAGGGCAAATAATTTCGGTTTAGATATTTTGGCTTTGAGCGATGTACGTGTAAAAGGTCAGGTAGAATAGACTTTAGAGAATTATCACTTGTATTTGTCAGGAGTTAAGAATGGTAGAGCAAATTGGGGCGTAGGATTTCTAATTCATAACAGTTTAGAGCAGTCAATTGTGTGTCATAGATTTGTGAGTGAAAGAATGATGTGGATTTCAATAAAGTTGGGAGGTGCAGTGTATCGAAATAAGCATAGGTGAGATAGAGCTGAAGGTTAGGAAATTAGGTTGGGGTAAAGCAGCAGGAGTGGATGAGATTAAGAATGAATATTTAATTTGTAGTGGTTCAGTAGGGATTCGATGGTTACATCGGTTGTTCAATCTAGCGTGGAATTCATCAGTTGTTCCAAAGGAATGGGGGTGCAGTTATCTCACCACTCCAAGAAGGGTAGCAACAGAGATTGTAACAACTATCGTGGAATTTCTCTATTGAGTGTTTTCGGAAAAGTTTACAGTGCAATTTTAGAAAAACGTACCAGAGCTATTGTCGAATCGCTCTTGGATGAAAACCAATCAGGCTTCAGACCGATGCGCGGATGTCAAGATCAAATTTTTTGCATGAGACAAATAATAGAGAAGTTCACACTTAAAACGTCAGTGGCGAAATATTGAGAATGTGGTAGTGAAAATAAAATTTACCACCACTGTTGATTGTTTGGCCCATTTAGTTTAAGATTTATAGTTTTATGCTACATATCATTATTATTTGTTTTCATACACTTGAATTTAATTCAAATTATGAAATATTTCATTAAAATTTCAATTTCAATTAAATGAAACTGAAGAATACACCTGTATCCAAAAAATACTCGGAATTTTGTTATAAAATGAGAAATCTTTATTTATTCTTCTAAATCGATTTCATCACCTTCAAAGTAATCTCCTTCCGATGCAATGCACCATGGGGCGAGTCACGATCACTAGCACTAGAAAAATTAGCGAAAAATTCTAGTGCATGAAGCTCTAGCTCTCAGTAATTTTTCTAGTCATAAATTCATTGAAAAGCGTACAATACAATCTGTATTTTACTTGTTATAATTTATTATTTTTTCAAAAAATAAAATTTAAATATATTATATAATTTCTTAAAATAATAATAAATTCTAAAAAGTAAAATAGAAATTTGATTAACTTTCAATGAATTCATGATGAGAAAAACCATTGAGAGCTAACATCACGCACTAGAAATACTAGCAATACTAGCTGAAAACTCATGGGGTTATTTACTATTGAATGACTCTACCGAATGTCAAAAGTATTAGCAGGTACTTTGATTAATTCAAAATGTACTAAGTGAAGACTGAATGTAAAATGTGTATCCATTTACGTATACTTTCGCTTCGTTTTTGTATGTTTGTGAAGCACATTCCAGTGAATAACCCCATTTGAAAACTAAATGCACTGGACTTTCGTGAATGACCCCATGCAATGCACTTATGCCAGCGTTTTTTCCAGTCCTCGAAGCATCCCACATAGTCATTTTCCGGAATGGCCTTCAACACCTTCTTCAATTCGCCTTTTATCTCTTCAATCGACTCAAAACGATGTTCCCGGAGCGGTCTTTTGAATTTAGCGAATAGCCAGAAGTCGCATGGAGCTGAGTCAGGTGAATACGGTGGTTGTGGAACGATATTAGTCGAATTTTTGGCGAAATGGTCACGAAGAACGAGTGAAGTCTGATATTGTGCATTATCGTGGTGCAAGAACCAAGAACCAATCGGCCCATAATTCTGACCTCTTGAGGCGTATGGCTTCATGCAAACGACGCATAACGCTTAAATAATATTCCATATTGACAGTTTGGCTGGGCGGAAGGAATTCATAATGCACAATATCACGATAATCGAAGAAAACTGTCAACATCACCTTCCCTTTTAGCGATTTTGACGCCATTTTTTCTGTTCTGCCTCACCTTTGACACGATATTCGCTCGATTGATCAGTTTTTTCCGGGTCATAAGCATAGATCCAAGTCTCATCGCCCGTAATAATACGTTTCAGTTTGTCTTGATAGTCGGAAAGCATTATTTCATACACATCAACGCGGCGCTGTTTTTCTAAAAAAATTCTGTGTTTTCGGTACCAATCAAGATTTGACGCGCTTGGAGATTCAAAACATCCTTCAAAATGGTATTAACTGATCCTCTTGATATGCTAATATCATCAGAGAGGTCTCTTGTTGATAATCGACGGGTTGCAAGCACCAATTTCTTGATTTTATTGACGTGTTATCAGTTAACGTGGTTGGTCGCCCGGAACGCTCTTCATCTTCAAGGCGTTGTCTGCCTTCTTTGAACATTTTGTACCAATCAAATGTTGTTGTTTTTGACAGAACTTGGTCCCCGTAAGCCTTCTGCAAATTCTCAACGTCTCCGCAGCGGTTCATTCATTCATTCATTATTCATAGTTTATAGACCAAATACTATACCGAATTTCAGTGTGTTTAGTCTTTTTATTAATCAGCCAGTGAACTTTTTTGTGTTCGAAAGCGTATGTGAGAGGCTTGCAGGGCACAACTGCACCGCAATCGAACGTTCGGCCCATGATTGGCAACACCTTTTTGCGGATTGAAGTATTTGTTAATAACAATCCAAGCGTTAAGGTGATTAATTAAAGTGTTGTGCTCAAATCAATTACTTCGTTATGCACACACACTGGACCAACAGTTTAAAGTGCTTATCCGAGACACTCCGCGGTTCAAACATCGACTAAGTATTCAATTCTTTTTACCAATGAATACGTTCAATGAATAGAAAAGATTTTGAATACCAGTCGAATTCGAACTCACATTCCCATGTTTGCAAGCCTGGCACGCCAACCAATAGTCTACAGCCTAGTTTTAGAAAACAAAATTTAATCGCTCTTCTTTGTTGAATAACACTAGTCAACAGCATTTCACGAACAGATATTCCATTGCCACAGCGTGATAGGGCGGACCACAGAGACCTCAAAACCACCTTTGGTTTTTTTTGCATGCGTGATGTAATTGAACTTCGTTGCTATAAGGACTATAGGGTCATAGCTATTAGACGCCACAACAATACATACGATCGTTAAGATTGGTAAAAATTTATGCCAGAGAATGTCCTTAAACCCATAGTGAAAAATTACGATTTTCAGTATATTTTCATAAAATGGAACCACAGATCTCAATGTAATGTACGAATGACGACACACAATAACAATATTGTGAAATAATTTCAAAGTTTCTGAATAATGACCATCGCGACTTTAAGATGGTGTAACGATAGTGTTCGACTTAATTTAAATGCATTACGCAAATGAAGTGTACGGTGAGATCGATAAAAATATTTATATACGTTTTGTTTTATCAATGTTAGAAGTGTTATCATGAATTTAGTGGTTAAAAATTGGCATAGAAAATTAAATATGAAAAAAATGAGATATCACGCGGTTTTGAATATTTGTGAAAAATTGAGCTAAGACTCGATTTTTTGGCTACACAACGGCCGTATCTTTGGCCACTAGGCTATGAATAAATACATTTTTATTATTCAGGCGTGAAACCGTGACCAAAACTACGATAACATTGAGATCTGTGGTTCCATTTTATGAAAACACGGTGCAACACGTTTTCTCCTCCATGAAAAAATCGACCAGGGGGTGAAAGTAGACGCCAAACCAAGCTCAATGACGTGAAGAGAAAACTCTAGCTGGTCATTTGGCCAAATTAGTTTTATTACAAAAATTGACCAAATGTCATAAAAAATTGAACTTTTTGAAAGTTTTCAAATGAAAATAAACGTTTATACATTTTAAAATACTTGAATAATCTTTTTTTAGTTATTTTGACTATTTTTCAACAATAACAATCAATTATTCGTATGTTTATGAACATAAAAATTGATTAAAAAAGTAATTTTTTTTCATTGATTTCATAGAAAATCTGAAAAAATCCAAATTGACATAAAAGTGGTTTTGAGGTCTCTGTGGTCCGCCCTATCACGCTATGGCAATGGAATATCTGTTCGTGATTTTTTCTTTTTATATTTTGTGTAATTTCAGACATTGTAAAAATCGAAAAATTAACTTTTTGTGTCGTACAAAACTAAGCGTAACTCAAACACTAATGACATTTATGACTTAAAATTTTACTTGGATGTCTATAATAGTGTTGCCAACCTGAGAAAAAAATAGTTAAGCGAAAATAATTACCCGCGTAGTTTAAATCGACAGATTCCAGGTAGTTTTTGGACGCAGTAGTATTTTATTCCTTTCGAAGACAACAAAATTTGAACTGAAATTTGGAGGCAAGCCGCTTTAAAAGCCGGCACAATAATCGTTGCTTTCGGAAATGACCTAATATTAAGCAATTATATGGACAAAAAAAAAGGACAACATTATATGTTAAATGTCACTTGGTTCATTAATAAATTTATTGTTTATTGAATGCAATCATCGAATATTTTATATAAATGTATAACTATAAATTGTATTACTATATTTGAACCTAATCTATTTTCAGATCCAGTAATATAATGTATAAGATTTTAATATTATTTATATAAAAACCACTATCAATTGAAAGGCTCCGAGGAAAAATGTTACACAGAAAAGTTCCGTGGAAAAATGTTATTATTTAATGTATTTGTTGTTGTTTTTTGTATGTTGAATACACTGAATAATAACATTTTTCCACGGAACTTTTCTGTGTAACATTTTTCCTCGGAGCCTTTCAATTTATGTCTGGGGTAATTCATCAATGCAAAACCAAGTAACACAAGTAACGTAGATCTTTGATAAATCTGATTTGAATGCAAAGATATAGCCATTCATTCTTTCCATTAATCATACCTATCTTTTCTTCTAGTTTTATTTTCGTTTATTGTTTGATGTAAACTTACCTCTTATACCTTATGTAAGTTTCGTGTATGTTTCGCAGTTTCATTGTGCCAAAGAATATATTTTGAAAAACTGTGATCTTCCATTTTTAGTCTTTTTATTTGAAAGATAAAACCGCACTATTTCCATACATAAAAGTGTGCGAAAATAAGGGTAATATTTTGGGAAAAATTTGAAATATTGAATAATTATAAATCCAGCTTACATAATAAACTTTCTAAGGGAATGCTATGTAATAGAGCAATATTTATTAAGTTTGTGCCTTTATTTACATTTCCCTACTTGGGATTTTGAAAAAGTATCATAGGGCAACAAATGATAGATTAATTTGTTTCGCAGTTATTCAAAGTTATTCAGTTATTTGTTTTCGCAGTTTGAATGGTTAATTTCAATTTGAAAGAATGACAAGTTCTAAATGGAAGCTTTCTCATTGAATAAATAACAATTTTAAAAAATGTCATGACATCACCAGTCATCATTGATGAGTGATGAGTGATGAGTGATGAGTGATGATGTCGTTTCACGTTATTCTGCATTCATAGTTTATCATATATAATTTTCTCAAACGTAGTCATCATCACACTGAAGCTAATTGAATCAAATAACAGAAACAAATGACGTCAAGAATTGATTGATACAAAATGTGACCAATAGATGTCAAAAAAATGACTTTTATTAGATAGATTAAACTCGCAAAATAAACAAAAAATTATCAACACCAAACAACCTATCTTGAATAACCTAATGTTTTAATATTCGCACCAGTTTTATAATATTTCTTTCATTAGATTCCCATTATTTTTTCATTGATACATTTGATTACAGCTACGTAGAAAGGCATAGGATATGTAGTATAATTTGACATTACATTATATTATATTATTGTATATTTGTTTTTGATAATTTAAAATTAATATTTATAAGTTAGTCAATGTTATGTTCGTTTGTTCGTTCGTTATTATTTAAGTAAAAATAAATGAGTTATGAAGTTCCATCTATGTACTAGAAACATTTAATGAATAAATATGAAACTTTCAAAGCTTAAAGCGTACCGCATACAGCTTAAAAATTTTCACTATGTATCCAAATATACCCAAATATTTCATTCACAGAAACCAGAAAACATTTATGAGCGTTGACTAGTAAAAAATACAAGCAAGGTTCACAATACATACGAAATTCAATATACGCTGTATATATAGTTTGGCGAAATTGACACAAAAAATGTTGTATGGCAATATTTTTAATTGTGAACTTGAGACGAATCATTGTAAACTTGATACCATTTAATTTGAAAAGTCATTACCAATGAATAATTACTACTCTATATTACTGGGCGCTTATTTAGTATAAGAAGATAAAGAGATAAAATGAAAACATTATGAAGCACAATTTGCGAATAAAATATACGATGAGATCATTCACGGTTCGGACAATTATCAAGAGTGTTTTATGTCTCACGGATTTTGACTTCTTTGCATAAATAATATGAAAAATGAAAAAAATTGAAATTTAAGCATTCAACATCGTTCCTCAAAGAGCGCTAACAAAATCAGTTTTTACGTGTCTTTGTCATGTATAATTCAACTTTTGGGTTGAAGAACTCAATCTTCAAACGACAAATCAATATTAAAAAGAATATGAACACTTTTTACTTTATTTGTTTGTTTGTTTGTTTGTTTGTTTCTAACTTATATTCGCAATGCTTTACTCACAAGTGAAATCATCAGTTTATATCTTCATGCACGTAATCATTTACACCGGTAATCCGATGTATTTCCCTCTGTACAATCAATTTTTTTTCAGTAAAAATGACTCTAAAATGCACTCATTCTCGCAATTGCGTAATACTAAAAGATACGTTGATCTAACATATACATTTTACAAACAATTTTATGAATATGTTACATATTGAAAATGAAACCTTTGAAAGACCGTTTTTGCAAAATAATTCGAATCCAATAAAATGATTAAAATTCATATAATATATTAAAAATTGTATTTTTGAAATAACCAATTCTTCAATAAAATAATTTGCAATATACTATATAATTGTGGTTAGTATAATAATTTCTTTCACATCTTTTTTGATATATAACGAGCCATCTTTCATTTTTTTATTCAACTATTAGACTAAAGTTTTGTTCCAACATTTAAAATTTATACCTAAAAATATTGGATAAGAAAACCACATCGAGCGTGCAGATACTCGTTTGTATTTGTTAATAATATTTGTTGTTTTAAACCCAATCAAGTCTTTTTCTTTCTGAAATTCAGTGTTCTTTTATATATTCTATTTAGTTGATATTCTTGTTTTGTTTGTTTTTTCATCTCAACACATTTAAAAAAAAAAAATCTGATAATTTTAAGCGTGTGTTTCATCTACAGTTCCACACACTCATATTTGGTATTTACAGCGAGGGGAAATCACTAACAAGTCATAATAGCTAAATAGTTAGTCAATATAAATATACTATAATTGTTCTGAATATAGCTGACTGAAATTTACCCCTCGGTTTTCAGCTTGCTACTACATACATATGAACATGTGGAGAATTTTGTTGTTATGCTCTTTTCAATGTTTCACCGTCAATGTTACACATTATCAACTTATGTGTGTGGAACGTATTCTGTGTGAATTTGATATTTTCAATGTTGAACTAATGTTTGCTTCAAATCTATATGATTTTTTATTATTCATAAGATTTGTCTTCCAAAATCACATAAATTTGGAATTTCATTATGAAGGTTACATTAGAATTTTACGCACCAGCTTGTATATTTACAATATACCAACTATTAAATAATGAAAAAATGTGAATGTGTCAGTTATATACTTTGATTTTAGTTAATTTTTATATTTAACCGAACTAATTGAAGCAGTACTCGCGTATTGAATTTTTCATATGCATTTCTCTCGATGTATACATATAAGTATTCGTTTGTTCCGTGTTTTTTGTTCACATGTACACAATAAGGCAGCGGTTAATGAAAGAAAAAAAACCGGCCATCAACATCATAATACTCATCAAGTTATACTACATCGATGTTGTCAATTATCATCCAGTACCAAATTTATCAAATTTAAACAAAATCGAAGATTTTATATATTGGAACCTTGATATTTTAACTTTTTGAATTTTGAAGCTTGAAAAAATTCCATATCAATTGAAATGTTTTTAAATTAATAAGTGAAATTTATAAAGTGACAAAGAAGTGTTTGAAAGAGGTGTCAACGGATTACTGATATCATTCAGTCCAATTTGGATACGTAAAATAAAATGAAAAAAGACTCAAGAAAAGTGGAAAAGCCTTTTATCATCGAGTTTGTAGAAGAAGACCGAAATCAAGTTGAATGTTAAAAGAATTTTTATGTTTTTATTCAAAACAATTGCTTATTAATAAATTAATAAGCGATTTTGGACTGTACAAGATTCCGTATAAGATATTTGATTTTGTATAAATCTTCATAAGTATTTAAAATACTTAGTATGCAAGCACTCGTTTGACATTAATAAGAGATACATCTTCCTGCCTGATTTGTATTAATACTAAAATATTATGCGTTTTACCATTTTTTTCGAATAAATTGTGATTAAATTGCTAATTGATGCAAAAAGCTAAAGTTGGAATAGTTTAAAAGTTTATCGGTGATGGATGAATTTTTTTTATCATTTTTCTCAATTAAAAATAATAATAATATTTATAATACTAAAACATAAAGTGATATAAAACATTCGCTATTTTCGAGGCAATGGAAATCAACAGTGATAATACAATATGCAAGCTGTCGAAAGTACATATTTCAGATTCGGTGAGTAAATTTTCAATCACTTTTTTATTTGACTGGACATTTCCTTGCGTATTTACAAAATTATTACTCATCATAAACATTATACATATAATTAACATAATAAAGAGAGAAAAAACCACAAAATGTTTTTGAATGATGTCATCAAATTAATGGTTCATCTGTCAAACACATTTTTATTCCCATTGACTATCAGCTTAATTGGTTTTATTGTATGTCGAAATTTTATTAATAAATTTCAGAGTTGAATACAAATTGAGCATGCAGCGAAATACATTATATATTGCGAAAAATATTATAGCCTCTGCAGCAAAATCTCTTAAAATTGGCGCTTAGAATATGAGTGAACTTTAACAACTTTGTCACAAGTTCAATAGATGGCACCACTCAGGTCAAACCAAATATATGAGTTCATAAGTTTCTATCAAATTCAATAAGTTACAATGTTTATTCTATATTCTATATTCGATGGACAATGTAAATCATTTAATGATTTCGAGAAGCCATATGTTCAATTAGTTTCTTATTCTGAAATTTTCTCAACGAAATATGAAAATATATTATTAAATGAGTGCCTAAACTAAAACGAGTTCAGTATAAATAATGTTTCGCATAAATAATGTTTACAATGGTGACCAGCGACAAATTTGTGTGAATCTCTGTCTAGGCTATGCATAACATTAGTAAAAAATAAGTCTTTGCAGTAGCACGCCTATAATTGTTGTGATAAACGGCGATATTAAATATTTTTTATCAATTTCTTCATTGGACTTCAAGAATGGGAACATAATTCCAGAGAATTCATTCAGAGAATACTCGTCAATTTTAAGAAATTATAACATTTCACTTCACCTCATCTCATCTCATATCATCTTATTGCTCATTCTCTTCCAATTTTAAACCTACACATCAAAGAAAAAATATCACAAGTTTAATATTACATGTCTACCCCCACATTTACCATATATGGATGAACCAATCGTTGTGAAATCAGAGAAAAAGATTGCAAGCAACAAGCATCATGAAAAAAGTTTCTAATATTAAATTCACATTTTTCAAATAATAAATTTGAGTAATAACAAATTGTGTCGAAAATAAAATAAAAAATTAAATAAAAAAGTTTGAAAATTTAACCACCTAAATTGTTTGAATTTAATGGTTATATTCATTTTTTCTAGCAATACATATAATACTGGATTCTATTTAAAAACTCGCTTTGAATCTTCCGATCAGTATATAGATGCAGATGTACTTATAAGGTTTAACCATACAAAATGATTATTTTGAATATATGAACAGAAAAACTTTTGCAAATAAATTCGATATGGCTATGTCTTTTTACTTGTTTTTGTTCTTCTCCTTTGCTTTACTGTCATCTGTGGATATATTTTCGTTTAAAATACACTCCACACAAGTTCCACGTAAATTAAATAAATACATAAACTTGCCTTTGTACGAAAAAATTTTGCAATGCCAATCTGATTCGTGATTTTCTTGCGAGAAGATCATTTTTCGGTGTCGAAGCGCGTTTAGCCGATAGCAATCGAGGTCAATTTTAAAATTAATGAGCATCGTAATAGAAAAATCCCATTGCGTGTGTTCATTTTAATACAAATTATAATACTTGTCTATATCATCATTATATTTAAAAATATATTCATATGTTTTAGTGAATCTTTGTGAAAAACTTTAATTGAGTGTTTTTAAATAGTATTTTTCATAGTGCATTAATAGTTTTGTGAATCACAAATAGTGATACATCAAATCACCACGTTAACATTTATCTCGGGAAAACACAATATCTCATAACATTGAATTGAGGATATTGTGACTATATTTCAAAAATATTAAAACAAAAGTAACTAACTAGCTAGCAAAACATTCTTAAAATCAATTCTAAATTTGCTCATTGATTTGTAAAACTAAATTTAAATTGAAAATTGCACAAATGTCACTACTAAGCCGTTTTCGTCGAACGGTTCTACCATCGAGCCCACATAGTAAAAAATTTACTGTAACCGCCGACGATGATGTAAGTCAATCTAAATATCGAATACCAACAAAAAATATCACTGAGAACAATGTGAAACTGTTTTGTGCAAAATCCATCAATTACCACGATGCGAAAAAGAAATCATCAAAAAATAATTACGATAACAGAGTATCCACAGCAAAGGTCACTCCAAACAAATCAACAAAAGATAAAGATTCAGCATGCACCGGAGGCTTGTCCAGAAGTAATACATTCACGTTAGATGACGAAGATTATTTTCAACAAAATCAAACTTATCCTCGAGTAAATAAAAAAGTAAAATTTCCAAAAGTTGATCAATACCTTGAAGGCGACAACACCAATATTTTCGAAGGAAAAAATGGTATGTGTGAAATTGCAAGGTTTTTGTTTGCAACTTTCAATTAAAAAATAAATATATATATTTCTTTTATAGAAAATGCCGTGAAAAAAGATGTATTCGAAACGTTTTACTTAAAACGTCCATCAAGATCCTCCCACTCATCAAAATCATCGAACGACAGTATTCGTGATGTCGATGAATCGGCACATTCGGTTGCTAAGGCGAAAAATGGCTGCTCAAGGTTGAGCAAAAAAACATCCAACATTAATTCAGACATATATAAACCACCGGAGTATTTATTTGGTTCAACTTTCGATAGAAATGCAAAAGTTAAATCAGAAAAAGATAAAGATTATAAGCATAAGCACAATAATATGACTGAGAAAGATGAAAATTTTTATTCTGATCGTTTCAAAACGATCACAATTAATAATTTACGTCGTTCATTTCGCGATACTTTTTTGGATTCAGCAAAGCCAGCGAAAGGACGTGAACACCAGCAATTATGGTTCATTGATGTGAAAGGAAAACAAGAAGATTCAAAAGAGAATATACATAAATTAAACAAGAACCCAAGTTGGCAACCAATTAATGACAAAAATTCTGCTATAAAAGAAGGTAATCGAGTAAAACGGAATGATACTTTTCGCGTCGATAATGCCACTGGTGCAAGTTCAAAGTATAATGTAGTTGAGAGACGTGAGACATTTCGAGTCAATAAAAATCAATCACCTGATCGGCCTACGGAACAGAACACTTCCGTTGATAGCAATTCATGTAAAACGCAATTAAAAGGAAAAGTGGTTCCGATTGCTGTAACTGCACCATACAGTGCATCGAACGATACAGATAATTATAGCAATTTCTCATATAAACCAGAATATAATCGAGAGATTACCAAAAGGGGAAACGTAAAGCATGATGACATGTATAATGAAAAAAATGCGCAAGAAAATATATATTCATCAGAAAAATTACCCAATAATACACGAAGATATTTAACGACAAAGTATAGACAACCAAATGATTCCAACACATCTACAACAACAATAGCATCTATTCAAATAAAGCCAACAGCTAAAAGTAAATATACAGACAACCGAGTGATCAATAATCAAGATAACTTTGAAAGTCGGTCAATACCTCAACGACTATTGTTCAATAATCTTAATACAACATTCAATGAAAGCAGAGGGAAAGGTTCATATAATTCATTACGTACTAAACTAGAACAAACAGGTAGAAATAATAGAAGAAGCTTCAGACTAAATCACTACGATATTATAGACACAGAAGATACTTCAAAAAATAATGTACACGTCCCAAGGAGCAGTATGCCACGTGAACAATATTCTAATAATATCGAAACCGAAAATCGATCCTTTGTTCCATATTGCAAGTTTATTGATTCCGATGATGGTTCAATGATAACAAAACATCAGACCAACAATCGCACTATGATTAACATTAATTGCAACAATCCAAGCCCGAGACAAAATGTTGATTATTCAAATAATATTCCAAGTCACACTCATAGCATTTCAATTCCATTGAAAGAAAATAAATTATCATCAACGCCTAACACAAAAACAAATAGAAATCGTTCTGTAAATTTTCCGAGTGTTGAATGTGAAGTACGAATAATATCACCAAATTATAATACCAAACCCAGCCGTAAATTGAAACCAGCTAAAGATTGGACATTTAATCAGGTACATTTATAAAGAATAACCTCGTTATATACAATTGGATAAATATATCATTTATACAAACAATTAATAATTTTTTTTTAAATAATGATTTTCCTTTGACGAATATGAAGAACTTTGTTTGTGAACTGTAAATTGATTTAAAATAAATATGTTTATGCTTTTATTTTAACCACTGTATTTATTAAAAATTGTATTTCATATATGTAATTTTGTCTTCACAACTTGCTTATCGGAGGATGTAAGTTTTATCTTTTTTACACTGTCAAAACTTTACGTATAAACGATATGCACTCTCACGTGAATATAAGCATGCTTCACAGATACGAACGACAATTGTATGCTTATCCTTAAGGGAAATTGTATTGCGCAAGTATAAGTGGCTACTATGTTTGTAGTATAACAAGTATGAATCTCATTTTATACTTGAACTGTAGAGAATGCTTGTCGTTTATACGTAGCGGTTTCGCAGTGTACAGTTTTTTACTGAATTATTCAAAATAATACCAAAGTAATACCAACTAATATTGGCTCTTCAACTGGAAACTCGCTGTTTTTTATTGAATTTTAACGGAAAAAATACAAATGAATCAATAACATTATATAATTCGAAGTACACTCATAAAAAATACACTCTTGATTTATTGACTAGTGTCAATTGAATATAGATTAATTGACACTGTGCCTTTAAAACTGATCCGTTTATTGCCACATGTCCAATAGTTATTTATTGACATCGGGCAATAAACGTATTCGTTTTGTACATAAATGACACTTGTCAATAAATCGAGGTTATGATTTTTATGAGTGTATTGTCCATCGTTAGCCACTACTTTTTCCCATCTTTCTGGTAGCATACGGATTCCACGTCGGAAGAAATCCTTATCTTTTGAGGCAATGAATGAATCGACCCAATTTTTGGCTTTCTCAGAAGAAGTGAAGCGTGTACCAGCCAAGCACGTAGAGTATATCCGCCATTTTGAAAATAGCGACACCTATCAGAGCTCTAGATTCAGATAAAATATTGTAGAATTGTTTTTTTAGATTCTTGAATTTGTTTATTTTTTTGAGGAAAAATAAATATAATTGAAAGCGATGTACCTTTGAAATCATTTATTTCTTCTTAGTAAATAAAAAACAAAATTGAAAAAACTAATAAGAGAATAATAATCGTGATAGATGTTTGTATTTCTCGGTCGTTCAAGAACGACAAAGTGTCGTCGTTCTACAACGACATTTCGGTTTTTAATTTGTTTCGAATTGTTTACGTTTGTTTACATTTCACATATCCGCACATTTCATTTGAAATAAAAATTAAACGAAATTAAATAAATAAAAAAAAATCTTTTAAAATCTATAGTTTTCCGTGATTTTCCGTTATCATATTAAATAAAAAAAACTGAAAAAATCAGGTAGCAGATAGATGTTCGTCGTTATCGGTCATTCTACAACGACAAAGTCTCGTCGTTCTTTAACGACCGTGTACAATGTAAATAAGAGAGTGTCGTGCAAATCAACATTAAAACGCATTAAAACAAAAATTGATATCGATTGATATTACATGTAATTTTGTAATATAGTTAAGATTTGTTTCCCATATTGTTTCTCATTGTTTTATTATTTTCTCAAAATTATGTAAACACCAATAAAGTCAAAGCACTCTGATAGGGTGCAGCACC
The DNA here is from genome assembly GCA_029041755.1 of Resseliella maxima. Taxonomy (NCBI): domain Eukaryota; kingdom Metazoa; phylum Arthropoda; class Insecta; order Diptera; family Cecidomyiidae; genus Resseliella; species Resseliella maxima. Next base: position 106,748 of record JAQOWM010000237.1, on the reverse strand, counting down.
TGGACAAAATTGTTTTTGTAATAACAGTCATCTCATTCGCCTCTCCTCTTAGCTACGGGCTCTTTCGTATCTCCTACAAATAGGCGCTCTTTCCGACTATAGAGCAGAGCTGCTATTTGCGTATGTATACATAAAAAATAAATCAATTTCCAATTGATTTTTCTTAGTTCTCCGGTAGGAAAAACGCAAAAATAAATTAATTTTTGACTATAGTAAAAAAAATTTCAAGACCTATCAACTAGAGGTGTCTTTTGTCCAGGCTGAACCATGGATTCTCAGGATTTGGCCTGCATTCCAAGGCTTCCTGTTTGGAATTTCATGAAAAATTGGTGTAGATAATTTTATGTATATTTTTATATGAAATTCTAAATAGTAAGCCTTGGAATGCAAAGAGAAAGTAATTACAAAGATCAGATACAAAAGATATATAGAAATGTTTAACTTTAAGTTTGATTGAAATATTCGTCACAATTCAGATCATTATACAAAATCATTATGATTATTATGATGAAAATGATTGTAAATGAAATTGATGTGCCAGATGATATTAGTCCAGTTTTTATGTCATTGTATGCGATTTAATCTCTCCGATTATCTCCGACAATGATTGCAATGTCAAGTTGTTAGTTGTTTCGGTTAATTTGATGATTTCTGGCAAATCGATTCTTGTATTGATGTGAGGACGAATACTGATTTTTTTCGTATTTATCCCACATTTTTTGTCCATTTTCATATAACCATTTTTTTCAATGGTATACATTGCAGCTGGTTTTCTAGTGCAACTCTCCAAAAAATTTACGCGTCTTCCTGCGTAAATATAGTAGAGAGAACTTGGCTCGATGGCTACAAAATACACTGCCGACGGAATGATATTTGTTTTGCATATTTGTCCAATTGAATTTTTTATGGGACTCATAAAAATGCTCATTTCACAAGAGCTATCTGGATCAATGTACATTTTGGCTTGGATAAAAAATTAATTCTCCTTTGCGGTTCGCTTTTGAATCAACATATTCTTAATCTTCAATAAATATGTGCTCACGCATGGTGTGGCGAAGTAAAAAATACTTCGGTTGAGTCGAAGTTCAAGTGATGTGGAAAGATTAATTAGTGCCAATAATAGATTAAAAATTAAACTAAGATCAAGTCTTTCTGTTGAAAGTGAAAACAAATATTTGTATATTCATACAAATATGCCCATTCTTTCTCAATGGAATTCCACAGCTGCAATCCTAAACTTTTTGATTTTTCAATGCCCCCCTTCCTAAAAAATGTCAAACTTTACAATAGAAATGTCAGATTTCATCGGGGAACACCCCCGATTTTTACAAAAAAGGTTTGCGGCAAGTGGATATTTCTCGGCGGCTTCACGATGAAAATATCAGCTTAAATTTCATTCATCGCACTGTAAGACGATACGAGGAACGTGGAACAATGGATACAAAGAAAAAAACGGGCTCAAAAAGATCTGTACGAACAAAAGATCTGGTCAAAAAGGTACGAGAGAAAATTCATCGAAATCCGAGAAGAAGTGCCAGAGTCTTGGCTCGTGAGCATAATATCAGTCGATCTTCCATGCGACGAGTATTAAAAGAGGATTTGGGAGTGAAACCGCACAAAAAAACCAAGAAACACGGATTAACAATCAAAAACAAGCAAGACAGAATCCAAAAATGCAAACAGTTGTTGCGCCGGCACGCAACTTCAAATATCGTTTTCTCAGATGAAAATTTGTTCCTATCCTCCTTCCTAACCAAGTCTTAATGCGCAAAATGATCGTGTGTAGGCAGTGACTATTGAGGACCTTCCTGAAGATGATTTGTTGGTTGAATGATTTTAGAATGTACCAAAAGTCATGGTTTGGGGCGCCGTTTCGGCCGACCACAAATTTCCTCTTGTTTTCGTTGAAAGTGGCGTAAAAATCAATGCAGCCATTTATACACACAAGCAAATCTGTGTATAATTTTTCAATGTATTATTCCAATACGGAAAAAATACGGAACACTCCAGAATGGAGTAAATATGTATTGGTTAACTCCGATTTGGTATAAACGTCACATAGGAAACTGGGCTTTCGAACGATTGTCAAAATTTTTTGCGCTAAAATTTCAGTTTTCACCAATACATATTTACTCCATTATGGAGTGTTCCGTATTTGTTCCGTATTGGAATAATACATTGACAAATTATACACAGATTTGCTTGTGTGTAAAGAAGAAATATTGCGTACAAAATTGTTGCCACACGCCAGAAGAGTGTTTCGTAATTAACCATGGGTGTTTCAGCAAGATGGAGCACCGTCACATCGAGCAAACACAGTGCAAGAGTGGTTAACTGAAAATGTGCCGGATTTCATTAACAAAGACGAATGGCCGCCATCGTCTCCAGACTTAAATCCATTGGATTTTTTTGTGTGGGGTTACATGGAATCGAAGCTAAATGGTCTGAAGATTACGAAAACTTCAACATTGGATGCATTCAAAAAGAAAATCGTCAAAATTTGGAACGATATTCCCACCGAAATGGTGCGTGCCGCGTGTAAATCGTTTTCAACACGTCTGCGATTGGTGTACAGAGCAATACATGGCGACTTACCGCTTTTGTTCACACTTACCGAAGCAATTCAATTTATAATTTCTTTCTCTCATCCTGAAAATAATAATTTATCTGAAATGCTCAAGAACCAATCTAATGAATAAAACAATCTTTGATTCACTTTATTTCTGTTTATTTTTATCTCTATTAATTAATGAAGGGAAAATCTGCACTGGCATAAAAACCCTCCGCGCAGATTGCTCATTTGTTTGCTCTGCGGCATTGTCTGCTATAGACTGCTGTGACTGTACAGCACAACATCGCAGTTGACTTATCAATTTTATACAGTCGCAGTCAGTGTACACACATACACAATTCACGTTTATTAGCTCGTTTTTATATTTCATACCGAACATGTTGTAGTGTTCGGTACAATTGGTGATCCGCAACAAAAGAAGAAGATTCAAAACCAAAAAGTGAAAAACAAATTTTGGACCTTAATTTAACATTCAATAAAAAAAATTGTTGATTTACAAGGCAGTTTGATATTGACCTGACTTTTGTAACAGGCGCCATCTATCGTTCAGAATAACATCCTTCAAACCTCAAACTGACAAAATTTCAGCCATTTATGTTGATTAGTTTACAAGTGACAGCTTTTGAAAGCAAGCAACCTCCGATTTTTTTGTTAACAATGGAAAAAAGTGAATTTCGTGTGTTAATAAAACACTATTTTTTGCGTGGAAAAACCATCGCACAAACCCAAACTGCTCTCAAAAAGTATTGTTAACCATTCACAAGTGGTTTACTGAATTTAAATGTGGTCGTACGAGCACCAAAACAATACCGAGTCCAGGTCGCTCAATTGAGGTCACAACAGAAGAAATTATCGAAAAAATCCACGATTTGATATTGGACGATCCAAATAATGTGTGTTTAATATTTTGCATGAAAAATTGGGTGCAAGAAAGCTTTGTGCAAGATGGGTGCCGTGTATGCTCACAATTGATCAAAAACGCATTGGAGTGAGAACTTCAATGAGCAATTTGGCCATGTTTCGAAAGAATCCATCTGAGTTTTTGCATCGATATGTGACCATGGATTCACCACTATACACCGGAATCTCGTGAAGCATCGAAAGAGTGGCGTTTACTGGGTGGAAGTGCACCAAAGCGTGGGAAGACGCAACAATCGGCCGGTAAGGTTATGGACAGTCTTTTTTGGGATGCACATGGCATAATCTTCATCGATTACCTTGAAAAGGGTAAAACGATAACAGGAGCATATTATGCAGCGTTATTTGATCGATTGGATGATGAAATCAAAACGAATCGGCCCCATTTGCAAAAGAAAAAAATCCTCTTTCATCACGACAATGCACCAGCTCACACATCAAACATCGCACAAGCAAAATTGTATCAATTGTGGTATGAATTGCTTCCCTACCAACCGTATTCTCCAGATTTGGCCCCCAGCGACTATTATTTTTTTTTTTTTTTTTTTTTTTTTTACCTCTTTTTTTCCCCTTTTTTTTTTTTTTTTTTTCTGTTCGGAAATCTTAAAAGATGGCTGTCCGGTAAGCGTTTTACCACGAATGGCCGCCAAGAGGTCGAATGGTCAACAGACCGATTACCGGTGGTCTGAGCAAGTCAAATCTAGTACGCATTTCCCTACCAAACATAATTTTGAACTGTGTTTCATTTATAATGCAATGTTTCGAAGAATGATAATCCGCATAATAAACGATTTACAATCGTATCAAGATTCGAATGTTCATTTTGTTGCAAGTTAGCATAAATTGATTTTTTTAATGTTTTAACAAAATTTTCCGCTTGACCTTTCGTAACTAGAACGAAACTTTTCTTTTTCGTAACTTTCGCCTAGTGGCGTTAAAACATGTTTGATTCCAATTTTTTCAATAACAATTTTGAAATCTTCCGAAGTGAATTCAGTACCATTGTCACCAATATAAATATAAATAATCCGGATTGTAAATACGTATTATGTGTTTTAATTGCTAAAATCACTATTTATTGTTATATAAAAAGAAATGTTTATTGACGACAGAATGTTTTCATTTTTCATTATTTTCAATTCAAATATTACTCGATACTGTGTAGTAATATACTGTAACTCTTAAATTCATTAGTATAAATGTGAATAATTGACTGAGTAAATACCAAAAGTTTAAGTGATTTTAAATGAAGTTGAAACAAAAAAAAACTAATACACAATACAATGAATTGCTTTCTACTTGTGTGTTTTTGTCATTGTCACGGATAACTTAACCTCAACTTTTTTCGCCGGTGGATTCAATATCATTTTTTGATTTAGCTTGTTCAATATCATTGTCTTTAAATGCCAATAATTTCTTCATATATATGTATATAAGATTTGAAGAAAGCAATATTTTTTCGTGATAAAATCCAATAAATGGGCATGTGCCTCGCTTGTTCACATTACATATTATCTTCTGTTTTTAATGCCAATTTGTGATTACTTTGTGTTTACATTTAGACAAATCGGGTCATTTATCGCGTGCATTATTATTTATAACACAAAATCCAATAAATAAAAATAATCCGGATTGATATTATTTGTTTTAATTGATAAAATAATTTATAATTATATGGAAATAAAAATGTCATAGAAATTGACGACCGATCTAAACATTGCGAATGATACTGACTTTGCACTTCATTTGATGGTTTTGAACATCAATTGGAGTTATTTTACAACAAGCACCAATACAATGAACTGAACATACCGTAGCGGCTTTTTTTCATTAAATCAAAACAAATTAGATTTTTTCCAGGCATTTTTTAATGAAATTAGAAGATTTTCTGAAAAAATTATCAATTTATTCCAAATCACAAATATTACGGTCCATTGTATCGACAGTCAACAAGCGCCTTACTCTCACATACAACAGAATAAATGAACAATTTGCTATTTTTCATTCATATACAAGCAATTCGTCGAGAGATGCCGTGATCTAAATCTTGATGTACAACATTTTTTTTTTATCCATTTAAATTTTTTTTTCAATTAAAATAGAAATTATTATTAATGGTAATCATAATATTGATGTGTATTCCATTTAATTCTTTATGCAAACAAAAAACGTTTTTTTTACATTGGCAATTCAGGCAATCGCTTATTCAAATAAGCATTGCGTTTGTCACACAGTATATTATTCACCATCATTATTTTTATCTGAATATCAATTATATTTGTTCTTTTTTTTATATATTGAAGAATGTTTTCATTTATAATTATTTTCTTTGTAATGAACTAAAATGTGTGAGCAACAAGCGATAATTTGTATTAATTTTATCAGAAAATTCGTATGGAAAACATGAATTTTATTATGATGCAATGCAAAACTTAATGAGTAAAATTTTGAACAAGCTAAATAATGAATAGCACGGGAACAAAATTGAGGTTATGAATCCAATGACAATGACAAATTCACAAAAGGTGAAATCAATTATTTTTTTACTTGGTCAATTATTCAAATTCACGTTGATCAATCATTTTTCATGCATAAATAAGAGCTACAGAAATGAAACTCAAAAATTTAATTATTATTTTGTATACTTGAAGGAGATTATTTTCACTATAATGGATATGATATTTGCACATTTGCTGAATTAGGATTAAAATTTCACATTACACAACCAGTCTCAGTCTTTTGACTTTTGATCAATATGAATATCGAATATATTTACTGTATACAGTTAAAGGTTATGATTATAAATAAATATAAATAACATAAACTTGTTATTTTCAACAAATAAGAATTCAATTTCTTTATCGATGCTATAAAAAACACAAAACGAAATAATTTTTTGTTATAAAATAAATTCCGGGAATTATTTATTTCACAAATAAAAAAATGCATGAAAATGTTTATGTAATTTCAAGACTACATACGCCACACACAAAAAAAAATAGACAAACACACTTACAGAAGCTATATAAAAATCGTTGCGTAGCGATTTCCGTATAATTTCTTGCGGCATTATATAGAATGTGTACCATGAGCGACAATATCATTCATTCTCTCTCACACAACAGTGAACAATTGCAACACACAAGCAGTTAAGATGACAAATGGTTCCAAATCAATCGCATATCAATATGTATTGGTCATTTGGAGTAGTAGTGCAATGCGATTGATGAATGTTGTGTGAGAGAGAATGAGCGATATTGTCGCATTTATTGTGTACAATACACATTCTATATAATTCCGCCAAAAATTATACAGAAATCGCTTCGTAACTATTTTTATATAGCTTCTGTATTAGTGTTTGTATATTTTTCCTCTGTGTGCATCTATTGAGAACAATTCATGCTTACACATTTTGCCACCATGCTGGTACACGGCGCAAACAGTCTTTTATTTTTCTTTGTTCTGTCAAGACGCTCCCATGGGCAAAGTCAATATGGATTCTTTGCCATAGTGAATCACTCGGATTCCACGGAATCAATACGCTCTTTTCTACACTGGGTAATAATTTTTGACACAAATTACACCCCTTAACCATAGTTTAAATATCAGAATCTACTTTTGGCCACCAAATGTTTGAACGAGCTAACGATTTGGTTTTAACATGATGGGAAAAAATACCGTGAAAGCTTAGCAATGGCTTGAGAAGTGTTATCCGGACTCTTCACCAACGAAAAGAGTAATTTGTAATTGGTTTGCTGAATTTAAGCGCGGTCGCACAAACACCGAAGATGAACATCGCTCTGGACATCCAAATGAGGTGGTTACTCCAGAAAACATCAAAAAAATACACAAAATGGTTTTTGGCGATCGAAAACTGAAATTGCAAGAGATAGCTGATACTCTTAAAATATCAAAAGATAGTGTCTTTGCTATTATGCATGCGCATTTGGGTACCGTGCTCGCCCACAATCAGGCCCGTAACCGGGATTTCACATGAGGGTGGGCTCAGCAATTTTTTGAGTGGGCTCAAAGTAAAAAATATTTTTCGGTCTGGAGTTGAAAAAAAACACACAAAATTTGATTTTTCAAATTAAGCTTTACAGTAAAGCATATTTATTGAAGTAATTAAGTGTATTCGGAATTTAATACAATGAAATAAGTTCTTAAAACAGTTGAATTCTTCTAATTTTTTCTAAAAACAATCTGATTATTTTATCTTCTTCTATAGAATTGATTCTTTTCTTTTCAAAAGCCAGAAAAGATAAATCACGCAAACGCATATCCGTCATTGATTAATTATGTTTAGTCTGTTCGTCCGCAATTTATATTAAAATCTGACAAATAATTTCTTCTGGTCAAATTATGATATTTTGTACCACAATAAATTTCCAATTCACAATAAATTCTGCTGTTAGGTATATCATTTAATAACTTGCCAAATAGATAGCATTTGTATGGAAAATGTCAAAAAATGTTCCGTAAAAAATTTATAAGCGCCACCTAAAATTTTACCGAGGTATTATATTCTTTGCAAAAAATTTTTATTTCATGCAATTTATTTCATTTATCATAAAATGTTTCAATTTTGATGGGAAACAAATTTATTTGATAATAATTTATTTACTTCAATGAATTATGAAATTAAAAAAAAATTATTCACATATTAATTTACATAAATAAACAAATGTTTATGCCAATGACAAGAACGAACATAGCCAAACAAACGCTGGCACACGCTCTCATGATATGAACGTAATCACGTATTTAAATGTGTCTTCACGAATTATGGAGAGCATGTGGTACCTAATACCAACAGATGGCGTTATTGTTGGTGCTTTTGATTTTCATTCTAAAGCACACTATCCACTTGTAACTTGCTCTCATCCAAATTACATCAGTTTCACTGTTCAGTAAAATTACATAATATTGTGAACAATAAAGGTAAAGATATAAACAATAAGAAAAAAGCCATTGTTTGAATATATATTTTCGTAAGAAGTGGCTCATTTTTGGAAATATTTGCACATTATTAAATCAAAATGGGTGGCAAAGAATCGAAAGCACAAACGGATATTAATTCTTCGGGACAAGTTAACAATAACGTCATTATTGAACAGCATATTAAAATGTGGAAAGAAGGACGTTTTCTTGTTTATATTTCGATTGGACTGCGGGTGTTCGAACTACTTTATGTATTATACAAAACTTTTACCGTGATATAAAGAAAAAAGCCACCCGAAATGTCAACACCAACAATAACGGCAACGGCAACTTTAATGCAAACAATATCGACAACAACAATCCAGCATAAATATTTTTTAATAAACTCTTCGTTGAGTTTGTGGAATTGAAACAAACTCTATTCTACACAATACTTTGATTTTTTTCAAATTATAATATTACAGCATTAAATAACATAAAATGGAAAAATAAGTATTCTTCTTTCTTATAAACAATTGCTCACTATAATAGGAAAAAAAATTTTTTTCGTTATATTGTCATTTAACTTACTGGAAGTTAGGGTTTGACGTAAAAATAAATGATAAATAATGGTAAGATATGCAGATAATCAACGAATTCAACATAACAAATTTGTGAAGTTATATAAGGAATTAACACTATGTTTTGGCTGGGCTTGAAAAATTTTCTGATGGATATGTAAAATTTTTGTGGGCTACAAAAATTTTTGGGTGGCCTTGTGAAATTGTTGGGTGGGCTTCGCCCACCCTAGTGCCCTTCTGATTACGGGCCTACCCACAATGGACCAAAAACAACAACGTGTTGATGATTCGAAGAGCTGTTTAGAAATATTCAAACGGAATAAAAAGAATATTAGTGCGTTTGAAGGATGAAATCGCAAAAAAACGGCCTCAGATGCAAATGAAAAAACCACTGTTTCATCAAGACAATGCATCGATTCACAAATCTATGAAAACGATGGAAAATTTGCATGAATTGAGCTTTGAATTGATTTCTCACCCACCGTATTCTCCAGAAATTCGCATATCAGAATCCATTCGGATACAAGTAGATGTTCAGAGCAGCAAAGGAATGCTGTGGAATGCATGTGAGAAAGAATGGTAGAAAGAAGAGTGATTGATGGAATGAAGAATACAAGGAGCAGCCAAAGAGAAGAGAATGAGATTGATGCGATGGATGCAAACCGGACAGAGAAGAACGTATTGGCAGTATAAAAAAGTTTCTTCTGTTTGATTTGAGATGTCTCCAGCTGTTATAGATTACGAATAATGACAACATTTTTTTTTCGTTGGAAAGTTTTGACATCTGTCAATAATATTCAGTACATAGCCAAGTATCTTTTTCACAACAACATAGTTTTTTACTGCATTAAAAATTGAAAATTTTGCTTCATTATTCTTTTCACCCTCCCCGACCACCCCCTGGGGGGTCTCCCATACAAAAATACTGAAAAAATGGGAATATTCACACAAATTGTGATTGCAATGCAGTTGAAACATCAAAATGATCACATATTCCTATACTTCGTGAGAAATTATCCATAGTGCCCTCACTCCCATTCACTCAAAATCGTTTTGAATTCTCCCCAGACTCTGATTTTTCTGAATATTCCCATTCAGGAGACCCCCCAGGGGGTGGTCGGGGAGGGTGAACTCCAACAAAAATGAAATGTGCTCAAAAAATTAGCTAAAGTCGGTCATACATTTAGGTATAAAATTCCAGCTAAATTGGGTTGAAAATCGACTGTTGGGAGAATGGAATTAACATACATTATGAAAAATATGGATTCTAAGGTTTTTCAGCATGCTGAATCCGATTTTTTGGGTTTTGAATCAGAAAAATAAAAAATGGAGGGCGGGAGACCCCCAACACCTAGAGGAGGGTTCAAGGGGCCAATTTCATGGTACCAATCGATAGAGCGTCTCAAAAGCTTCAAGTTTAGGGGGTAAATAGGGGGGCTTAACCGGCTCCTTAACCCTCAAATCAGGGTTTGAAAATTTTTTTACGGCACCAAAAAATCAAACCTCGACCAAGCAACAATATTGTAACGTTTTCAGATATTTTTTTGGTCATGAAATGTAACGCTTTTGCCTATATACGGGCAAATATGTGACCGTTCTTACATCTGACGTTCACCCAGAAAACACTAAATTGCAGGATGGAAAACTACATATCGATGCGCACCATTAGTTTTTGCCCCTGACCTTCATATTTGGGGCTTTTCTCCCAGATTTTTCTCCCAAAATCAATACCGACGCTGATTTGAGTGTTAAAGAGTTGTCAATCCATCAGAATTAAACCCAATTTTGACTTTTGATTTTAGTGAAAAATGGGTTAAATTTAACAGAAAAATTAACCGCCACGTTAGTTTCCTAAATCACTATTTTCAGTCGCAAATTGTTACTTGCAGATCTGCAAAGGGGCGCTAAGGGGGTTGGTCCAAAAATCCAATGATGCCATTCGATAGGGGAAGTCCAAAAGTATAGTAAGAAATGAAGACTAGGTGGGTATTGCCACCGAAGTGATCTTAAATTGAGGTTTGAATATGTGCGTGCAAAATGCCCCCTTAGGGGAGTAAGAGGGGGTTAGGGGAGAAAACCAGTGATACCAGACGATAGACAATTTCATAATGAACAAGATTCATTATACATGTAGCGGTGGTATGAGCACTCTTTAGCACTCAAATCGGCGTCGATATTGATTTTGGGAGAAAAATCTAGGGAAAAAGCCCCCAAAAAAAGGTCAGGGGGTGGCCAGGGGCCAGAGGTGAAAAGTTCCCATACAAATGTCACAAAATCAGGATCACATTTTCGGCGGGCGATATGTAGTTTTCCATCTAAAAAAAATAACCCCCCCCCCCCCCTCGCGCATGTATGATGATGATAGTGAAAAGTGATAACAATTTGAAAATAGCTCGCGCGGAATAGAAACTTTATTCTCGTATTTCCTATAAAAATTATGAAATAGAATTGGAGGAGCTGATTGTTAGTGATCCAGTGGAATTTTTCAAGCATTTAAATGTCATCAGGAAAACTGTCAATGAATTGCATTATAATAATCGGAAGTCTTTCAATGGTAGTGTAATAGCTAATCTATTTGTTGAGTTTTTTGGTTCCGCTTATACTAAACATAATTCGGAATCGATTGATAATGTTGATAAATTTAAAGTAATTGAGAATTTGTGTCAAAATATTCCACATATTGATATAGATGAGAATATTATTTTAGAACAAGTTTTGGAATTGCCGAATAATTTAATTTCTGGTCCTGATGGTTTATCAAATTTGTTTATTAAAAATTGCATTGACGCATTAATTAAACCAATCACAATATTATTGAAAAAATCACTTAAAACTGCTCATGTTCCGAGTTTGAGAAAGTCTTTCTATGTAAAGCCAATTTATAAAAGTGGTTCAAGGAACGATATTGAAAATCATAGGGGTGTTGCCTTACAGAATGTGATACTAGCCAACATGGTTTTGTGAGAGGAAGATCGACTATTACTAATTTGATTGAATTAACTTCTCAAACGTTGAGTGAATTGAAGTCTCATAATCAAACTGATGCAGTCTACATTAACGGTGTCAACGGACAAAACTTTACTCGTCCGGACGGACGGACGGACACTCATGAAAATGTCCGAAACCAAATTACGGACGGACGGACGGACAGGACAGAACATTATCCGTTTTTTCCTCGGACGCATTTTTTTCGGAAAGACGGACAAAAATCTCAATGAAAATATTTCGGACAACTTAAGGACGGACGGACGTGTACATTTTTTGTACAAATTCATAAACTCTTTAAAATAGGAATTGGGCGTTTTTGCTCAATAATTATTGTAAATAAATAAGAATTTCTTAATAAAAAAAAGGTTTATTGATTTATTCACTGAATATATCAAATGGTATCATGAAACATTTTGTCATGATTCAACATGAATAAGTACTAACAAAAGGATAGTTGCAGACAAACAATCATTAATATTTGTCCCAACAATGCCTACAATTAACGTCATGTACTGTACGATTGAATCTCTTAGGGGATTTTTGGTCTAGATAACTACATGAATAACCCTTGTATATTGGCCAATGTGGCGGTTATTGCTGAATATTTTGTGAATATTCATCATGTGTATCGTATATATTACGCGGGTATTCATGTATATAGTGTATATTTTAATTTTTTTTTGTATATGATGAAAAAAGAGTTAAAAGCTTATTTATATTGTATTATTATTTGTCAAACTCATTTATATTGTATATTTGTATAAAACAAAGTGCTCAACATACGGGAAGAAACATAAGAAGAAATTATAAATAAAATTCATATTCCATATATAATATATATATACTTGAATATAACATATTTAAAATGTACATTTTCTAAGTACAATTGTCTTATTTTTCAGGAAATTAATATAAAAGAAATTGTCGATGGTACAAAATGTACGTTATGTAAACACTTATGCTCTGGTTTTCAACCGCATACTTGGAGGTATGTAAACTCATTTATTAAAAATATTTCGTTATACTCCAAAACATAAATCTTTTGTAGAAAATTCAAATCGAAGCATTTGACAAGGTTAACCACACTCACAGAAATTTGTCTGTCATTTGAAAAACCCTACGTGTAGTTCATATTAATTCCAACGAAAATTGTAACTTTTGCAACATGACAGATATGTTCGCTCTAATACCAACTCGCTTGAGCGCGCAATCGAAATACGCAAATGCATTGGTATTAATACAAAAAAAATCTGCCTTGTACAGAATTCCAGCCATAGTGTAAACTTTACAACTTTCGTTGGAAATATGACATTTTAAACCAAATGTTGGGATATTCGCTGTCTAGGTGCATTACAAACTCATGAATAAATTAAATGGTTTCGGTATTCCGTCAAACCTATTATTCTGGATCAAATCTTATCTATCAGACCGTCGGCAATTTGTGCATTATGAAAATTAGGATTCAAGCGGTTTCATTTCATGGTGAAATCATGTGTACCTCAATATTGACGATTAGCAATAAACAAAGACCGCTACTCATCAAATTCAATTATGGATCGCATGAATTTGGCAGAGTTGATGAACACAGAGACTTGGGTGTCATCATCGGTAAAAAATTAAATTTCAATGTACACATAAACTGTATCACATCTAAAGGTACATCTGCACTGGGTTTCGTGAAAAGATTTTGCTACGATATCAGTGACAATCGCATGCTAAAATCTCTTTACTGTGCTCTAGTTCAATCAATTGTGGAGTATTGCGGCGTTGTCTGGCTACCATTTTTGACATTCACAAAATCAAAATTGAATCAATTTTGAAACAGTTCACCATGTTTGTAGTACTTTGTAAAATTCCAAATGCAAAAAACAATTACAAAATCCGCCCATACGATGTACGCTTATCGGAACTAAATATGCAATCACTTCAACGTAGATGAGTAGACTCAGCAATTACAGTGCGCGAACTAATTTTAGCCGAGCTCACATTTTTTGAAAAAAATCAAGTAAATTGAAAGATTTATTTTTGATTTTTAGTCACTTTTATTCTCAACTCTTAACAAATACATCACAAAAATTTTTAATCGAAAGTATTTGGTTTTTTCGATTTTTTGCACCTAAAAAGTGCGAACTAATTTTACCGACACTTGACATTTCGAACGAGACAAATGTATTTTTCTCGAAAAACCCGGTTAATATTTGGTCTATTTATCCTTGGCATCATGTAATGCGATGATTCGACGCGGTAGACTGTCATACAGTGATTCGATTTTAGCCTGTAGGATGTTTCACCAAGCCGCTTCAATGGCCGCTAAAATCGACCAGACATTCTCAATATTCTTCATATCTGGTGATTTTGACGGCCATTTGTCGAAAATGTTGATTCCACGCTGCTCAAAATCGGCCAAAGTTGACTTGGCCACATGAATTGAGGCGTTATTTTGTTGAAATTGACAGCCTAAACCGGCGCATTCGTAACCATATGCTGGAGAATGAGGGCCAACCATCTCCTGGTATTGTATTGCAATCTGTTGGATACAAATGACAGCGGCATCTTTTTCAAGTACCCAATGGTGGCCCACACCATCACAGAACCACCGACAGATTGGCGCTTACCGAAAATCTTTTCTTCGGTGCGTAAATCGTACCATTAACGAGCAAATCCATCTGGGCCATCCAAATTGAACTTTTTTTCATCCGAAAAAATTATTTTACGCCATTCTTGAGTCCAGTGGATATGGTCCATTGCGAATTTCTTCCGATTCTCAATATTGGCCGGAGTTAAAAATGGCTTACGCTTCATTTTTTTGTATTTTAGACGATTTGATCTACTTAAAATCTTTTGAACACGTCGAACACCAAAAGATAAATTGTTTTTAGACCAGAGTCCGGCAGTAATCCCGAAAGTGATTAAATAAAGTACTCTATTTTAATTGAATTAATGTAATCCCCAAAAGTAATTTGGAATTATTTTTTTGCGCTATTCAATTGTAATCCGTAATGCGTAATCCGTGATTACTTTTCAGCGCTACTTCCTGACGTCACGCATAACAAAGAAAATGAATTCATGTCAATGTCACTAATACAGACATAGATGACAAAGCGCATAATCCATTGTACATATTATTATTATTATTATTATTATTATTATTATTATTATTATTATTATTATTATTATTATTATTATTATTATTGTTATTGTTATTATCTAATGCGTGACGTCAGAAAGTAGCACTAAAAAGTAATCACGGATTACGCATTACGGATTACAATTAAATAGCGCACAATAGTAATCCCGAATTACTTTTGTGCGTTATTTAATCAGTAATTGTAACACTGTGAGTGAGTGGTTCTGTGCGAAGCATATGACCGGTCAATTTGTATTAGAGAAGGTCTCACAAACTCAGCACAAGCATTTGTTTATAAGAGTTGGTAAATTGTCTCATACAACACGGTCAAAAATCGGTTGTTCACTTACATTGCATTTTTGTCACTGCTTTTTTTTCTTGTTTCTTCTAATTTATTGATGTAAATGTGCTTGAAGGGGTTTTTTGGTGCGGAAAAACCGAAAATGATATTTATTTTCTAATTCACTCAAGCAAACATACCGATTTTTTCCATAAAATCACATATTTTTCATGTTTTTTCATATGTATCTTCAAAAAACTATTGATGTTGATAATAATTTCTTACGATCATTTGTTTAAACATACAATCAAAAATTTACAGGAATAAATAAACGAATTGTTGTTTTTCATAACATAATTTATTGACAATTCTTATAGTTATTTGTTCTTGACCATTTGTTTAACAAAATAAATTGAAGTTGATATATAATCGCTTTGGATTGTAATAAAAAGTACAATCAGTCGCTTCATAATGAAGTCGAACTTCGAACTCGTGCCAAAAGACCCATTTGAACATTAGTTCTTTCTTGCTATTCAACAAGAGAATTCTCTTTGACATTCAAATTTCAAAGCTGCTTTTTTTCCCAAACTGCTTCGTAATGATTGATTTTGGCTGTTGAGATCCACGTGTATATGAAACAACTATTTTCTGTTCGACCCAATTAGAGACCCATGATTAATGTGATAAACTTGAGATCACCTGACACATACCATTGGTGTTGATTGTATTTAATTCGAATCATATAATTTTCGAAAATTTTTTTTCCTTTTTTTAGTTATTATTACGTAACGTAAAGTATTTCCCCCCTGTAAATTAAATTTTAAAAATTTATTGCTGTATATTTTTGATTGTATGTTTAAAAAAATGATCGTAAGGAAATATTATCAGCATCAATAGTTTTTTGAAGATTCATATGAAAAAACATGAAAAATATGTGATTTTATGGAGAAAATCGGTATGTTTGCTTGAGTGAATTGGAAAATAAATATCATTTTCGGTTTTTCCGCACCAAAAAACCCCTTTAAGCACATTTACATCAATAAATTAGAAGAAAGAAGAAAAAAAAAGCAGTGACAAAAATGCAATGTAAGTGAACAACCGATTTTTGACCGTGTTGTATGAGACAATTTACCAACTCTTATATACCAATGCTTGTGCTGAGTTTGTGAGATCGTGTTGTTTCCTTATGCGAATTATTAATTTGCCGGACTCTGTTTTAGACTTTAATTGCTTAGCAGACTTGAAACTGTTCACCGCACTTCGAATTAAAAGCCGTTTTTGTTTAATCTTTTAATGTGAAAATTTTGGCTTTTTCCGCTTCGGTTAATAGTTTGCCGTATTCCATTGTTATTCGATATTTTTGTGATGTATTTGTTAAGAGTGACTAAAAATCAGAAATAAATTTTTCAATTTACTTGATTTTTTTCAAAAAATGTGGGATAGGTTGAAATTAGTTCACGCACTGTTAGACTAAGAGCCACTGAACTAAGGATGTGTTATTTCTACTTTATGGATGATTATTGGTTTGAAAGTTATTTTAAGAATTACTTTAACCATAGAAAATAAAATTTTTAAGTTTCTCACTTATTAAGGTGAAATCTGATTAATTGAAAACTTAATAAAGACAATAGTATTTTTTAATTATGCTTTACGTTTGATTTAGTTCGAATAATATAAACAAGTACATAAATTTCTTAAATTCCAAATATCTGCATGAAATGTTCAATACCGATCAAAATCTGATCGATTAAAACTGTTAAAAAAAAACATTAATTTTTCTTTTTGCTTTATGTATGAAATTCAAAATATATTATTTTTTATGTTCGATAAACTTACATTTTAAATATCTGCATCGAAACATTCATAATTACTAATATCTGAATTCTTATTCTTTCATACAAAATACCTAGCAAAATACTATGAAAACAAAACATAACCTCAAATTTCACAGTATTTTGTATGAAAAAATAAGAATTCAGATATCAATAATTATGAATGTTTCGATGCAGATATTTAAAATTTAAGTTTATTGGACATAAAAAATAATATATTTTACATTTCATACATAAAGCAAAAAGAAAAATTAATGTTTTTTTTTAACAATTTTAATCGATCAGATTTTGATCGGTATTGAACATTTCATGCAGATATTCGGAATTTGAGAAATTTACGTACTATTTTATGTTATTCGAACTAAATCAAACGTAAAGCTTAATTAAAAAATACAGAAAATAAATTAAAAAGTTCTGAAAATGTTTGGAAAAAATTCGGACGAACGGATAAAAGTTCGGACGTCCGAAGAAGATCGGACAGCCGAGAAAATTCCGGACGTTCGAGATTTTTTCGGACGTCTGAACTTCTTCGAACGTCCGAACTTTATTTTTAATTTATTGAGAAAAAACAATTCACTTATAATTATAATTTATAGATATGAGCTCAAAATGTCAGGGATTTATGGGATTTTCCGTTCGGGATTTTCTCGGACGTCCGAAAAAATCTCGAACGTCTGGAATTTTCTAGGCTGTCCGATCTTCTTCGGACGTCCGAACCTTTGTCCGTCCGTCCCAATTTTTTCCAAAAATTTTCAGAACTTTTTTTCGGACGGACGGACGGACAAAATCTTGTCCGTTGACAACAGTAGGGGAATGTTCCCTATAGTGGGCCCCGCTTCAACACATTATCATAGTTTCGTTATATGACAATACTTTTCAAAAGCAAAGACACCAATCGATAGGTAATTTCATTAGCTTTATTTTTGCTTATGAAATTTTGTTTTAGTAGAAAAAAAAATTGAAAAAAATTCTTTTTTCAAGAAGTGTCATTTTTGGTTCAATTTTTTTCAAAATGCACAAAAAAACATAAGAAATTTAACAAAAATCATATTATTGAAGTTTAAAAATCATAAACATGACAATTGTGGTGCTTAAAATACACAACAAAAATGGCCCACATTAGGACACACGCTGTGGCTCACATTAGGAAATCGTAGACATTGTGTCATCGTCAAAAAAAATGTTTTTTCACTTTTTCGATATTTTTTTTTCACTACACTCAGCACAAGTATAAATAACGTGCATTCGCTTTGAAACTATATGAAAAGTGAAAGCGTCGAAAAAGAAGATTGTCAATGTCAAAAAATTGGTATTGCCTGTGAAAAATATGTAAGAAATTTGAGTGGCCCACATTAGGATACGGCCCTTTAGGGAACATTCCCCTACAATTTGTACTAAATAATAATGTTAAAAATTTAAGACGAGTGAATTTTGTTAACGTTAAAAACAAAAATTTTAAATTGGCTTCCCCCCTCCAAATTTTTTGCATGAGACAACTAATAGAGAAGTTCCATGAGAGAAACAAGGATATGTATGTATGTTTTGTTGATTTGCAAAAAGCGTATGATTGCATACCTAGAGATAAGCTCTGGTCGGTGTTGGGTGAATATGGTGTGAATGGTTCCCTGCTGAGTGCAATTAAGAGCTTGTATAGATATTGTGAAGCGGCTGTGAGAGTAGATGGGGAATTGAGTGAATGGTTTGAAGTGCGAAATGGTCTTCGACAGGGCTGTACAAAATCACCGCTTTTATTTATAGTTTATATGGACAAACTGATCAAGTCAGCTAAGCTGAGGGGTAACGTAGTTTTGGGGGGAAACATTATCTCCGCTCTTGCATATGCGGATGACCTAGTATTGTTTGGGGGCTCAGAACAAGAGCTACAAAACAGCATTAGCGATTTAGAAGCGGCTTGTACGAACTATGAAATGACCATTAGCAGCTCAAAGACACAGGTTATGCATATAGGGAAAGATAGGAAACAAGTAAATTGTATGTTGAATGGAGGTGTGCTTGAGCAGGTGTCGCAATTCAAATATCTAGGATGCATCTTTTCGGAAGATGGCAAACTGGATAAGGAGTTCGAACATTGCAGAGTGAATGGTAATAAAGTGGTTGCACAGCTTAGGTCACATGTTTTCAATAAACGAGAGTTGAGTAAGGAGACGAAGTTGATGATTCATGGGTCAATCTTCAGACCAACTATCACGTATGGCAGCGAGAGCTGGGTCGATTCAAATAATTTAATTCATGGTTTGGAAGTGGCTGATATGAAAGTTTTGCGTATGATTGCGGGTGTGACGCGTAGGGATCAATGGGATAAAAGAATTAGAAATGAGAAAATACGTGAAGATTTGAATGTGAATTCGGTTGATGAGATAGCTAGAATGTCAAGATTGAGATGGTTTGGTCATGTACAGCGTATGAATGATTATCGTTTACCAAAGTTAATTTTGAATGCTGAAGTGAATGCACCGAGAGGTAGAGGTAGACCGCGAAGACGATATTTGGATTCGGTAAAAAATGATTTGAATGAAAGAGGGTATGACTGGAATAGGGAAACTGAAGACCTGGCTCTCGATAGGGTACGTTGGAGGAGAATTGTTATTGGCCGACCATTACAAAACAGACCAGACGCTGAAAGGCATTAATGGTCTTTAAATGATTGTTGTTGTTGTTGTTGTCCCCCCCTCCAGCCGGTCAAGGTGTGAAATCAACTCGCCTGATAACATAGACTTTTTGTGCATAACGCGTACAAATTTGTGCATGCATTTTTACTGAAATCTAAATTTGATAATACCGTGAAAATTCACATTAGATTTTGTGGTGAAAATGTCTAAAATCGTTTTTTCAACATTCCTACAGAATTGATATTTTGACATGCAAACACCCAAAATTTTTTGTGCATAATTTGTGCATTTCAGCGATATGCTCAGAACTGAATTTCTCTGATGAATATGATCCGGGTTGCCGACTCGACCACAATTCCACTCATGGGTGTGGTGAATAAAAATAGCCTGTGAGTGAAAATTTCTGAGGGGTATTGAAATCGGTTAATTCTTGCTGTAATATTATGTGCATGCCATTTTGAGCCTTCCCTGAATTTGAGCATCACTCAAAAGTCAATTTCAATCGACTTGTACTTTGTTCAGGGGTCTGTGAGTGAAAATTTCTCAAAAGAAGATCATTTCAAGAAATTCTTTGAAAATACAATATGTCAGCTTGAAAATACTTTGATCAAGAAAATTAATTACATACAATTTCTTCAACGTTCACCTAAATGAACTTCAGTGTTTACATTCAAATATTTTACATTAACATTTTATGCTGTAAGGAAAATGTTATTAATTGCTCATGGATCTGCTATATTATCCAATTCAAACGTCTGGTTAGCTTACCAGCTGTCTAAATAATTTCTTATTTTGCCAACAAAAACAAGCATCATAAAATGATATAGTTACGTTGATTGAGCCTTCCATTTAAAATTCGGATATTCAGTTTTCTCATAGGAACGAAATAAATATACACCTTCCATTTGTCTGTCAAAACTTAGGACTATCAACATTCTTTCAAATGTTCATTAATATACTTACATAAAAAATATCTCTTTTTACAAAATAAATTAATGTTTCAAGCTAAATGAACGTGCGTGTTAAATAGCGAATAGTGGAAAGCGCGATACATAGATTATATATACATGTATGTAAGTCTCTTAAATCCAAATTCTGCTAGCAATACTTCACATTCATTATCTAGATTAATTTGAACATTGTGCAATGTTGTTCAGAAACTTTGTGCTTGAATGAGACAAATATAAAAACAAAAGAAAATAAAAACAAAATGAAAATTCGTAAATTGTATTTCAATATGGAACTTCTGTGCATAGAACATTAAATAATAAAATCAATTTTAATGCTATGACTCGGACAGTAATGATTTAAACAGTTCAAATTTTGTTTTGTATGATGTGGTGCCTTGTGTCTAACAAATATTCGCAAGTCAACAATTTAGTAGTCTTTCGTACAGCAGTTGAAGTACACGTGGAAGATATGGCTTCAAAAGAATAACAGAACTGATTTATTCAAATTTCACATGTCAAGCATAAAAAAACTATGTAAAATTCCAAGATTAAAATTGACATTGACCCATAAAAATCTCGAAAACGGAAAGAAACTACAAATTTAATTAGAAAGGAAGAATTCTATGATTCATTGTATGAATTGCAGTGTATATAAGTGATAGCAGAAAAGCTGATAATTAAGTGTAACATTGAACCAGTGATTAAATTGAACAATATATCATTTATGGCTGATAACAAAATAAACGTAAACGTCAAATAAATCTATTGATCATCATAACAATACAAGTCAATTGAAAAATCATAGGATAAAAACAACAAAGAACAACAAGTGTTCTGTTATAATATACCAATTAATTTATTAGGGTGGAATTACAATAACAAGAGTGATTATATATATTATTTGTAATTTGAATAATATATGTATGTATATTTATCAGTTTTCTTTATTTAGATGGAATTGGTCAAATTTGATTTATAAATTTAGTTTTGGTGGTAATTTTATCAATATGTATTTGAAAAATCACTATTGGATGAGCATTCGTCCTTAGTGACAGACGAAAACATATGATAAAATTCTATTTGAGAAAGTCAGATATTCTTATTTTTTTATTAAGCAGAAAACTGAAGTACATGTAGTAAAAAATGTTAATCAATACATTGATTATTCAAAACGAGTGTAAAAGAGAAAATCTCGTTATTTTGCCGAATGATTTTACATCAATTTTCTCATATGTTTGCTAATAATAACGTACTTCGTCGTATATGTACATATGTATATGACATTATACAAAAATAAATCAAATGGCTTCAAGAACACCAACTAAACCTGCATGGAAAGCACAATCATCAATGGCAATTGTAATTTGCATTGTCGCTGTAATTTTATGTTATTAGCACCGTGCTTCTTATGGATATTAAATGTGCAACTATGATTATATATTCGAAAAATTGCACTTGAGAATTTTCATTCTTATACATGTGTGATATATACAAGCACATGCATACAAACAATTCATAATTTCAATCGGAGAGCTAAATTTAAATATTTTAATGTTAATACATGCTCAAATCATCATCATATAATAAATTTAATTCAGTTTTTCAAAAATAACTTATTTTGCTTATGAAAGTAAAGAATATTAAAGTAAAAATGTCAAACCCATTACCAGCGTTTGTTGACATATGCAATAAAAAACACATATATTTCCATAATATTAAATTTGCGTCCCGCAGTCTATATTTTAGGGAAAAAGATTAAAAACTGAAACGTAAACACTTATTTTAATAACGTGATATATCACGTGCATATTTTATTTCTTCGTATATATTCTTTTTGTTTTCATAAGTTTTCATAAGTTTTAAATTTAAATGTTCAAAAAAACGTATCAACCCTCAGTTTGTGCTAGTGCTGTTTTCATTTTTCTAAAGTATTGTGAAGAAAAAAAATAAACTGAATGTTTATAAGTCGAAATATTTTTGAAAAAGTAACTTTCAAAGTGAGATGGTGACAAATATTTTAAACGTAGAATAAAACAATTGGAACCCAAATATATTATACAATTATTCAATATGCTTGATTTACAACGTCATATATACTGTCCAATTTGGACTGAAGTGATTCAAACACCGAAACCATTAGATGCAATCGTACAATGGAGTGGTTTGAAATACACCTGTCAAAAAGTGTTAGAAACCTATGGCAAAGTGTTTGACCAACAGGAGCTGTATGATGTGATTGTTAGGTACATGAATATATGTCTAATAAAAAATATATGTAAAATAATATCATCCAAAATAATGCCGCCTTTAAGCGATAAAATTATCGAAATTGTGTTATACAAGTATACAAAATGGATTGAATGAATGAAATCACGATTCTGCTGTTCATTGTTCGAAGCGTATCCTTGATAAGAATTTTATTTTTCATCAATATTACTACCTAAGGGGATACGTCTCATATAAATTCACAAAGTACAACACTAAAATGTTGTGTTGATACGGAGTATGACATTCGCGAGTTCAAGTGTTTCCAATAGTAATGATAGCAGGTTCACGCGAGTAAAATATCAGAAAGTTATGGTGTTTTTGCGAGTTTTTGTGAGAGTCGTATTTTTTTTATAGATTATTATCAATTTGTATTGACTTATTTAGATTTTTTTTCTTTTTCACCGATTTTTTAAATAATTTATAATAAAGTACATAGTAACAAAGCATGTGATTCTCTCTCTGCAAACCATGTGATTTGAACTTAATGCGTATCAATTAGTTTGTGAAGTATTTGCAACTAATAACTATATCGCTAATAATGTTCAAAAAGTCTCAGTCTAGAAAATAATGTTATATGATAGTTTCATTCGATACTGAATTCGTATTTAACCTGAAGATACACGTAAAAAAGAGAAACATTTCGTGATTTGCAAAGTAATAATAAAAGCAAACAACCCTTTTGAAATTTTTGCATATAAGAAACTTTTTCGTCGGAACATATATTGGTCGGTTCTTTGTATTTTGGCTCAATGATTGGATCATAAAAATGAATGTAATTTATGCACAATAATCTGAACAACCAAACTAACAGCGCTTCTTCTCTTAATAATATGATATGAAAATACATAATAAAATTCTAACAGAAATAAAATAACTGCTATTTTATAAAGATAATTTGGTATCCGAAATGGACGAACGTAAGACACTACTAATGAGGGTTAAAAATCAAAAACGCCCGCAATGTTATGCATAATCATTATAATGATAACAAAATTGTCGCTAACAAGAACTTATGGACATTTATGTTCTGTAAAAATAAACTATAAAGATTAGATTAAATCATAATGTACGAGTTGATTCTTTACAATTTGGAAATTTTATGTAATTATTATTAAATAAATAATTAATTTTTGAATTGTTTAAAATCTGTAAAATAAGACCATCGACTTAGTGTAAAAAAGAATACAATATGAATTTATTGTTACATGAATAGCAATTTTTTTTAAATGGAATTAATTTTAATAATTTTTATTCTTTTTCAGAAAAACATGCTTAGTATGCAAATGTCCAAGAGAAACGCATGCGATTTATCAGGAACAAGTAACATCAGTTAAAGAAAGAATACAATGTAAGTAAATTAAAATTCAAGTTTAAATCTTCAATGCGTTAAGGGGTTTAAATGTCTTCAGAATAAATGGAATAATTATAGGAAAAAAAATGATTTAAATCATTCCTTTCATATATAATTTAAAAATTAGCCATTCGTTATTCGCATGCTATTGCATTAGAAAGATTTGACATCTAAGACATCTACATAGGCGTATTCATGGTTGACAAAACGCTATAGTATTTTGGATTTAATTTTGCCAAACGTTTTTAAATTCTTAATCATAATTGCAGATTTTCTGCTTTGATCCATTTATCATACATCAGCAATAACTTAAGTTTTTCTGACATAATCTATTGAATAAAACATATACTTTGACTCAGAGGTGGGTTTGATATGATTTCAAAAATTTGAGCGGGGGATATTGTATTTCCACGGCGCCCTGTGTGAATCTATAAATAAAAATTCTTTATTTTGAAGTCATTTATCAATTCACATATTTTTGTACATAAAAAGTCGCATTGAAGAAACCTACTTGACAGTGTATAACTAAATATATAACTCATATTGGAGTTACCGCAAATGATTATGGATATAGCCGTTCCAAACGCACTGATAACCAATGCTACGTCAAACCAATTTTTGTATGTGTTGAACTTTGTTAAATAGCTTTATAAATTATGTACTATATAATCCATCACTTACGTAACGATTTTGAAATAAGGGAATTAATTGAAAAAATCTCACGTCTAAATAAACTATTTATTAGGATAAATTAAATGTCTCAAAATATAATAAGAAATTGATTACATATATTTTTAATTTTCAAACGAAACGAGAATCATATTTCCTTGAAAATAATAATTTTCGTTTATTTTAACAGGGAAGGTATTCAAGCCGTCAGTAAATATTTCGAACGTCAACGCAAAGCAATTGGGATACACATGGATACCGCCAACAATTACAACTGCTAATAAAGTATAATTAATTTGATTTTATAGGCTTCAAATGGAAACATCTTTAGTTTAATACAGGCTTTTGATATCGTTTTACTCTAGATTCATCAATATTTTGATTCACTGCCCGAGGATAAAGTGCCAAAATATAATACTCCGGGTGAAAGGTACCGTGAGCAACAGTTGTCATATCAATGGCCAAAACAAGATCTAGCGTTAACTTACTGTAATCACATTGAGCCACAAAATAAAGCATCATACGAGGACTTTATTGCTGGTAGAAATGAAATTGCTTTAGATATAGCCTATATAAAAGATTTTTGTAATGACCCGATGACGTGTGTTAATTGTAATGATGATATTGAGCAAGGTGATTTGGCTGTGATTGCTCCAAAATTTGGAGATAATGTAAGCAAGTTACAATTTCTAAATTTTTGTTAACAATACTAGAAAACTTTTTTAAAATACTTATTAAGTAGAACATATATAGTTAGATTATTTTACGGAAAACTTTTAAACATTCCATTTTGTATGAGATAAAACCTCTAGAATTATTGAATATCACTTTCTACTTTCTTTATCAACAGATTCTATGGCATCCAAAATGTTTCACATGCTCTACATGTAATGAGTTACTTGTTGATTTGACATACTGCGTTCATGACGACAAATTATATTGTGAACGTCATTACGCTGAAATTTTAAAACCACGCTGTAGCGCATGCGATGAAGTAAGTAAAATGATCTTTGAAGTAAGTAAAATGAGAAAGAAATTTGTTTCCTTAAAATATATTTGTATATGTATAGATAAATCAAATACACATATACAAATATATTTATAAATTGATTTTATCTCAAAATTAAACTGTACTGACATCTTGAGAGCACTATTTTTATATTTACCGTATATTTATAACTTTATTTGCAATATTAATACACCAAAAGAATACCTTTCATGAAGCAAAAGTCATTTAGTGGTGACCCTAGACATGAACCATATTCATTAGTAACAACATTTAAAAGAAATAATATTGAGTAACCAATTATCCACTTTGATTGGAAGCTTGCGGCTATGTGTTGGTCGAATATCAATAGAAAATTGTTGACAAATATAAAAAAGAATAAAAAATAGAAGCTAATCTAATACCTTGATGCAATGTGTACGTTTAGTAATGACAGTTACTACAGTATATAAAGATAATAAGAAAAATACAAGCAAAACTGCCAAAGAATGAGGGTGTGTGATGGTATTTGCGTTTGTTAAACGTTAAGTATATATAGTTTCCAACTCAAAGTAGTATCCTTATATGTATATAAATTTACATTGGGGGTATACCTATGATGGATAATTTAGATCAAAATGAACACGATGAGCGTAGCAGCAAATAAATTCGATTTGAACTAAAGCAAATTCAGTATTCTTGAAAACCGTGAAAAGTTTAGCAGAACAATAAATTAAGTTTTCTATGCAAGCTACTGTGTGGTGAATTTATCTTTTGGAATAATATATTTTTGAAAATAAGTTTGAAATTGTATGGGTTTTTTTTTCATAAATATCCACATTCGCACAATTTGTATGTACAAAAATATTTAACCAAATAAAAAATATAAGGTATATGGAACTCAATTCAATGCAGTTCGGTTCAACGTTATCAATATGCATATAAGTTGAATAGACTGATTTCAAAACTGAATATGAAATAACACATGTGTTATAAGTTTTGGCACAACATTCGGGCATTTTTTGCGCTATATACAATAACCAAACACAGAAATGGCAACTAATGCTCACAATAGAGTTAAAAATATTCCTAGGCTGTCAAAAGTAGTTATCGCACAAATTCCCGTTCTCATTGTCATACAAGACCAGATTTTAACTTTGACAGACTAAATTCCAAAGAAATTTTTCATTCTTTTTGGCAATTATTGCAAAGCATTTTTCACAAAAAAATCGTGATTAAAATAATAATTTTGCTAGATTTATGTATGTAAATTATTTCGGAAGACATTTATAAAGAGCTTGTGTGTTTTTGGCAACGTTTTAGAACAATTGTCAAATAGTACTAATTCAGTACTAAATTTGAAATATCCAATAGGCGCTGTTCTACTACATCGATTTGCGTCGGCCTACAGATACAATCTTCGAGAAAAATTATTACTTCAAACTAATTATTGGCTCTATAACTAGAAACTCGCTATTTATGCTGACAGATGTCGCTAGTCACAAATAAAATGTCCAACGATTTGATACAAATGACGTTTTGTTGTACAGACATAAAGCTTCAAAACCATATATGTCATAACAATGTGTTTATTTTTGCGCTTAAAAATTTTTTTTTAATAATAAGAAGAATTTCCAGGCACTGGTTTTTGCATACATTTTGTATGGCATAGATAGCGACATGCAGATACCTATTCAAGCATAGCCGAACCAAAGCGTTTGATCGTTGCTTCAGCTATGATTGCTAGATATCTGCATATCGCTATCTATGCCATACAAAATCTATGCAAAAACCAGTGCCTGATAATTTTATACCACAAAAAGAGTTTTTGCGGGGTATTTTACTTCACAATTTTTTGGGGAGCATGCTCTTTCTGAAACCACTTGCAGAGATTGGTTTCGACGCTTTAAAAGAGGTGATTTTGACGTGAAAGACAAAGAACGTCCAGGTCCGTCGAAAAAATTTGAAGATGAAGAATTGGAAGCATTACTGGATGAAGACTCATGTCAAACGCAAGAAGAACTTGAAAAATCATTGGAAATCACTCAACCAGCAATTTCAGAACGTTTAAAAGCAGCAGGGTTCATTCAAAAACATGTTCATTGGGTCCCACATGAATTGAAACCAAGAGACGTTGAAAGACGATTTTTCACTTGTGAACAGCTGCGCCAACGGTAAAAACGGAAAGGTTTTTTGCATCGAATAGTCACTGGTGATGAAAAGTGGATTCATTACGACAACCCCAATCAAAAAACGGCATATGTGAAGCACGGCAAACTGGCACCATCGACATCAAAAAAAGATATTCATGGATTTAAGGTAATGCTCTGTATTTGGTGGGATCAGGAGGGTATATTATGAATTGCTGGAACCGAATGAAACTGTCACTGGGGATCTCTATCGACGACAATTGATGCGTTTAAGCCGAGCATTGCGCGAAAAACGGCTTGAATACGAGCAAAGACATGACAAAGTTATTCTTCAACATGACCACGCTCGGCCACATACAGCTGTGCAAATCAAGACTAATTAATCAATATTTACTCCTAGGGGCTTTTATGTCAAAAATATATTCACGTATATTGCATATATATTGCGTATAATGCGCTATGCTTGCATATTTTTCGACTCGCGAATTATTGTGCGTATAAGTCCGAATATAATGGATATAAATGCGTATAAATTCGTATAAGTGTATCTCCAAATGTTGAAAATGGCGTCCATATGCTCATTCAAAATCCAGTCGGCAAAACTAAAAGTAAACAAACGAACCATCAAATTTACTTTTTTTCTTCAGTAAAATGTTGATTTACAGAATTTACTTTTCGTTCAAAAATTTCAATAATAGATTCCATACAAAATCAACTATTCATTGAAGATTGAACATTTATTATTATTTTTAAAATAAAACTCAAATCTAATCAATATGTTTTGGTTGTAAATTTTTTTTCGTACATATTATGATAAATTGAAAAAAACATGATTTTACGAAAAAAAAAAAAAAAAAAAAAATTGCCCAATGCGAGAATCGAACTTTTATATATCTGATTAAGAGACTGACACGCTGTCTTCTGCGCTATAAATGCTTTAAAGAATGCAATGATCCCGGCACATCATTAACGATTGGCAATGTTATGTTATATTCTTTTTTTATTGACATCAAAACTATTGTCATTTATATTTTTTTTTTTTCAATAATTATAATACAAAAAATGTACAACCAAAAGATATTGATTAGAATTGAGTTTTAAAAATAGTATTAAATTTTTAATGCATATTCGATAATTTCCGACTTTATCGAAGAAAAACGTTAATTTTATAATTCGTTCAGTTACACAATTTAGTTTTTGTTTGGCCGATACGATTTTGATTGTGTTGACAAACATATTTGTACATTATGTACATTTATCACAACAACTCTACGAATATTTCAGTTAAACGCGTATAAATTGACTATATTTACAATATTTCACTTCCACGTGTATAAACTGCGTATATTTCATATTTTCGTATACATAAAAGCCCCTAGATTTACTCATTTAATCATGATTAACTTGCTGCTAAGTGAGTAATTTTGACGAAGTTACTCATGATTAAATGAGTAATAAATGAGCATGCTCAAAACTTAATCATTTTTTTTTGGGATAAGCATCAATTTCTCTATTATTTTGTAATTGTGTAAGAATGATAAAATTTCCAATTGATGTTTCTCAGTTATCCGGTAGGAAAAACGTAAAAATAAATTAATTTTTGACTAAAGTAAAAAAAAATTCAAGATCTATCAACTAGAGGTGTCAGTTGCCCAGGTTGATCCATGGATTTCCAGGATTTGGCCTGAATTCCAAGCCTTCCTATTTGGAATTTCATGAAAAATTGGTCTACATAATTTTATATATATTTTTATATTAAACATACTTGGAAACGGATGTGCTACCCCACCCGCCGTATAGCCCAGACATAGCCTCTTCTGATTACCATTTGTTTCGATCGATGCAAAATCACCTGGCTAGTACACGCTTCACTTCTTCCGAAGAAGTCAAAAATTGGGTCGATTCATTCATTGCCTCAAAAGATGAGGACAATACTTCGAATAATATAATGTTATTGATTCATTTGTATTTTTTCCGTAAAAATTCAATAAAAAACAGCGAGTTTCCAGTTATAGAGCCAATATAAAGATTCAATATTTATTAGATTTAATTTATTTTTTTCATTATAAAGGGTTTTGGAAATGGAAAGAATTATAAAAAATATACACTTTTAGGAAGTGTCATTTTGTTTTTGACTTATGCTGTAAGCACTACACGCCACCTAGTAGCTTTTGCACAATAACTTTTTTTGGTAGGTATTTTTAGACAAATTAAATAAAATATAGAAGAAGTGGATTCTATATTTAGTAAAATAGAATTGCGCGAATCTGTAATTGTATAAGCTGTTTTGTTTACTAATATGTTTGGTTTCTGGTTTTTTTCTCACTGCATATTCATTGTTGAATAGCGAAAAATGAAAAAGCGAAATTTTATTTTTTATGAAGATTTCAATGATCCAAATCCCGAGAAAAATTAAGTGTAAATTCGTTTAACATAGGTCAAGGTGAATACAATTTTTTCTATGTAAATTTCCCATAAACACAAATATAAAGAAAACTTAAATTTCTGACGATCAAATTGAAAAAAGGTTACTTTGTAATTTATTTTGCCACTTGCTTTGAAGAAGACATGTCACGATGTACTAGATTTTTTTCCATTTTTTTTTTATTTTTTGAACAAAGATAACAAAAACACCCTTGAAAATTACAAATAATTTTTAAAAGACAAAGAAAAATAACTGAAAATGCTCCAAATATAAATAATACGCATTCATTTGCAAGGTATATTTCGTTTGTCTTCCATCACTTTAGTAACGGAAAATTATCATATATATCATAAATGCATTTTTTTTAAATTTTATTTAAGTAATTGTCAAAGTGAGTTCAAATAATGACTAAAGCTAGTTGTTGTGTAAACTATTGGCAACGAATGGAATTTGAATGCACTCACAGAAAATCTAGTACTGCACTACACGAATAATCGTGTTGTACGTTTACGTATCAGCACAGCTGATCAATTTCATACTACTACACGAAAAATACATAGCAAGGTTATGTGTTTGTAAATTTTATGTACATGTTTAATCTGAAAAAAAAAAAAAAAATATTTTTCATTTAGTAGTATGAAATTGATGGCTCCCCAGCCTTCAAATTTCTGCAAACGTATTGAAAATTGCACTATAATTTAGTGATTAATTAGTGATAATTTGTGACGCAATTTGTTTTGCACAATACTAAACTTATTTTGACCTCAGGTGGTGAAATCGTTTTAAGCCTATTTCTCAAAAGGCTATTGGCGAAAATATTTATTGGGCTCTTCATCGAAAAACTAATGATACCGAAATTTAGTGATTAATTTGTGAATTGTAAATATGCTTTCAAATCCGTAACATCTCCAACCAGAAAGCCATTAGTAGATCAGAACAGAAATGTGGTTTTTGGTAGAAATTATGAAAAGGTCCTCTTCAAAATCTGACACTAAACCCAAAAATCTCTCCACTATAATTTAGTGCTCAATTTGTGATTGACAAATATGCCATTGGATGAATTTGTGATCAACAAATATCGTCCTCAATCAATAATTTTTTGGGGGTTGTGTGTTCAGAAAAGTTTCTCGATAATATCTACAACTTTGCCGAAGACACCGAAGAGAAATTCCCTATTGTTTAGAAGTTAGAATTTGATGAAAACCCGATTTTTCGCGCTTTATACGCGCCTGGCCCCCAAATCTCCCAGATTCAGCCCCCCAAATTTTGCCCAAATTATTTTTTCCCCATTTCCAACACGACTGTATGGTTGAAATTTTAAAATTTTACCGTCACTTCGAGTGATTTACTAGTAAGCTTTACCAAATACTTTTGAACCAATGCTTCAAATGCCTCAAAAATGTCCCAGAAGTGAAATTTGTGACATTCGGATTATTTAAAAATGTTTCAGAAATGAAAATCTATCGTCAAATTATGGGGGATCTAACGAGAACAAATCTTTCTCACAGCTAAATGTTCATGCAATATCTTATACACGCTGGTGGAACTAATGCCCAGGGTTGCCTCAATCTCACAGTATGTCACATGACGATCTTCTCTTATCATTTTTTCCACAGCATCGATGTTTTCCGGAACAACAACTGATTTGGGACGACCTTCACGAAATTCATCAGTGAGAGACAGGCGACCGCGTTTGAATTCATTGAACCAGTTATAAATTGTCTTGAGCGTTGGTGCTTTATCGCCAAAGGCCGAATGAAGACGATCGAAGCACTATTGTTGAGTGAGATGAACTCGAAAATCATAAAAAATCATCGCACGAAAATGTTCACGAGTTAATTCCATTTTTTTGCCGAAATGAAATTTTCCAATGACTGTAAACAAACAAAAAAGCGCCCATATGACAAAACATTCTGAAGACCATCAAAAATGTCAAACTTTACGAAAATCACAACGATTTTTATCTGACACCACTAAAATGTCCCTATTGAAAAAATATAAATAGTAACCTACGTATTGCAATTAGTCATTTGTTGTGAAAAATGAGAAAAAAGGAAAAAAGAAAAAAAATGTGAGACATTTGCCATTTTTATATAATCAAATATTACAAATGTTAAATATATAATGAATTCGATTTGAGCAAAATGAGAATTTTTCTGAAAATGAATTAAGAAAGAAGAAAAAAAATTATGCCCAATAAATCGAACCTTCAAATATCTTCAGCGTAAATAATTATAAGATTGGCTCGCTGTCTAATGTGCAAAAAGTTTTTGCATTTAGGTAAATTATTAGCAATTGACATTTCTGTTGTTTTACATTTTTTTCTTTTCTTTTCTTTTCTTTTCCCATTTTTTTTTTTTTTTTTTTTAACTTTTTTTTTTGTCTAACTTTCATTAGACCTAATGCAATTTTTTCTTTTCTGTTTGCTAACATAATATCAATTATTTATTTAAGAACATATCAATATTTCATTGTTCCAATCTCTTCAAAGCCATTATTATCGTTCATACTTAATCCATGTAAGTGGAAAAAAATTGATAACCAAAATATACTAGATTTGATTCGATTTCTACTTCAAAATATTATTTTTTATCACAGAATATATTATTATTATAGATTTTATCGTCGTTGATTTTGATGAAAATTATAATTCAAAAGTTTGATAACAAAGCTAATGGCAAAGTAAATTCTAATGTAATATTTTTCAATTTAAACTTCAGAAAGTTAAGTTTTCACTATAATTTCTGTTCGATAGCGTGCTATGTTTTGTGGATTCAAATGAAATACAGTGTTTATACTTCGTTATAATAATTATCTGATTAATTGATGTTCTCTTTCTCAATACTAACTCTCAACTAAGACGGCAGCGTCTCTGCTGCCGTTGATGCTGTGAAAGAGTGTATATTTATGCTGTTGTGTGAATGTGTATATTTCGTGTGAGTGTGTATTGCTTGTGGTATATATCGCTTCTAACAATTTCTCTTCATTCACTTCATAAACATGACTGAAGAATGCAAGCGTAAGTTAGCAAAAAAAGAAATTGAGCAATAAACAAACGAATGACTTATTTATTTATTTATTTTCAAGGTGAAAAATACAGGTCAAACCCATTTACATCTTTCACCTTGTTTGATATACGATATTGTTTTAAGTTGAATTGACTACAATTTTGAATGATTCTATTTCAATTTATAATAATACTTTAAATTTATTTTGAGTCATCAAAATCAGGCACGATGACATTTGCTCTTGCGACAATTGGATACTCAGTTTATTGCACATGTTAATTTATGTTAATTTCAATTTATTTGAATATGTTGAACGACCTCCCCTCGGAATTTATTATAGTTTGAATTTACAATATCAAGGATGGAGAATTGTTGGAAGTCGTTACGTTGGAACAGTGTCGTGGGGCATTTGTGAAACCCGAAATCAGTTCTTGAGAATGGAGAGTTAAATTTTAATTCTTGGAATAAGTTGATGAGAGGATTGTGTATGATTTTGTGGTGTTGGCACATATCAAAACAGTGCCTTCTAGTTTCGAAGTCAGTTAATTTGAATGCGTTGAGTCTGTCCCGATAATTGTCATAATCGACATGAAATTTGAAAGCAAGTTGCCTAGTATAACTTTTTTGTACTCTTTCGATTTTCAATTTCTGATTCTGTTGAAATGGTGACCATACGAACGTTAAGTATTCCAAATGAGAGCGAACCAATGCATTGTATAAAATTAATACAACGATAGTTGTTAAATTGACTAGTTGCTCTCATTATGAAGGCCAGCATTTTGTATGCCTTGTTAACCATTTCATCAATATGTACGTCAAATTTAAGTTTTGAGTCAAAAGTTATACCTAAATCTTTGACAGAATTTACTTTGGATAAAGGTGAACCATTGATGAAGTATTCAGATTGAAGTTTGATTATTCGATTTGTGAATGCCATAAAATAGCATTTCTCAACTTATTAAGTTTATGTTTTGAGTCGTGCCATTTATGTAACATTTTAAAAGTACTATTTAACGAAATATATAATTGAGAATTATTTTCAACATGTTTTACATTTGATAATAATAATATTTCTCCTATTAATTTTATCATATTTTTAAATGGGATTTAAAATTCATATTTTTTTCATTTAATTGTTAGTATTAATTTGATATTTTTTTGTTTTATATATTTATGTATATTTTTAATATTTAGTTCACTAGTGTCGCCATCTAATGTGTATTTTCAAGATTTAGTACAAAAGTGTCGCCATCTTATGGATAATTTCATGTTTATAAATGTCAAGTCAGATGTACTAAAACGTTGCTAGTTTTCCTTCAGTCAACACACAGCCTCTCTATGAAATTACATCAGAATTTTGCATGGCTTTACTTACGCTGGAAACGTCAGCTTGAAATAAATTCATCTGATGGATTTGACACTATGTTGGTTGCATTGAATTTTTTGCATTTGTTCACAATGTGGTCTAATTTTTCCATTGTGATCAACGGTCAAATTGAAAGAATTCACAATTTTTACTTTGACCACATTGTGAATAAATGCAACAAATTCAATGCAACCATCGCGGCGTCAAATATGGGATAGATCCATCGGCGGCATCGGATAGATCCATCTAATGGATTTATTTCAAGCTGACGTTTCCAGCGTAAGTAAAGCCTTGGAATGTAGAAAAATAAAATTATCATAAAATATGGAAACTTTTGCATCCATTTCCTTGTTGCATTGGAAAGTATAATCTACAAATACATTCACCAAATATATTCCCCCAATAATTCGTAGTATGAATGTACGAATGAATACACTGACAATATTTAGGTTATGTTTTTTCCAACTATTAATATATAGTTGGAAAAAACATAACCTAAATTTTCTCAGTGTATCTTACATTAATACAAACACCGATAATCAAAAATTTAGCCACTCAACAGCGCCATTCCCATACAGATTTATTTTTTTTCAAGTTGGTAGTGTTAAAATAGTTCCTAGGGTGAAATAACCAAAAATGTTTCATTCAAATCCCAACTATTATTTTGAAATTCAAATAAATCGATTGGAAAACATTACAAATCCATAATCTCAATGCCAACTCCAGCAGATTATAATCATTTGCAATAATAGAACTGCAGTGCAATATCGACATTTTGTCTCGTTCGTTCCATGGGGGCGTTTTGACAGCAAACATGACTGTTTGCGCCGTGTACTCGGGTGACATTAAAAGTGAAGTAAAATCGTTCCGCATCCGAATTTTTATGTTTATCTTGAATTGCTCAATTGTGTTTGCAACATCAACAGCACAAATGCAGTCACCTAGTTTGATTATCGTTTCAAAATTTTCGCTTTTATCTCGACTAACACTAACGATGACAATGCAAATGGATCATCAAAAAATTCTTTGATTTTTGGTGGTGCAACTTCCATTTCGAAGTATTCTTTCAATGCAATGAAGTTTGGAACGACAGAACGCAAGCATTTGTTCAACGCCAAAAAAACGCATGCTGCTGTATCCTTTGAATTTCACGAATTCCTCGCCAACTGTAAAATATTTTAACGAATTTTTTAAGTATATATGAACTAGAACTTTTGCACTTTTTTTAGACCATTCGTTCTAAATGACAATATAAGACCGAAATGTCACTAGTTCATCATTGTTTAATGTGTAGCATTTCTTTCAAATGTTGACTTTATGTTAAAATTTATTTGTGAATTTTATATTTTTGATCTCTATTGGAATGCAATTTCATTAACTTTTTCAATGGATATGAAAAACTGTTCAACATTATCATCAGTAAATTGAATCTTTCTAAAAATTGCATTTGCTCTCCAGCAAATTGAAAATCATATTCATCAGATTCTTTGCAATTTGTTCCTTTATGTTGTTGTTGTTTTTGTTGATGCTGCTGATTTTGCTGTTGAGTTTTTCTGAAATGAAAAATTTACCGTTGAAGAAATGTTCATGGTACGCATGCAATCACCAATAATGTTTAGTTTATCTGTACTACTTTCGAGAGGCAGATCACTGAAAAGTAATTGCTAAAAAAGTAATTGTAGTAGTAGTTGCAAAGTAATTTCTGAGAGTGATTTCCCCCTTGACTACGTTCGCAGAATTCACCAATGAGAATACCAGTAGGCCAAAATTCAGTTTGCATACAATTTCAGTGCATATGACTCTGAATGAAACAAATGTCAATGAACTCATGTCAATGTTTTTTTAATGAGTGCATGCACCAAGAAATCTTTACCAAGTTTTGCAAGTTAAATTTTTGATTCTATGTGTGGATTTTGTTGTTGGTGTTTGTTTATTGGTTGGAGTGGAAAAATTATCAATACGTTGACGTTTAATTGATGGAACAGGCAAATTATTTGTGATATTATGTGGAATCAGTGGCTTGCATTTGATTTCATATCTTCAACGTTTTTGTGAGTTTTATTAGTATTGATTTGAATTTCCTTTATAACCGAAGCAAAGGATTTCACTTTGCCTGGTTCATTCGTTTGTGATGGTGTGTGAACTTCTCCAAAAATGTTTTTATTGATTTTACAAGTTAATTTAAGTAATTCATCTAGCTTAGCATTAGCAGATGATACAAACATAGATGGTTGGTTTGTCGTTGACATTTTGTTGTTTTTTTTCGGCAAATCAACTGAACAATTGTTGCAAAAGATTCTGATTTTAGCATACGTAATTTGGCTTGTTTTTAGAGATAAGCCAATGCATTGTAAATGAATAATTATTATGTTTACATTTCGAACATTGAGTGGATGCATCTTTTTTTATATTTGTTGGCGGGCAATCGTCCCCCGAACAAAATTTAACCGGTGATATTTAGTTCGGGTTAACACAATATCACTTGATTACAACAAAAAAGTATATATAAAGCAATTTTATGCTCAAAATCTCAAAAAAAAAGCCAAAATTAACGTGAACTCCACTGCTTTATAAGTCAACTTTATTACAATTTACACTTTTGAGAATTTATTAAGTTAATAATTAGAGAAATAATAACTTCAATTCACTAATTAATAGCACAGAATAAAAACATTACAAGTCCGTTTGATAGCTGTCAGAGAAAAAAACAAAATTGAAGTTGTTTGGTGTTTCGTTGATATACAGAAACAAGAAATCAGATATGAAACAAGTGACTAAAAGCAGAGCAATTATTCTAGCTTAAATATCTATCGCTATTCGTTTGTAAGTAAAAAAAAATCTTCATTTGAAGATGTATTTACAATTCTTACAATTATACAATTTTATGTTCAAATTTATTATGACATTTTATTTGTTTTACATGCAGTGATATTTTTTATATTAGAAACATTAAATGTAAAGAACAAAATAGAGAGCTTTGAATCTTCAATTCAGTATTAAGGCCCAAACGTGTAGAACAAAAATTAAGATCATGTAGATATAGTTTATATAGAATTTTATTTATGTTATTCATATATTTTAAGGATGTCTGAGCATTTTCGCAGTGTAAAATGCAATTCTTATTTCTACTGTACCTATTTATTCTTGAACATAATTAGAAACAAATAACAAATGCCATGGCTAAACTAAAAAACACAAAGTGAATGAAAACAATTAAAATTAGATGCACAAATAGTACGAAGGAAAAGTTTAGTTGACAGTGCGCAATAAAGTCACAAGTATGTCTTGTCCTTAAACTAAACTGAAACGAATATACACATATAAACACAGATGTAGAAGAAAAATAGAAATAAGTCATTTTGTTTGCAATCAAGTTCAATTGAGTGTTCTTTAAAATTGTATTACAATCAGTTTTCTTCAGTTCTATCATTTGGAATTTACGAACGAAATTTAAAAAAAAATTTAAAACGAAAAAACAAAATACGAAATACGAAATAAATTCATATCCAGCCTAAAACGAAACGTACATAATTCATAAAAATATGAATAAATATTGTTGAATAAAACGAGAATAAACTTTTTTCGGGCCAAAACTGGACGAATATACAAGAAAATTCATTTGTGAATATGTGGTGACATTTTATTCCCCAATTTTACAATTTTATAAATAATTCTATAGTCATTTGAAATAAAATAAGCATTTTGTGTGTATATTCACAAAAATGGGGTTACTTTTGTCAATTTTGTTCAGTTATGTTGGAGCCATTGAGCTAATGTTCGTTGTGCGTGATATTATACATCAAGTCGGCCTACATCATGAGCAGATAAAATTGAATCGAACTTCATTAAAAACAAATTCTCCTTCATCTTCATCTTTTACATTGCACGACTTGCAAAAAAATCTACGTAAATCTGTTATGTCGGCACAAGAGCGCTTGTGTGAAACTGACACCATTCAATTCATGGCTGATGGAATTCAATATCAAGAAGGCTATCGAGTGTTAAATCCAGACGGAGAATCTTGCTGGCTAAAAGCAAGAGCAAGTGTAACAATTGAACCATATTCATTGAATTTAAATAGCTTGGATAAAAAATCTGATTTTGAAATGGGAGCAGAACCTAGTGATAATCAATATAATGATTTGCTTAGTAAAAATGATTCCCTAGCCAGTAGCTTAAGCGTCGAAACGGTCATGGAAAATCGAAAATTTAATTACCGAACACAAAATGAGGGTGGTACAAAAAGCGAAGAAGTACCAGTTATTCAATTTAACGAATATTCGCAAAACCGTTTACATAACTTGGATGATGCTACGAGAAACACTCAATATAAAAATGAAGATTTGCGAAGACGGAAATGTAATAAAGTGTTTACAGCTGGTCAATTCAATAGTGATACTCTACAAAGATGCCGGTCGGAAGATATTGATAGTGACGCGGATAATCCCTGGGGAGAATTAAAACCTGAAAGTTTTCATGACGACAATTTATGGACAATGGAACGTGCTATGTCAACAGATGACAACGAGGAAATAATCAGTTCTGCTGATGAAAAATCGAGTGATGAACATTTGAAACTAGGGCCTAACAAAAACAAACTAGCAATCAAAGAGAATCAAGGATGCAGAGATAACATGAAGATAAATGTAAGACCTTTCAAAAATTGCAATATTTAACGAAAAACAATTTTTTACGAGCTCTAATTTTTAAGTATTGATTCCAATAAAAAAAATTTTCTTAGGATAAAGAAAACAAAACTCATGGTGAAAATGAAACAGACGTAAGTAATGAATCTAAATTTCTTCCAAGCAATAATTTTCAAGAAAATGTTCCATCCAGCACAAATTTGGTCAATACAATAGAAAGCATGCCGGAAATATTTGTGGTGCTGGATGGCCCCGACATGCACGAAATAGATAAAAATAATGAAATGAACGAGATCATAGCATACATTGAACATATTGATGGTAGTAATACGCGTCTGACAAGTAATTATGAATTCAATAAAAGAAATGAAGATGAGTTGAGAGATTATTCAATTGTTGAGTCCGATGAATATGTACTGAAAGATTTGGCAAATGAAAATCAATACAACTATTCTGATTTACAACAAACTAAAAATAATTGCACATCGAATATACTTGCGTTGGCAACGATGAATCAATTGGATGACGACGAAAATAAAAGTCAAAATATGTACAGGCCAATAATTCGAATAACATCAACAGAAGATGAACGCATTGAACAATTCTTGCATGAAAATTGTGATCAAATAGACAACGATGAAAACCACTGTCAAGCTGAAATGCTCATAAAATCAAAGACAATACAAATGTTTGATTATAGCGAAGAAAATACAAGTGATATAGAAACATTTGATTCAGATTCACGTGCCAATAGTCCGACATCAAATACTACACATCGCGATAGTTTGTTTTCGGATGCAGGTTCTGATCCAATACAATTTGAATCCAAACAATCAACGAATCCAAATTATTCTTATAATAGAGAGGACAGTTCTTCGTCGAATAAATCAAATGTACTCTATGAGCGTTCGCAATCAAGATTCTCAGAGTTGGAATATATTAAAGGGAGAGATGACTGGAAAGACAGTTATTCACGCTATAATATTTGTGCAGAAATTGATAGCGATAACTATCATCATTTTAGGCGCCATAGCGAAACATCTGATACGTTGGAATACATTCGAGGACGCGAAGATTGGGTGCGAAATGAACAACGTCATGTTTATAGAAATAGTTTATCGAGAATATTCGAGATGGGCGAACCAAGAATTGTAATCCAAGATGAAATTGATAGTGATGAATATCACCATAATTTATTTCAAAATAAAACTTTTTGT
This sequence comes from Resseliella maxima, assembly GCA_029041755.1. Lineage (NCBI taxonomy): Eukaryota > Metazoa > Arthropoda > Insecta > Diptera > Cecidomyiidae > Resseliella > Resseliella maxima. The sequence continues at coordinate 65,865 of JAQOWM010000237.1, read as the reverse complement.
TTTCCTATTGAATCACTTGAACGAGAGGAAAAACTATTCAAAGATAATACACAAAATGGTAATTTTGATAGGAAATCCATCGACAATAATGTAGTCATTGGTTCAGGAAATATTGATAGTAAAACCATAGAATTTACTGACAATTTTGAATTTATTGTAAGCATAGAAACTCCAATACTCCCGCCAACATATAAAAACACAGAAGATTCAGAAAATGTTTTTAAACATGAGGAAAATATAAATAATCCGTGCATCGTTATTAATGAAGAAGAACAACATGACAATCAAATATATCCCATTGATAAATTTAACACAGGTACTACAGAAAAACTCTATTCTTTTGAAATGAATAGAAATGATAATTTTAACATAGGAAACAACAATCAAAATATGGTTCAAAGTGATGCATTTGTATCATCAGAAAGCTTGAATGCAACGAATTACATTACACAAAAAAAGAGAGAAACTTGGCTATCATCAATGCAAGATGTCTCAATAATCAACAATAGAGGTCTTCGTGCTATGAGTGAAAAGATGGATTCGATAAATCTAAGTTTATTAAAACTAAATGAACACAAGCCACAACGAACTTTGAGTTTCGAAAATGTTGAAGATTTAATTCGCGATGTTAGCTTTGGCCCATGGTTTCACAAATAGCTCATTTCGAAAAATTATTTTCCATATGAGTTTGCTTCTATTTTTTGCTGACACAATACTTTATAAAAAAAAATAATCCTTATTTCCAACACTATTACTAATTTGGTATCAGTGTGGTAATACTAATATAATGAAATATTTAAGAAAAATTATATGAAAAAATGCGATTGTCCTTATTTATTGAATTGAGAGTTTGAGTAATAAATAATAAATTAAAACATTAAATCGGAAGCATATGCATGATTTTTTTATTATCATTATTTTATATTTTTTTCAGAGTATTTGGCACAAAAAACACCTCTTGAGGATTCTATAAATTCAACTAATCTTCTTTGAATTGTGAAATCATTTGCATGAATCTAACCCAAGGGGAAAAGTACTAGAAAGAGCAATCCAATCTAGTACTAAATAAATCCCGATAAATCCCATCAAATCACATTAAATATTGTCTTACTAAAATAAAATACACATACATTACTCTACACATTAAGATTTGTCAAAAATTAGTATAGTGAATTATATTTAAATGTCATTTTTGTTTGATGTGTTCCATTTAATTTCAGAAAAAGATTTGAAATCTAGCATGGAAATAAAATTGAATCATCAATATTTTTCAAATTTGTTTCTGAAATTGAATGGAACACAACAAACTCAAATCATATTTAACAGGGCCATGAAATGAACAACAACAATAACAAGTATTTAGACATAAGCAAATGACAAAAAAATCGTCACAAATCTGGTGGAAAGTAGAATAAGCATTATATTTGGGTATGATTTTGTTGACAAGAACTGAAAATGGCTTTGTACTGTACAGAGTTTTATTTTTTTTCCGATAGGTGTGCTGCGATAAATGTATTCAGTGCCGATTTCATGTTCTTGATATTTAAATACAAAAATATCTCACTATATTGGGAGTTTGACAAGTCATAATGTGTCAAGAGTATTAATGTATGTGTATTTTATTTTAGTAAGACAATATTGAATGTGATTTGATGGGATTTTTCGGGATTTTTTTTGTACTAGAATGGATTTCTCTTTCTAGTACTTTTCCCCTTGATCTAACCTATATACTAAAATAAATATAATAAAAAACTTTTAGGGAAATATTTGGAAAATGCTCTATGATGGAGTTGAAGAAAAATAATATTAAATTACACTATATAAAAAACGAATATTTGTAGACATATTTTGGATTCAGGTTTGTTTCAGAAAATTTCAAAAGCTCGATTATCAAACACAATATTTTAATATTATATGTAAATAAATTACCAATTGTACAGCTAACGTTAACTTGTACCTACTTCAAAGAAGAATGTATTTGAATATAATTGTATGTTCGTTATCACATGTAATTATAAACGAAGAACCGATTTAATTGAAATCTATTGATAAGGTACAGATAATTTATTCTGTTTACGTTTTGGTATAATCTTGTTGATGACCATATGTTTTTTTATCATTATTCATGATCTGGTGTTTGTTTTTTAAGTATTCGTATTCCTTAAATATTTTTAAGGGCAACAAGTTGATTTTTTTCTGCCGCTTCTATTTGGATTAATGCAATATTTATGTTCTTCTTTTCTAATTCGAAAAATGGACAAAATTATATATAATTTAATTCAAATATATGTATTAATATTGCCATATTCAATAATATCATAATATCAAAATGTAGTGCTGAATTTACACTATCAACTATAAATAATTCAAGCTCATATGAATCCGCTTGTATGTATGATTATGAGTTTGAATGTTGCTAGCACTAAGTCTCTGTTGTGTTTTTTTCAACGAGGCTTTATAGCGAATGCGCCAAAATATTTTATAAATAGAAATCATTATGAGGATCGTTGAAATAAATAGATCACAATGTCTGATTAACATTGCTCTATTCTTAGCCGTATGAGTATATATTCATTGAGGCTTTCCATATACCAAGCTATTTCTACGCGGCATCGCGCACAAATTATTTCTTTGCATTTTGTTTGGTGAACCCCTCCCTCCAGCCGGTCAATGTCTGCAGATATTGCATGCAACTCACTCACCTGATGGCATATATTTTTTGTGCATAGCACGTGCATTTGTGCATGCATTTTTACGGCATTCAAAATTTGATTTGATCGTGAAAATTCACATTATATTTTGTGGTGAAATTGCCCAAAATCGTATTTTCACCATTCCTACAGAAACAATATTTTGACCTGCAAACACCCATATTTTTTTTGTACATTCCAACGGTATGCTCAAAATTGATTTTTTTTCATAAATATGGGTGTGGTGGAATAAAAATAGCCTCTGAGTGAAAATATCACAGATGCAATAAAATCAGGTTATTCTCGCACTAAATAGCATAATTTGTGTATGCCAATTTGACCTTTCCTCTAATGAGCAAGAATTAATCGATTTCAGTGCCCTCAAGAAATTTTCACTCACAGACCCCCGAACAAAGTACAAGTCGACTGAAATTGACTTTTGAGTAATGCACCAATTCAGGGAAGAGTTAATTTGGCATGCACAAAATATAAGAGAAAGAATTAACCGATTTCATTACCTCTGAAAAATTTTCACTCACTGGCTTTTTATATTCACCACATACAGAGCGGAATTATGATCGGGGGTCAAAATATCAATTCTGTAGGAATGTTGAAAAAACGATTTCGGACATTTTCACCACAAAAGCTAATGTGAATTTTCTCGAACAAACAACAACAATCATTTATAGACCATTAATGCCCTACAGCGTCTGGTCTGTCTTGTAGTTCTTGTTCTGAGCCATCAAACAGCACTAGGTCGTCTACATATGCAAGAGCAGAAATAATGCTTCCCCCCACTACTACATCACCCCTCAACTTAGCTGAATTTATCAATTTATACACATAAATTATGAATAAAGTGTTGAAATTGTACAGCCCTGTCGGAGACCATTTCGCTCTTTAAACCATTCACTCATTTCACCATCCACTCTCACAGCTGCTTCACTATATCTATAGAAACTTTTGATTGCCCCCAGAAGGGAATCATTCACTCCGTATTAACTCAGAACTGACCACAAGTTAGCTCTCGGTATACAATCATATGCCTTTTGCAAATCCACGAAACACACATACATATCCTTGAATCTCTCATGAAATTTCTCTATTAGTTGTCTCATGCAAAAAATTTGATCTTGACATCCGCGCATCGGTCTGAAACCCGATTGATTTTCATCCAAGAGCGATTCAACAATAGCTCTGGTACGTTTTTCTAAAATTTCTCTGTAAACTTTACCGACAACGCTCAATAGAGAAATTCCACGGTAATTGTTGCAATCCCTATTACTTCCTTTCTTATGGAGGGGCGAGATAACTTCACCACCCTATTCTTTCGGCTCTTGCATACACAACTGATGATCTTCAATAAGATTAAACAACTGATGTAACCAACGAATACCTACTGACCCACTACACATCAAATATTCATTCCTAATTTCATCTACTGCTGCTGCCTTGCCCCAACTTAGTTTTCCAACCCCCAGCTCTATCTCTCCCATGCTTATCTCTTCCACTTCGATTCCATTCACACTTTCATTCGCGTTAACATTCAAATCTGTTCTATTTTCAACATTCTCTCCAAATTTTCAATACATTCTTTCTACCAATCACTCCCGGCGCCTGCTTCTTACCATCATTAGGTATAGTCTTGATCTTCGACCAGAAAATTTTATTCCTCTGCCCCTGCCGAATTTTACACATTCACCCTCTTTCGCTTCTCTTACCAACTTCTTCACTATTCTCTTTTGTTCTCTGTATGAACTTAAGTTATCATTCGTCAGGTTTTGCATCCATCGCATCCATCTCACTCTCTTCTCTTTCACTGTTTGCTGCACCGCTTCGTTCCACCAGTCAGTCTTCTTTTCACCATTTTTACTCACATATGATCCACAACACTCGTTTAACGCATTCAACATTGTATTTTTGAAAAGACTCTATTCGCTATTGATATCTGACACCTCATTCATTTCAACTCGTTCAAATTTTTCTTCTACTCTAGCCACAAACGCATTCATCACACTCTCATTCTTCAATTCATTAACTCTCTTGGATGGCTTCTGATTTGAGTCACTACTTCACATGGAGAGTACACACTCACAAAACGATACACTGAACACCTAGCTTGATTGAAATCCACATCATTCTCTCATTCACGAATCCGTGACACACAATCGACTGTTCTAGACTGTTATGGAATAGAAATCCTACACCCCAATTTGCTCTACCGTTCTTAACTCCTGACAAAAACAAGCAATAATTCCCTAACGTCTCTCCTACTTGACTTTTCACACGCACGTTGCTCAAAGCCAAAATATCCAAACCGAAATTATTTACCCTATCGACCAATTCTCTGAATTTTCACGACCATATAAAATTTTGATTTCAGTAAAAATGCATGCACGTGTTATGTACAAAAGGTCTATGTTATCAGGCGAGTGGATTTCACACCTTGACCGGCTGGAGGGAGGAGCCTGTTTGGTGTGCATTGTGGTTTGAATTTATTGAAAATGAAAAACGGAATCGATTGAGTCCCCGAAATGCTGCTTAACAAGCTGCTAATTTTTGGCATACGGTACAAATGTGTAAAAGAAATAATGCAAAAACATACAGTGGAATCTCAGAAATTAGATCCTTCACAAAATAGAAGATCTCTGAAATTAGAAGCGGCAATTTCAAACCACTGCTGCCTCTGAAATCAAAAGATTTCTTTTAATTTTAGAGATAATTTTTTTAAATGTATTTTATTATTATTATTATTCAAAACAAAATAATTTACAAATTAATATTTTAAATAATAATTTACAAAATGTAAATGATACAATAGTTGCACATATTCGACAATCTATTGCTAGTCCTGATGATTTCGGAGTAAGTCACTGCGATTATCAAATTGCAGCATTAAATCTAGTTTAAAAAAAGAAAGAAATAACAATAATCATACATCTGTCATTCTCTTGAACAATTCATTCAGTCTCTTTTTAATTGAATCAGTGCTAACATTAAAGCCAATAACAAATTGATCAAGAATAATAGTTTTTTCATTATAATAACTATTGAAAGTTTCAATCATAAAACGCCATCTTTCAAAAAGAAGCCAACTATAATACAAAGCCAATGCAATGGTTTCTTTTTCTTTCACTTCGTGTTCTCATTCTTCGCTTCATTTACATTATAGTTAGCGTCTTTTTGAAAGATGGCGTATATATTTGGTATTATGACATTACAATGTATTTACTTTGACAATGCGCGTCTCTTGCAATCATAAAATTCAACGGTATAAACTTCTGATAACTATTGTTAACAATATGGACTTTTAAGAATTGAATATTTCTAACAGAGTGATATGGAATTCTGAATTGAATTTTCTCTAAAAGAGCATCCGAACATATTTCACCTTTGATTAGTTTTAGTATAAACATCACTTGTGCAATCTTCCTACGATTCTCCAGAGAAATCATTTGAAGCAATAGCAATCTATGTTCATACCGCGGAAGGTGAAATCTATTGCTCCATCTGAATCTCCCCAATGCATATAAAAATAATTGCTTTTGAATAGATTCAATTCGTCTTGTTTGTCCCAAGTTGTGAGTATTCCATACCTGAGAGCCATATTCTAGAATCGGAACAATAAAACTGAAGAATAATATTTTAATTGTATATGGATTATTAAATTCCCTAGCAAAACGTTTGATCCAAGCCAACCCAGATTTTATGAATCGCAAGTCAGCTAAGATGAGGGGTAACGTAGTTTTGGGGGGAAACATTATCTCCGCTCTTGCATATGCGGATGACCTAGTATTGTTTGGGGGCTCAGAACAAGAGCTACAAAACAGCATTAGCGATTTAGAAGCGGCTTGTACGAACTATGGAATGACCATTAGCAGCTCAAAGACACAGGTTATGCATATAGGGAAAGATAGGAAACAAGTAAATTGTATGTTGAATGGAGGTGTGCTTGAGCAGGTGTCGCAATTCAAATATCTAGGATGCATCTTTTCGGAAGATAGCAAACTGGATAAGGAGTTCGAACATCGCAGAGTGAATGGTAATAAAGTTGTTGCACAGCTTAGGTCACATGTTTTCAATAAACGAGAGTTGAGTAAGGAGACGAAGTTGATGATTCATGGGTCAATCTTCAGACCAACTATCACGTATGGCAGCGAGAGCTGGGTCGATTCAAATAATTTAATTCATGGTTTGGAAGTGGCTGATATGAAAATTTTGCGTATGATTGCGGATGTGTCGCGTAGGGATCAATGGGATAATAGAATTAGGAATGAGAAAATACGTGAAGATTTGAATGTGAATTCCGTTGATGAGATAGCTAGAATGTCAAGATTGAGATGGTTTGGTCATGTACAGCGTATGAATGATTATCGTTTACCAAAGTTAATTTTGAATGCTGAAGTGAATGCACCGAGACGTAGAGGTAGACCGCGAAGACGATATTTGGATTCGGTAAAAAATGATTTGAATGAAAGAGGGTATGACTGGAATAGGGAAACTGAAGACCTGGCTCTCGATAGGGTACGTTGGAGGAGAATTGTTATTGGCCGACCATTACAAAACAGACCAGACGCTGAAAGGCATTAATGGTTTTTAAATGATTGTTGTTATTGTTGTTGTTGTAACTAGTCACATTAGCAAAACAGAAAATGATTGAAATGTGGTGCGAACAAGATCCTGTATTTTCTGCCAATATTTCAAAATTATTAGCTCTTCGTACCGACATTGTTATTGCAAATGCGAAAACCATACTCACGAAGTGACTGTTATAGCACTGATTGCTATAAAATACGATAGTGCACTATATGTATTATATTGACTGAGTGCGTTTAATGAAATATCATTTTCATAATTTTAACAATATACCGCCAAATACTCACCATAAACTTTATTTTTTAACATTTCTTACAATAATACAAAAAAATGTCACAACCCGATAAATTAACTTTTATGAACGTCTATGAACAAATGTGAAAATGCACTCTTAAGTATTTAGGTACTTTTCAATACTGAATTGTCAGCATTGTAATATGAAGTATCTGTCATGCAGATACGAATACACTCACCATGCGTTTTGGCGTATAAACTCAATGACAGATTGAAAAAAATTGCCGAGTCATTGCAAAAAAGTGTTTGGTTTTGTTCATTGTTTTTGTCATTCATTTTTCTTCAATCTTTCAAACATTTATCCGCTGAAACGCATGGTAAGTGTATTAGTATCTGCGTGACAGATACTTCACATTACAATGCTAAATCATGTATTGAAAAGTACCTAAATACTTAAGAGTGTGTGTTTATCATTTCAAATATGACAGTTCATTAAACGCTTTCATTGGAATTTATTATTGCATACGATTTCAATACATTTAAATATGGCAGCGCCCTTAGTGAGAAAAATAAGAAGCAGTAGAGTAAAGAAAATTACTAGGTAATTTTGTGTGGATGGCGAAAACACAAAAAAAAATTAAAAGTACATATGTTTACATTTGACATTCCGAATTACATTTTATGAACGATCAAATATTTCTTTAAATAAAGTTTGAAAAGTCTTTATTAATGATTCATTATGAATGTGATTTAAGTGAATTTGATGTGTAAACATATTTCGTGTTGTGAATTTTCGTGTGGAAAAGAATATTGTTTTGGGCTCATTTGTTTGTCCTTTAAATGAATAATACACAAATTTGATTCGAAAAATTTCGCCTCTAAAATTAAAAGATTTCAGAAATTAGAAGTTCCCGAAAAAAAAATACGCCTTCTAATTAATGAGATTTCACTGTTTTCATATTTCTTCAAAATAATTCATCTTATGTATGCATGTTGTGCCCATTTGTTTCATTACTTCATTACTTTTTTCTATTTATTTTGTTTTATTGCTCTTTTGTGAGTTTTCAGATTCGCTCGACATCAACTTTTCGAATATTTCAGTATTTTTCGATGCTCAAAATATTTCTATAAATACCAATGTAACATGTTTTGTTGTAAATGTTTTTCAATATTCGTTTCGTTCAACGATAAAACGACGCACGACTTCTTTACGGCAAAATTTGTTTCTTATTTTTTGCTTCTTTTCCTTATGTTTCATTTTTGTTCATAAGATCAAACGGCACTATATTTCTCTCTCTCATACTAGTGCTACTTTCTATTGAAAATATAAGATCGTTGATAAAAGTGAAACGTCCGCAACGTTCATATCGTAGGTTTGCGGTACGTATTCTCTAATTTGTTCAAAAATAAGCTGTTTGTATTTTGAAGAAACACACGGGTACAAGTCATAAAGTTTTTCATTCGTACTCGCGTCGGAAAGGAATTCTTTCTGGAAAAAACAGTGTAGTACAATTGTTTCGGGCACGGTTCTTCAAGGATTTTTCAATTCAATCATTTGCATTAAAGTTCATTTTTGATAGTAATTTACTTTTACTCTCCGGTGTTTGTTTTTTCAATTTCAACATTCAATTTCGTGAAATAATATTATTTTATTAAGGATTTTTTTGAAATGGCTGATGTTGAAATTAGACGAGACAGTTTGGTTACTGAGACGAGCACCAAGAAAACACGTAAAATAAAAAAAACGAAACGCCGTGAGTCAGCTGACCAAGGTTCTGAAATCACAATTACTGAAATCGATCAAACTACAACTGAAAATACTGATGATCAAAATGAAGAGGGGTATGTGAATGATCTGATATCTTCTTGCACGTCGTTTATTCTGACTTCACACCACATTTCTGTGGCAATCCCCGATATTTGCAACGATTATTGACACTAAATCAACTAAATATTCGCTGTTTTCTTACTGCATATTAAATGCTCTAGAACAGCAAATGAAATTAGTAGAGCATAGTGCAATGTCATTGCAAATTAGTCCATAGAAAAAATGTATTGATGTGTTTTAACGCAAGTAGATAATATGACTAAGCAGTTCAATTCACATACCCCTTCTTAATAAAAAGGTACCGGTTTAATATTTCTAAAATATTATTCGTAATTTACATATATTTATTTGGTTCATTTATCTAGTTAACAAATATCCGTTAATATATTACAAATTTTTAATTGAAATTAGTGCAATATTACTGTTTACAAATGAAATCAATTATTTAGTTACCTTTACATCATAATAGAAGACGCTTTCGAAATCTAGCATCGATTCGTGTTTGTGTGATCTCATGCCATTCTTATATTTGTGATTAATCAAATCAAATCAAAACATAACATAAGTTAAAATAAATAATAGGAAACAATTCATTCAGGATGAAATAGATTTGCATAATTTCATCCATTAATTTTAAAATATTTCATCGAAATCATATCTTATGTTTACTCAAACTCGAATAATCCACATTATAATACAATATCACAATTTATATTTAGTAAAATGAGTAATCTCACTCTAAAGTGACTAAAATAGAAGCCTGTTCCACGTATGAATAGATTTTGCTTCCCCTCGATTGATACTCATGTTATATTTATAAAATAACAAGATAAAACCTAATTTTTCCCAAATGTATGTCGAATGATGCTATAAAATGATGGTCAAAGTAATCTTTAGATGTCTTTCATTTTTGGGTATCTTTTCATATTTTTCAAGTAGTAAAATTAATTATTACAAGAAAATGTTTTTGTTGAACATAATAACGACAATAATGGGAATTTTTTTCACATAAATATACGTAAATGTATTTGCTAGTTTACTGAAATATGCAAAAAAAAAACAAAAAAAAAAACATTTTTTAGATATGACACGTTGTATTGTATTAATTAAATGATTGGACAGTCAAAACTCAAGGTCATATCGACGAAAAATCGTCCAAATCACACGTTTGTTGATGACTTTAAATAGCCCAGAATTTAATTATTTTTTTTTCTTCGATTTTTTGGATTATTAACCAGAAATTATTCTTCTGGTAAATTGAATCTATGAATCAATATATACAGTCACTCACAAAATTGTCTGTACACCCTCATTTTTTTCATAAAATCCATTATAAAACATATGACCAGTTCCTTACAATGACCGAAAATTGGCCATAGGCCGGCCAATGTTGAGGTTTGACATCACCTGTTAGATCGAATACCCAAATATGCTTTTTTATGGATTTTATGAAAAAAATGAGGGTGTACAGACAATTTTGTGAGTGACTGTATGTATTTATATCATCACATTGTATTTTTTTAGTTTAATTTTTATACGTTTTACATAACATAGTATCGATGGATTGCAAATAGATAGAGAAAGGATACAAAAACGAAGAAAATGAGCTGTGTCTTATAGAAAAGAATACAATCAACTCCATGTTTCGTTTGTGTTTGTTATTTCATTCATATAATTAGAATAATATCATTGAATATGTTGAAATTGTGTCCAAAAAGTAGGCGGGATGGCCAAAACACTTTGAGTAAATGAATTGCATTTCTACTAGGAATATACTAGCCATATTTTCTCTAAATTTGGGTCCGAATAAATTTATTATTAATTTTTCAAGATTATACAAGTACATGACAACAACACATCAGTGGATATTATGAAGAAACGTGTTTTGGCTAGTTATTACATTTTTTAAATTATGAAAATTATATTGAAGTTTAATCGATTTTTGCGGGAATCTTCGAGATAGGTATTTGTATAAAGTGTATATACAGTGGAAAAAAAAATGTAATAGCACGGTCTTATGTATGTAAATTAGCCAACCCTGTATTTTGTATTACTTCTTTATTATTGAATCTTCAACAACAACAACAACAACAATCATTTAAAGACCATTAATGCCTTTCAGCGTCTGGTCTGTTTTGTAATGGTCGGCCAACAACAATTCTCCTCCAACATACCCTATCGAGAGCCAGGTCTTCAGTTTCCCTATTCCAGTTATACCCTCTTTCATTCAAATCATTTTTTACCGAATCCAAATATCGTCTTCGCGGCCTACCTCTACCTCTCGGTGCATTCACTTCAGCATTCAAAATTAACTTTGGCAAACGATACTCATTCATACGCTGTACATGACCAAACCATCTCAACCTAGACTTTCTTGCTACTTCATCAATCGAATCCACATTCAAATCTTCCCGTATTCTTTCATTCCTAATTCCATTTTCCCATTGATCCCTACGCGACACACCCGAAATCATACGTAAAACTTTCATATCAGCCACCTCCAAACCATGAATTAAATTATTTGGATCGACCCAGCTCTCGCTGCCATACGTGATAGTTGGTCTGAAGATTGACCCATGAATCATCAACTTCGTATCCTTACTCAACTCTCGCTTATTGAATCTTCATTTTTTTTTTTTTAAATGACACCTAACACATATTTACCTTGTTCATCACAATTCTCAAGTATCTAAGCATTACTTATATATGTATTAATATAATGTAATTGCGCAATCCAATTTTATGAAAATCAATTTCAGTCTTTTTTTAGATTTCCCAAAAATGCCGACATTTCGTCACAATTTTGAGATCTGAAAAGTGAATTTAATGTAGTGAAATGGATAAAATTTGATTTGAAATATCGTTTATTGTTACTAAAGAAAGTTGCAACGTTATCATTTTCAAAATATCCAGATATTATGGAAACTTTGTTTTGATAGATTCAATCAATTTATAATCAAATTAATTGAATGAACCTCAAACTTTTTGAACGAAGACATTTATTTTAACAAAATTTATTAAATGTAATAATATGCAATAATGTCCTCAATGTAATGTTCATAATCATACTGATCTGTTGCATGTTATCTGTTGTCTATGAACCATTGATGGACATTTTACTAAGGGATGCGTGCCAACAATCGTTGGGCGCATCCACTGATCAACATTTCTTTATATTTATGTATAAATATAAAAGTAGTATATAAATTTGGTATTTTTGCGTACATTTTACTTAATTGTCCTTATGATTTAGTTAATTTTCAGTGGTGAATATACGAAAGCAATGCAACAGGATTGGCATTCCGGACATTTTTGTTGCTGGCAATGCGATGAGAGCTTGACTGGGCAACGGTATGTGTTGAGAGACGAAAACCCATTTTGTATCAAATGTTACGAAAATGTGTTTGCCAACACTTGCGATGAATGTAATAAAATCATTGGAATCGATTCAAAGGTAATTTCTTCGATGCGAAAATAAATTATTACATGAAGTGTTATGAAACCAAAAAAAAAATGAATAATTTTACAATTTATGTCTGTGAAATCAAAACTTCTATTTACAATATGACTTAAATAGACTTTTTTAATAGTTTTATAGTATATTTAATGTGCACAAACGACTAAAGTTGAGAAATTTTGTCTTAGTATTGGTTAATATGACAATACAACCGATTTTGCGACAAATTTTATCCCAAAAACAGCTAACTTCATTGCATATAATATTGGGTGTATGCAAAGAAAATGTCGATTTTTTCGGTGAAAAGAAAATTGTATTTCATAACTATCATAACTAAATGAATGAGCACTTCAACCAATGTATTCTCCATCGTTGGCTATGACTTCACGCCATCTTTCAGGAAGTTTGTGAATTCCGCGTCGAAAGAATTCCATATCTTTTGAAGCTATCCAGTCAGCGACCCATTTTTGTATTTCTTCAAAGTTTTTAAAGCGTACATCGCCCAGGTCAATTTGCATCGAACGAAACAAATAGTAGTCCGAAGGGGCAAGGTCTGGAGAGTACGCGGGTTGATCAAGCTGATCCCAACCGAAGTGTTCTTTCTTTTTTTTAACGATCTTTGCACGATGTGGCTTGGCATTATCATCGTGAAAAAAAACTTTGTCTTGTTTAGTCGCTATTCATGGATGTTTCACCTTCAATGCTTGCTCCATTTTGATCAATTGTTGTTCGTAGCACTTACCATCAACCGTTTGGCCAGGTTTCAGCAGCTCATAATACACGACACCTTCCTGATCCCACCAAATGCACAGCATAACCTTCTGTCAATGAATTTATCGTTTTGACTGCGAAGGTACTGGTTGGCCTGGATCAACATACGCTGCTTTACGTTTGGGATTGTCGTAATAGATCCATTTTTCATCGCCAGTAACAATTTGAATCAAAAAACTACGTTTTTTGTGCTCAGCAAGGTGTTTTTTGCATGTTTCGATTCTTACTCTGAGTTGATTTTCGTTCAATTGATGTGGCACCCATTTTCCCAGCTTTCGAATTTTTCCCATTGCATGCAAATGTCTAGAAATAGTTGCTTGATCAACCTTCAACTCCATTGCAAGTTCTTTTTGCGTTTGACAAGGATTTTCATCCAATAATGCTTGCAAATCCGCATCTTCAATTTTTTTTTGGAAGACCTGGCCGTTCTTTGTCTTCCAAGTCAAAATCACCACTTTTGAATCTCGCAATCCATCGTTCACAAGTTTTTTGAGTTGAAGCATGTTCACCGTAAGCTTCTACTAACAAACGATAACTTTCAGCAGCGGTTTTCTTCAAATGAAAGAAGGTTATTAAAGTTCCCCGCAAAACCACTTCTTCAGGCACGAATTTCGACATTTTTGAAGCAAAAAAAATCTTTGTTGTTTACACTTCAGCAAAATGACATATACTGAAATTTATAGCGTAATGACAGACAAAAAAAAAGAAAATGCTAGTTACCTAAATCGACATTTCTTTTGCATACACCCAATAATTTTAATATTAAATCTAGCTCAAGCAGTTTAAAGAGCCTCTGTGATAATGGGCCCTTTTAGAACAACTAGTTGACAGTTGTCAAATAGTACTAATTTGGTACTTAATTTGAAATATCCAACAGATGGCTCTACTACACCGATATGTGTCGGCCTAGAGACACAATATTCTATAACAAATTAATTCAAACGAATTATAAACATTCAATACATTTATTTATATTTTTGTTATAATGAAGGATTTTGGAATTGGAAAGATTTCGAAAAATTATATTGAACAGTTTAACCGTTGACATTTTTTTGTTTTGTTTTGTTCTGCAGTTGTTTGAATTTCATTGTTTTTTCCAATTAATTGTGTTGACTACGCTATGTATGGTTGTGTTTGTTCAGTTGTTTTCGCTTTATTTTATTTTCATTTTTTTTTTCTGTTCTTGTTTTGCATCATGTTCATATCATACAAAAATATTCGCGAATAATTTCACTTGTCAGCCGAGTCAAAACGTAAATATATGCCAACCGAAATGAAGTTGCAGTTTGGTTCATTGTGGTGTTTATTGCAATCATGAAAAATATGCAATTTCAAATAATATTCTCTAGCAATAAATCCCGATATCATGAACACAGCTTGGATATATTTCACAAACGCAATTCTTTTTCTTTTCGAGTTTTTTCAAATTGTTGGCTTTCGGCATTCTTATTTTTTTCTATTATTTATTTCCATATGCAGACTTCAATTTGCCAGATTCGACGTGAATTCGATGAAATTGAATGAAAAACTAAACAAAGTCAAGTTTTCTTTCTTTTTTCTTACATTAAACAATAATGATTAGTTTTAAGCACGATACAAATATAATTTTTCGTTGACGACAAATCGAAACCAGAAGAAAAAATTGCGTAAAAATTATTATGATAAAAAGGAGGAAACATTTTTCCTTCAATTCGTAAAGATAGATTCCGTTTTGTACAATATTTTCTTTGAATTATGCGGAACAATAATAGTTTTTATTGAAAAATCATTTTAAAACATGAAAAAAAAAAATCGGAATTCACCAACAATCAAAGCAATTTTAATGAAAAAACATCGGAAAAAAGAAAAAAAAAATATTCAGCTCAACGTAGAATTAAACAATTGACCTCTCGCACTCAAAGCCAGGATCATACACAGTGAGCATCACATTTCAAGTTGAAATTTTCGACTTAAAATTTTTGTTGATAAAGGATTGGTTTAGATTTAATATCGAGTATTGCATATTTTAATTGTTTTTTTGATGTCTCACTTAAACACTCGCAATAATAAGAAGATTATAATTTAGAAAGATAAGAAAACATTCCAAAGTTAAAAATCGAAAATTCAATATAAAACCGTGAAATGTGAATAGTTTTTTTAATGGAAAACCCTAAAACGAATTATTTTGTATTATTTGATTATTTAATTCTGATCATAAGGTCCTCATGAACTAAACTAAAGTAAACAAGCATTCCAAACAATTCGTTTTTAGATTTTCGTTGAAAAAAAAAGATTCACATTTGACAGTTTTATATTCAATTTTCAGTTTTAAGTTTAGAATGTTTTCTTATCTTTTTCAATTCCAAGGTTTGAATTAGATATCACAATAAAAACAATAAAAATATGCAAAATTCGATATTGAATTTGAGCCAAAAATTTGTAAAAAAAAAAGTCGAAAACAACTTGAACTGTGACGCTTACATTGTACAATGGTTTAGTGGTATGATTCTGGCTTTGAGTGCGAGAGGTCAAATATTCAATTCTCTGTTGAGCTCAAATTTTTTTTTCTCATATTCAATTTTCACTTCTCCGCTTCTGTGTGCGTCAAAGTATTGCAATTAGTCATTTGTTGCATAAAATGAGAAAAAAGAAAAAAAATTTGAGATATTTGCCTTTTTTATATGGTCAAATATTTAAAAATGTCAAAAATATAATGAGTTCGATGTGAGAAAAATGTGAATTTTCTAAAAATAAGTAAAGAAAGAAAAAAATAAATTATGCCAAATGCGAGAATCGAACCTTCAGATATCTTCTGTGTAAGTAATTATAATTATAAAATTGGCTCGCTGTCTACTGTACCAAAAAGACTCTGAATTGAGCAATTGACATTTGTGTTTTTCAACTCTTTTTGTTTAAATTTTATTAGATTTATTGCACTTTTTTTCTATTCTGTTTGCTTACATAATATCAATCATTTATTTAAAAACATGTCAATATTTCATTGTTAAACTATAAATTTTATCATATTTTTAAATGTGATTTATAATTCATATTTTTTTCATTTAATTGTTAATAGTAATTAATTTGATTTTTTTGTGTATATTTTTAATAATTAGTACACTAGGTCGCCATCTAATGTGTGTTTTTAAAATTTAGTACAGAAGTGTCGCCATCTTATAGATAATTTCAGGTTTGCAAATGTCAAGTCAGGTTGAAGTGAATAAATCGAAATAAAATTATACTTTGCAATTAGGTAATGTATAACACCGAAAAAATTACGTAAACAATCGCGATTTCAGTGAGCTCACTATTTATTTGTGTTATCTTGCAGAAAACTCTAACATAGATAGAATATATCATCACAATGCCAAAAAAAAATTTTATCCAAAAATTAATTGCACTGATTGAAATCCGCGCACTTTAACTCAATTAAAAAATGTACTCTACTCACAAGTGCAGTTACCTGTATGCATTTTTTTTTGAGCATGTAACTAATGTCCATTGTGTTAGAAAAAAATTTCATCCAAAAATTGTTTGCAATTGCAATTATATAATTGAAAATGTACGTGAAAAAGAAAACTCTTCTTATAATTCAATTTTCTTGGCTAGAGATGTCTGCACGCACTATTTAATGCGATGTACAAACTTTTTTTGGCAGATATTCTAAAAATGTGTTCATTCTTAGGGAATTTGTATGTGTTAGAAATTTCTGCCAAGAAAATTGAATTTTAAGAAGAGTTTTTTTTTCACGTACATTTTCAATTACAGTGCGTTTCATTCGACAAAGTTAATCAAATTTTGAATAAAACAATAATTTATAATATTTCTCTCTTGATAGTTTTATCCATTCGCTTGTTTCTCGATTACACGGGCACAACGTGAAGGCATACTTTGGCTCAAATTTTTAGCATATTATTTGGAAAAACTGTTCCACTGTTGAGTTAAGAATGAACTGAGATGCTTAAAATTGCTGAAACGTTTGCCTTTGAGTCTCCCCTTGATGACTGACCAGACGTTTTCGATCGGATTGCATTCTGGTGATTGTGGCGGCCATTCCATCATTTGATCGATGCCATTTTCCGATTTCTAAGCGTTACAGAGACGACTCTTGTGTTTTGGATCGTTGTCCTCTAACAGCAGCCACTTTGAATTGTCGTTGCCATAGAAGTTCTTGGCGGTGGGTAACAGTGTCGATTTGTACAGAGCGCACATCCTCTCTGCGTTTAGTATGCCTGTGAACACCGTCAATTTTCCAAAACCGGCTTCATTGAAGGCTCCATAAACATGGACTTTCTGGGGGTGTTCAACAGTACGAAAGACCACTCTAATGTCGGCTGTAGACCAGGCATGAGTTGTGTTATTCACGAACCAAAAAGAGGATTCATCTGTATATAACACCTTGCTCCAGTCAGTCGTTAAATTTTCAGTTGCCCAACGCAATCGTTTTTCGATGTGAATTTTTGACTAAAGTGGTTTATTGATTGTGGGACTATAACGAACCGCTGCGGCATGCAATCTTCTCTGGACAGTCGACCTTGAAACCTCAATTCCAAGTTTCGATAGCCGTTCGACGCTTTGAGAAAGCGATATACCTCGATTTTTATCGAACAACTTGACTATGCGTTTATCCTCTTCGGACGTGGATGCTCAGTTTGGCTGCACATTGGGCTGATCATTCACATTTTTTTCTCGTTTATATTGTTCAGTCCACTTCTGGACGAATGAAACTGACTTTTTAATTTGTCTAGCGGTCGCAGAAACTGATAATTTTGGTCTGCGGGGATGCCAATGCAAGAAAACCGCTTCAAAACGTTTTGTAAAGTGTTCCGAATTCATGTTTTTACTTCAATACAAACAATGCAAATGAATAACATCTGCCAAATGTCATCTCCGCCCAAGCTTAGGACCATATCTGGCCACACCAAAAATCTTTTTTTGATATTTGAATATTTTCGCGGTTTTTTGATTAACTTTATCGAATGAAACGCACTGTATATAATTGTTTCATGCAAACAATTTTAGCATGAAATTTTTTTTCTAACATAATGGACATTAGTTACATGCTCAAAAAAAAAATTCATACAGGTAAGTGCACTTGTGAGTAGAGTACATTTTTTAATTGAATTAAAGTGCGCGGATTTCAATCAGTGCAATTAATTTTTGGATTAAATTTTTTTTTTGGAATTGTGACGATATATTCTATCTATGTTAGAGTTTTCTGTAGGATAACTCAAATAAATAGTGAGCTCACTGAAATCGCGATTGTTTACGTAATTTTTTCGGTGTTATACATTACCTAATTGCAAAGTACAATTTTATTTCATTTATTCACTTCAAAATACATACACTGACATTAATTTGACAACGAATACTACAACATTTGTTTTCAATTGTCATATTTCCAACGAAAGTTGTGAAGTTTACAACCATGGTTGGAATTCTATACATCACACATTTGTTTGCACTAATAACAACTTGCTTGAGCATGCAATTGGAATATCACATTTACAACCAAATACGCAAATGCTTTGGTATTTGTGCAAACAAATCTGTGATGTATAGAATTCCACAATTTTCGTTGGAAATATGACATTTGAAAACAAATGTTGTAGTATTCGCTGTCAAATTAATGTCAGTGTATATATTAGCTTTATCTGCAACGCAAACCAAAAAGTGACTCTCTTGTTCAACAGCTCTCGGTCTATTTAAGTAACTTTTAATTGAAGCACAGACTATAGTGTTTGAGCAGAAAAAATGGAGATTTATTCTCTAAAATCCTATAGCAATAGCAGAATCAGTTGACTGCTTTATTGATATTCATACGATAAATTTTTTCATCTTAATAATTTTTTACTTGGTTTAAAACAGGATTTGTCTTATAAGGAGAAGCACTGGCATGAAGCTTGTTTCCTTTGCAATAAGTGCCGTGTGTCGCTAGTTGACAAACAATTCGGTTCGAAAGCTGAAAAGATTTACTGCGGTAATTGCTATGATTCACAATTTGCTTCGCGCTGTGATGGCTGTGGAGAAGTTTTTCGTGCTGGTATGTATGAATCATTTTAACTCCTATGTTTTCTTTCCATTCATTATGAGATCTAAATACATATTGAGAATACACATCTATTGGGTGTATGCAAAGAAATGTCGATTTAGATAACAGATGGCGTAACTAGCGTTGTGTGCATCGGAGCACACCGCGGCCATTTTCTTTTTTTTTGTCTGTCATTACGCTATAAATTTCAGTATATGTCATTTTGCTGAAGTGTAAACAACAAAGATTTTTTTTGCTTCAAAAATGTCGAAATTCGTGCCTGAAGAAGTGGTTTTGCGGGGAACTTTAATAACCTTCTTTCATTTGAAGAAAACCGCTGCTGAAAGTTATCGTTTGTTAGTAGAAGCTTACGGTGAACATGCTTCAACTCAAAAAACTTGTGAACGATGGTTTGCGAGATTCAAAAGTGGTGATTTTGACTTGGAAGACAAAGAACGGCCAGGTCTTCCAAAAAAAATTGAAGATGCGGATTTGCAAGCATTATTGGATGAAAATCCTTGTCAAACGCAAAAAGAACTTGCAATGGAGTTGAAGGTTGATCAAACCAACTATTTCTAGACATTTGCATGAAATGGGAAAAATTCGAAAGCTGGGAAAATGGGTGCCACATCAATTGAACGAAAATCAACTCAGAGCAAGAATCGAAACATGCAAAAAACACCTTGCTGAGCACAAAAAACGTAGTTTTTTGAGTCAAATTGTTACTGGCGATGAAAAATGGATCTATTACGACAATCCCAAGCGTAAAGCAGCGTATGTTGATCCAGGCCAACCAGTACCTTCGCAGTCAAAACGAGAAATTCATTCCCAGAAGGTTATGCTGTGCATTTGGTGGGATCAGGAAGGTGTCGTGTATTATGAGCTGCTGAAACCTGGCCAAACGGTTGATGGTAAGTGCTACGAACAACAATTGATCAAAATGGAGCAAGCATTGAAGGTGAAACATCCATGAATAGCGACTAAGCAAGACAAAGTTTTTTTTCACGATGATAATGCCAAGCCACATCGTGCAAAGATCGTTAAAAAAAAGAAAGAACACTTCGGTTGGGATCAGCTTGATCAACCCGCTTACTCTCCAGACCCTTCGGACTACTATTTGTTTCGTTCGATGCAAATTGACCTGGCCGATGTACGCTTTAAAAACTTTGAAGAAATACAAAAATGGGTCGCTGACTGGATAGCTTCAAAAGATAAGGAATTCTTTCGACGCGGAATCCACAAACTTCCTGAAAGATGGCGTGAAGTCATAGCTAACGATGGAGAATACATTGGTTGAAGTGCTCATTCATTTAGTTATGAAATAAAATTTTCTTTTCACCGAAAAAATCGACATTTTCTTTGCATGCACCCAATATAGTGAAGTTGAAAAATCAAAAAAACACTAAAGTTGGAAAATCTCTCGTTAAACTGTTCTAGTAACACTAAATTTATGATAAAATAGGCTCTCGGTTACCCTTTAATGGCCTTTTAAAACAACTTCAAGCGAATCGAATATTATACCATACCGATAACGTACAGACGGACATTTACAAAATGTCAACATTAAATACGGATGGATGGACGAAAACAGCCAATTTCTTTTGTCCAGCCGTGTCCGTTGACACCTTTTCATCACAGTATAAAAATAACAATATTTTGGATTTCAGTAATTTAAATGATTTGTCAATGCATTTTGCCAATAAAACCATTGACAGTAAAGCAATCATCTGTTGTTAATATTGTGGATATTCTAAATAATTCAGAACCTAGCAATTTAAAAAATACAGAAAAATACACAATAATATAAGATTAGATTTACATGCAGTCAAGAAAAATAAGACAACAGTAGGCCAATAGTAGTGTCGAACATTTTCAGCATATTACAGTGAGATTAAGATTACCAGATCTAAATATAGATATAGCAAACTGTCATACGCTGTTGTAAACAAATAGTATGTCACAACGATAAAAACCAAGGGGCGAATTACTACTGAAAATCAATTTTCAGTACTTTTCAGTACTTGCAAATCTCTTCAATACGTGTCAGTATTTCAGTTCCTTTTTCAGTGCCTGACAGATTCACGGCATTTTATGCAATCATTTTGCATTAGTACGTGTCATTAATGAAATCGCACACAAATAGAGAACGCGAAAATGTACGATGTAATAAATGAATTTTTTTTTTTTTTCAAAAAATTTAAAATGAATGAAAAAAAATCGACAAATATAAAAGAATACTATAGTTCAAAATGATTTCATTTTTACGAGGGGAGAGTTTTTCTGAAATAAAATTATAAAAATGTATGAACATATTTGAACAACTAATCGAAAAAAAATATTCCATGAAAGAGAAAAAAATGTTTGTTAGAAATTGATAATTTTCGATGATTTTTAATCATAAACATTAATAGACAAACATTCACATTGAGTGTAAATTCGACTTATATTTTGACAGGTACTGAAAAATTGCTTTCAGTACGTTTCAGTATCTTTCAGTAACTGTCAGTTTTTTCAGTTCATTCAGTAGTAATTCGCCCCTTGATAAAAACAACAATACAAAGCAACAATTCTGCTTTGATCCAATAAATCTCAGCACAGATTGTAGATGGCTCTGATGGTCAATTGTTCCCAAAACTCTTACATTTATTTATATAGAACATGTTGAGCTACTGTAAAACACACGGTATTTTTTATCGTGGAGAAAAAATACAACTACTAGAAATGATACCCACTTTTTGTTGAACAATAGCAAGTTTTTTGGTATAGAGGGAGCTTTCTTATGGACATTTCTTTGTATAACTGACAGCGCCCTCTCGACCATCTTACAAAAACTAATAGCATTTCCCGATTTTAAAAAAATATTATTAAAAACTGCACGTTCATTGATTCTCTCCATTTCTGGCAGTCCGTTTCTCACTGACCGTCATACAGTGTTTCACATTTTCAAGACTGAATCAAATTGAAATTTGCGAGTAACAACTGTCCGCGCATTAGCGCAAAACATATCCGACATTTTTGGTTCGTGATTTTCGACATTTAACACGATATTTTCTGGTAATCTAATTTTAATGGAAAATTCATAGCCAAAACACATGAAGTTAAGGGGTGGAACTAAATTTGCGAGCAATAATTGTTTTAATTGGATTACTGGCACATATTATACAACGTTATTGGATCGATTGGATGAAGAAATAAAAAAAAACGACCTCATTTAAAAAAGAAAAAAATCATCTTTCAGATGATAATGCACCATCACATCAGTTGTTGTAATGACAAAAAAGCGTGAATTGGAATTTGAACTGCTTCAGAATCCACCGTATTCTCCAGATCTATCCTCCAGCGATTATTACCTGTTTCCAAACCTTAAAAGATGGCTGTGTAGTAAGCGTTTTGAATCGAATGAAGAGCTTGAGTGGGAAACTAATGGACTGCTTGTTAAATCGTACTATAAAGAATGCATTGAATTTTGTCAAAAAAAAGATTTCTTGTTCATTTTATCACAGACTTATCAAACACCCTAGTATGTACCACTCTTTAACACTCAAATCGGCGTCGGTATTGATTTTGGCAGACAAAACTGCTTCCGCAAATGCTCCTTTTTTGGTTCAAAATTTTCCATTTTCAACGCGATAGCAAGCTTGTGTAAATAAACTTGTGTTCATTTCAAGAGATGAAATCATTTGGTAGTATAGGTGGTATAAGGGCGCACCAATCATCCTTCTGAAAAATGGGATTTTCGCATATTTTCAGGGATTAGGATGAAATGGTATAGTGGCTTTCTAAAGAATGTATCTACTACGAAAAACCAAAACAAATGATTGTTTATTGATGTGCAATGCTGTGTTTACTCCACTCCACTCAATACAATATATACAAATCGAAATCAAATTTGAGTATCATTAGAGAGTTGCAATGTTTTTCTATTTCTTAAATAAAACACGGAAATTTTTTTTTTCACCATGATCAATAACATATCTAAATCTCTTTGCCAATGAATTGTACAAATGTTGAAAGACATCTTGTTCTAAATCAATATTCATTGAATGACAAAGAAAGTGCATAAAAAGATATTTCTTCAAATGATGGACAAAATCATAAACAATTCATTTTTTCATAAACGCTGAGATAAAATTCATTATTATCATTGTATTTTTTTTTTTTTTTTTTTTTTTTTTTGATAAAAAATAAAATACATCTGTAGGTTTTGAACTCATTTCCGACTTTTATATCGGAAGTTAGCGCGTAGGTGAAATTCGCTTTATAAATTCACCATAAATCGTATAAAACAAATGTGTTGCATATTGTATATAAATGAGTATGAACACGGATACACATACAAAGACAAAAAAAAAAATTATATTGCACAGAAATCATTTTTCATTTCAGTCTTGTGTATGTAAATACCATTGATATGATATAAACATGTTTCACTCACACATACACCGGAGACTGTACGCAATATTGACGCGTAAAGACATGAATAAATGTGAAAGAAAGAGTTCGAACATTAAATATCTAAGTGAGAGACAGAGAGAGAAAGGAACAGTTACATTGATTTTATAAACACTATACATTGAAATGTAGTGATAACTCATGATAATATCCGTACTCTTTTCCAAAAACTACTCATTGATATCGCCCAAATTCGGAAAACAATGTCATCAGAATTTACAAAAAACTAAAAAAGTAGGTTTTCTGGGCTACACAATTTTCTTTGCAAATGTCATGCTAAAAATTTCGAGGAGTATATGGATAAAAACATTCTTCTGCCCCTGCTGTAATCTCTACACATTACTCATTCCAAATCACATAAGCTTCAATGTCCAAACACATGTCTTGGCTCTTGTGTGTTTTTGAAAAAGGGAAAAATTGGTTTGATTCGTTTATAGCCTCAAAAGATGCGCAGTTTTTTTGATGTGAAATTCATAATTTGCCTTAAAGACGGGAAAAAGTAGTAGCTAGCGATGGACAATACTTTGAATGACTTATTATTTAAATATTTTCATTGAATAAAGCTGTATATTTTATCAAAAAGGGTCACGTTTCAATTCACACCACCAATAAAAGAACGTTCATCAGAACATTGAATGTATATTTGTCACAAATGAGAATCATTTCATTTCGTCCTTCTATTCTTTATATTATTTGTTGGTATTGAAACCATTTGTATAAACTTCTGAAAATTTGCTGAAAATATGGAAAATTGTTCACAATCAAAATTATAAGTCAAATATAAAAGAGAATCTGTAAATACTGAAAATATTTGGAATAACAAAGTTCTTATTCACATTTGACCTTTTGAAATGTGCTTCAGATCTGTCAACAGTCATATAAGCAATACTGTGTGAATATCAGTTAAAACGCTGAATGAATACTGTCAATTGATACACATTTTTTTCTATTCAATTTAAGACACCCCACTTTTTTCGGATCTTGGAAACACCTTAGTATACAATACATACACAAATATGGAAATATATAAAGCGTATTATAACAAAAAATACGACCTAGAAGCGATTATGATATACAAATTTTAATTCAGTAAGTTTAGTTTTCTGTTGACTGTTTTCGTGCGTGCATTATAGTGAGTGGTGATCGAATTGTCCGGTTGGTAATGAATGTTTATATGAAAACAATAAATGTTTCGATTTAAAACATTCATGATAATAAATTTAGGGACTATGACAAAATTATATTCAATGTGCTACAACTATTTTAATTAGTTGAAAAAAACAATTTAAAAATAAATTCTGTGACATCATCTACTATATCAGAATTGAAAATTCACTAATATCGTGTTTAAAGTTAAAAGAGAGAGAATGCTTTGAAGAATAATCAATGGAAAAAATATTATGCTATACCAGAAAGAATTGCTTATGAAAGAAGTTATTAGTGAGGGTCCATAAAACGTGACCTTTTTTAGACAAAAACATCTGTTTTCTTTTCATACATTTCTGAGAAATTGGAGAAATAATTTGAATAAAATGGCAACCTTATCATCGGAATTTTCCTCGCGGTTAAACTTACGAACTAAAACAGTTGGATCTGATCGAATACGTAAGGCCAAAGAAAACAATGAAGACATTGCTGTACTAAGTATGTTTCTGCCCGGTTCGGCAGCTATTGAAGAAAACAATCGATTTCGATGTGCACTTGGTATTGATTGTCGAATGGGTGATTGGCGCCTAGCTACACCAGGTATTTTTTAAAATGTTTATCATATTCGAAATAGGCGAATATGTATGTATATATTATGTGACAGAGGATATGAGCATTTGGGAATCGACCTTCGTTAAAAATGTCAATTTTGCACTTTTTTGTATAATATGAAGATATTTATATTGCATGTGTACCATAAATGAATAAGGTGATTTAGTTCAATCGAATATTGGCACGAAAAATCAATCGAAGAAAAACACGCAAAATGAATTACCTATAACTGAGGCTTTGACTTTAGAAATAAAGTAGACATATTAAAATCAAGGATAGTGTATTAACTGTTTTAATCATATTATATTGGAGCGTTAAATTACACATTTCGAATTCCAGAATAACCTATGATAGCGTATTTATCAATATATCGAAAAACAGACAAATTATTTCTATGCGCTTATTTCAACCATACCATCAAGCATTAGAAGAAATGATGTCATCTCAGAAACCACACAATAACTTCTATATGAATAGTAACTAAACCAAAACCAAAACCAACACCAAAATCCAAATCAATGAATATGTCATGAAAACATTTAATCCATAAGAAAACGGTACAAAAACAATGGATAAAGTTCTAAATAAAACATTTACATTTTTGTTATTTACTTCTCACCACAAGACCTCGTTATTGCAAACATACCAAGTATTTATAAAAATCTACTAGATAAGAAAATTATATGAAATGACTTCACCACATTCAATAATCGAAAATAAAATCGACATAAACTTAACAACAAGCAACAGTAACATTAGAGTCTTCGTCAAAGGGGATCAAGTTCGACATATCTGTTATATAAGACAACAACAATTCGTAAATTAATTTTGCGCTATTACGCATAATTTAATTTAATGAAACATTGAAAGTTTGCTCTTATTACATTCTGGATGCCCTTCAAATGCATAAAAAGTGACCAAAATGCACAAAAAAAAGCATATGAATAAATGGACAATTACCTGTTTGTAAACTCACTGCGTTTTTAATGTTTTCTATTCCTTATTAGGTGTTGTTTATGTAGACGAAATGAATTTATTCAGCATACTGTACATATAACGTATCACGCAATTGCGTGTTTAGATTGTATTAAACGTCTTTGTCTTTGTATCAGTTTGTTTTGTTGAATAAATCAATATCGTAGAACAAAATTTGTTAACCTAATAATAATTTATTTATTAATTGATCCACCGTCAAGAGCTGACTGAATTTAAGCAAATAATTTATAAATCGATTACGAATATGGCTTAAAAACAATGTTAACATATAATATCACAATTCATTATCTACAAACATCATCATTCATTTTTTGAAGAGAAACTTTTAAAATATTACGATTCATTGATGAGATAAATATTAATCAAAAGAGAAGAACCATCAACAAGACATGACAAGTTCAGTCGATTAGGGTTTTTTACGTTCTTAAATGAATCAAGTTTTCAAAAAATACGAAAAATTAGCTAATTGATCAAAAATAATCAATAAAGAATTTGTTTAGATCTGATCAATTTTCTTTTTTATTTCTGTTATAATGGAGAACATGTCCTCTAAACCGTATTCGCATCAGAAAGAAAAAAACAATCAACTATAAATTTTAAATTAGTCAAAACAAAATATTAAGCGACAATAGTTTCCATTATTCAATAAAACTCGCATGTCAACGTGTGTGTCCATATTAGAACACTATTTATGGGTTTTTACATTCTGTTAAATTGTTTCTAATAACTCTTGAATTTGAACACATGTGTTATAAAACGCTAAAAACCAAGCATCAACATTAAATGATGATGATGAGAAAAAAAAATTCAAAAGCGGAATGATGAATTTAATCACAACACTTTTGTCTAAAAAAAGTCATATTTTGTGTTGCAGTAGTTTCTTTTTGTTATAATTTGTCCAAGGAGTGCTGAATGAATTACATTTATTCATCTTCTTAGTAGTCAATAACGTATTATAGCCCACGCGCTACAAATCATGACTTCAGTATTTTGCAGTGAAAATGATTTCACTGGTTAAGATTGTATTTGCTATTGTTATTTTGTTACAAGGCTATTAATCGCATATAGTCAATTTCATTTTGGAATAAATAAATAAATATTGTATGTTTATCCATTTTGAAATTCCAAATAAAAAATGTTATAATTTAAAACAAAAACTCTGTGAATCAAATAACAATGAAATCAAGATCAAATAAATAAATATAAATAAGTCAATTTTAATAATTTTTTTAAAATAATAGTAAAAAACCCTTACTTCGTAAACCTAAACCGTTTGACGACTGAATTGAAGATTTTTAATCATTCGACTTTTTTTTTCTTGAATTTCAACGATCTCACTGAATAGTTGACGAATTACTTTTCTTCTGAATGACTTTTCTAAGCAAGACTTGAATGCTTTATAATAAATTATTATTCAATTTTCAAATTTAATTAAGAAAAATTTTCTTATACGTTCAGGGAGATCGTGGAACGATTTGGTGTCATCGTCGAACGATTTCATTTCAAATTTAATCATTGAAAGAATTTTTCATTGTCAATGATTTCATCACAACAATTACAATCTTTGACGATTATAATCGATGTCCTTGGAAAATCCACTTTAACTAGAATTATTAGTAATAAATTGTATGAATACGAGAAAGTTAGGTGATTCCAAACATAACTCAATGAATTGTCAATTTGTTACGAAATTACCATATATACACAGACAGAACTATTCGTACATCTAGTACGACTTATCTGAATTTTGACGTTTTTCTACATCTGTTGAAAAATTTACAACATTGTCGTAGACAGATTTCTATACTGTGCATATAGCCATAGATGGCCAATGACCTATTAACTATTAGTTAATAATAATTATTATTTATTCGAAATTTTATTAACGTTTTACTGAATATTTTAATAATTATTAGCTAATAAAATGTTATTAAATAATAATTATTATTTACTAATGATTTATTAGCTAGTAATTATTAAAAATCTAGTAATTCGAAGTAATAACAAATTTAGTAAAATAATAACAAATCTAATAATTATTACACATTTTCACATCTATGCATATAGCACGTTTTAATGAGCGGGAAGAGTAGAAACATAGATGCGTGCGAAAATATTTCTCCTTCACATTCAACCGTATATAAATATTATAGAAGTATATGTCCGACAATGTTGTTAATATTTCAACAGACGCAGAAAAACGTTAAATTTCAAAAACGTCGTAGTAGACGTACGAATAGTTCTGTCTGTGTACAACTGCGTTGAAATCATTTAAGCTGGTTACTTCAACAAATAGCAAATTCCCATAAATGCTATCCAAAATAATTGGTTCAGTTATCTCCTTTTTTTAGTGATTGAAAAAAGTAACACGCGAAAAAAAGTCACATAATCGCACTCATAAAATCTCAGTATATCATCTATTCAATATCAACAATGTTTCTCAACGTGTCGATCAATTCACGCATATAGTAAACAACCAAAAATAGTATTCTATTTGATTATTATGGCGTCAAAACCAAGTTTCATGTTTAAATCGATTTTTGGGTTAAACTGTTTTCTATACTTAAGATATTTAATTGAAAATGTGAAAATATTAAAAAAATATGTACACAATTAAATATTAAAAAATATATAAATTTAAGAATAAAGCATTTGCCTAATGTTATTACAAGCTATACATTAGGTGTAAATAGTAAACAATTGAAATTGAAATTTTCTAAAATAAAGTGGCAATTCAATATTTATCTTTTCAGGTACAAAAAAAATGGAGTATAAAACGCGACAATGGCATGAGAAATGTTTCTCTTGCTGCATGTGCAAAAATCCAATTGGTACTAAATCATTCATACCTAAGGAACAGGAAATTTATTGTGCCGGATGTTATGAAGAAAAATACGCAACCAGATGCATCAAATGTAGCAAAGTACGACTTTTATTCTTTTATAACAAACTATGCGATAGATTCACAGTAACAACAAAATAAAACTTATTTCGATAAAACGCGTATTTAATTTTAATAGTAAATCTCTCAAAAAATAGTTTAAATATGATAATTTTTGTCACTTAGACCAGTCTTCACAATGTATTAACTAAATTTCTTCATTAAGTTAAAGATTTGTACAGACAAACTAACGAAAAATAGAAAGAAAGCCAATAAAAAACAATTAAAAATGTTGACATATTTTCACCATAATTAGGAGCTCTAGATATCGAAACTTGCATCTATAGATAATAATTTTTGCCTAATTTAAATCAAAATTTGAAGAAAAAAAATCTGAAAAATACTACGGTTCGACTTATGAAATATCCAAAGATGATTCGGCCATTTTCTTTTGTAGATTATTACTTCTGGTGGCGTAACATATAAAAATGATCCATGGCATCGTGAATGCTTCACATGCACACATTGTTCTACTTCTTTGGCTGGTCAACGTTTCACTAGTCGTGATGAAAAACCTTATTGTGCCGACTGTTTTGGAGAACTTTTTGCTAAAAGATGTACATCATGCACAAAACCAATCACGGGTGAGAAGTAGTTCAAATTTAAAAATTGTTCATAATAAAAATATTATTAATCATTTTTAAGGAATTGGTGGAACACGCTTCATTTCTTTCGAGGATCGCCACTGGCACAACGACTGCTTTATTTGTGCGAACTGCAAGACATCCTTGGTTGGACGTGGTTTTATAACTGACGAAGCTGACATTATTTGTCCTGAATGCGCCAAAGCAAAGCTCATGTGAATCAATACTCTCCAAATTTGTTTCTACTAAAAACAATAACACCAACTAACAAAATTTGAACATGTATAATGAAAAAAAAAATTAATAGTCTTATTAACATTTATGTGAAAACATAGAATACACGTACTAGATTGACAATGTATTCAGTTTGGAAATGTCAAAACGCAACAAATTCTGCTATTTTCTCAATAGTTGAATTTCATATAAAATGGCAACATAATTTTTTTTTCTTCAATGTCACCAATGTATATTGAGAAAATCACAGCTTTTGTTGCGTTTTGACATTTCTAAACAGAAGACATTGTCAATATAGTACGTGTTTTCTGTGTGCACAGTTTTGAATGTTGAACAAATGTATGTTTGACCCGAATATTAGTAAATTGTCACTTAATAAATATGTTAAATGCATTTAAAATTTAAGAAAAATTTATAACTATAAATGCATATCATCAGACATTTTTTGTTCAAATGGCGATTAGTGCACGTTTGTGAAATCGTACTAACAATAACTTATACTCTAAAAAGAAAATAAAAAAAATTATACTTCTTAAAACATTATAATTACTACTATCTGGAATATAAATTGAAATTATGGACGATGACGCATATTATCGCTATAGGATATCAAACAAACAGCGATTAAAAAATTGGAAATTGTACTAAGATTTTTGACATGATGCTAATATTATTTAAAAGTATATTAAGGTGCGTTTTCCTAGGCCAACGGTTGACAACGATTCCATACATTTACAATCGTCAACGCTGTTAATAATCGGAATCGCTGTTAATCGTTGGCCTGGGAAAACGCACCTTTATTGACCAATAGAAAAAAATGATATTTACAATCGAATAAAACACCTATGAACAGAGCTTGATTTTCTTCCGATCAAATATGGGACATATTTAGTGGATATTTGATAAGAAACCAAATTATTAAATTTATATTTCGAAATAAAATGCTACATTTTTCATGATCGCGAATATAGTCTCGTTTGAAAGGTCATTCATATTCACAAATGTTTGTAATAGTTGTTAAAATTTTCATTAGTTAAGATATTCATGAATAATTCAAATAATTTGAATCATGCCATGTCTTGACTTAGACAATCAAAAACCTATGTTTTATTGAAAATATACACACATCTGATAGCAATATATATTTAAACGATATTGACATTTTTGTTTGAATTTGCGGTTATATAAAGTAAATATGCTAACAGTGTTTTTTTCGAAAATGCTGTATCAGTTATTAATAATTATATTAATTTTGTTTATTATTCTTCTTATTCTTATTCTTATTCTTATTAAGAAGAATAATAAACAAAATTAAAATAATTAAATATACTTAATCAAAAATGACAATTACATCTGACGGTTTTGACTAGAACTTCATAATTTATTTTTTTTTTTTTTTTTTTTTGCATAGATTGACTACATCAAAAATATCAGTATCGTTGAAATCACTGTATACACTGTGTTCTAGAGCAAGAACAATTATTAGAGAAATCGAAGATAAAAATTTCACGAAAACGAAATTCCAACAGTTTTCAATTTCAAACAAAGCTATTATTTTATATAAACAATATTCTTTACAAAAAGGAAATTTTGTAACAAATATTGCGCGTGCCTTCAAACCCTTTCACAAAATTGAAAACCTCATAGGTACATATGATACTGCTTTATACACTTTTCTTTAAAGAATAACCCGAAAATTTTAGCATTAATACTATTAAGCTTTCCTGTGTAAAATATCCAGTGGATAAAAGTGAATGTCGTCTCCAATTCTATGTCAAAATATGGGAGTAAAGTTTAATGAGCTTTATTAGTATAGAGACTTGAGGCGTTCTTTGTTGTTTGATTCTGTTCTATGTTGTTTGTCATTTTTCTTCTTTTATATAATATATACAACATTTATAAAATTAAAAAAATGTCGCTTATATTCAAATTTTAAATAAAAATAAATGATATTAAATTTAAATTTCGTTTTTTTCACATCTAGACAAATTGATATTCTATCAATAAATAATAACAACTTATTTTATGAATAAATTTTTCAATATTCAATTGTATATTGTGAGTCTAGTTTTGACATATTTGCAAAATTAATTAGAAGTCAATTGTTAACTATACGATGAGTCTAAGCATTGAGATTAAGAATTGATTCATTGCATGTTGTCGTTTATACATTTTTTTTTATCAAATCAGTTTTTGTCAATGACAATGTTTACATTTTTATGAATAACCTCAATTCACATTTGTTTACAAGAGAAATTGTTTAAAAATTGCTTATGACATTAAATTATTATTTTGCGGCAAATGAATAAATGTACGGATTTGATTGGGGAGACCCACAAATGAAAAAGCTCCAAGATATTCGTATCAATTATTACTGAAGCACTTAAGTAGCTACTACTAAGCTACATACAAAATTTTTTTTGAAAATAACCAAATATCTTATCTTATCTAGATATCATCAATTGTAGCTTTACCGAATACTGGTTACCATTATACTTCTGTATATTTAGGTGTGAACTCTCCCTATACAATGCCATCTCAACGGATGGAATTTGAACGATGGCAAGCAGAGACGTTGATGCCGTCGCTGCTGTTTAATACTGTGTGAACAACGAAAATGCGAGAGAGAGAATGTGACGTCAGCAACAGCAATGTTTGCAATACATTTTATATGAACAACAGCTCTGTGTACACACAAAAAACATTTGGGGTATGTTCATGATATTCATTGGTGACAATATATGTTTACCACAGTTGTATCTGACTCTACCACATGCAAGTTTTATAAATATGTGCGCATGTCGAACAGACTCATTGTGAAAAAGTTTTGCTACAAACTAATACTATGTCACATTTATTACGTTGCATGTGGTCGTCAAATACAACTGTGGTAAACATGTATTGTCACCAATGAATATCATGAACATACCCCAAACGTTTTTTGTGTGTACACACAGACTCTTACATACCGTTTACCGTTGTTCATATAAAATGTATTGCATGTTGTGGAGATTTGTTTGGAACTTTATTTAGATAGCGTAAGCCACTGAAATTTGTCATTGTTATATAGTATAATCAGACTTTGGAAGGCCGGCAATACAACAACAAAAATGAATTGACGGCGGCCATCGAGGCGGCTTGGTGAAATATCCTACAGGCCAAAATCAAATCACTGTATGACAGTCTTCCGCGTTGAATCAACGCATTAAATGGTGCTAAGGGTAAATGGAACAAATATTAACCGGGTTTTTGGAGAAAAATACATTTGTGTCGTTCGAAATGTCAAGTGTTTTCAAAGTGGAGTGTTATTGAATCTCTTGACTGTTGCAAATCGAGCAAGGAAAGTAACGAGTCGGAAACTTTAAATAATTGCAACCTTAATGATTTTAATCAATTTATTGCCTCAATTCATTCTTTCCAAGGAGCTGATCTTAATAACCTATCCCTTCCTACTAACATCCCAATCACCTTTTCCTTTCATAACATTTCCTTTGATGAATTCGCTTATGCTTATGATCAAGTTAATACCAATGCTTTTGGCGACGATGGCATGCCACCTAAATTCCTCCGCCTAATCATTCCAATAATTTTCAATCATGTTATTTTCATTTTTAATTTAAGGAAAACCAAATTTTTTGCCCTTTACGAAGCGTAGTGAACATGTTACTGAATACCGTGAAAGTAATGCAAAGCTTCAGTCGGCCGTCTTAATATTCAAGCAATTGTCAAAAAAGGCTCCTAAATATCTGAATCACATGTTTATTCAAAACGGTTCAACGTCGCGTTATCCAAACAACGTTCGCGTTAATTTTAATCCACGTACCGCATTTGCCACACGCGCATTCATTAATTTTTGGAACAGTTTACCAGTTGAAATTAAAAACAATGATTCGTTATCTTCATTTAAAAGCTCGTTGAAAAATAATCTACGGTCCGTGCAATAATATTAAATATAATCAATCTTCATTCACTCGGTGGCATGTCGTGCAATTTCTTTTCCAATTAGTTTTAAGCTATTTCTCTCTCTTCTATCCTTTCTCTTCTTACAAATTACTTTTTAATTTTATTTTATTTATCTAACATTGTTAATGTAATTTAATTTTTAGTAAAATTATTATTGTATTTCCCCTGACTCTCCAAAAGCAGGCCGGTTTTACCATGGTTTTCCTGACCCAATCTTGGTATTGAAGCTTCACTTTAATATCACCCCACCCCTGATTGTATTCTCTTTGCTAAAGTCGTACCATGGGCGGAATTTATGTCGCATTGGGTCTTTGACCAACATGCTTACTAGCTTGCTAGTAATTTATTGACATAAATTTAGGTTTCGTAAAAATTTATTTATTTATTCACCGCCAAAAAACTGGCTGAATCAATTGGAATTTACACATGAATAACAGTTTGAAATATCGTTTGGGATAATTTTATCAGTTACATAACAATAATTTAGTCATATCACAATTTAATGAAAGTCACAATTCAATCAAAAGGAGATGAAAATTGTCTATAAGTAAATTAGGAAATAATATCACATTAAATTGTTCATAAAAAAAGTATTATGGTTTGCAATTAATGAAAAATTAGAAAAATGACCATCACTTAGTGCTACAATTCGTGATTTAAATGTATTTTTCTTTTGTTGCGTTGTGAAAACGTCTTGTACTTTATTAGCCAATTTGCACATTTGAGTGAGAGACGCAGATTCGGAATTTCTTAGCACTTTGTCCTTGATTTTAAACAGTTCGACCCTTCTCAAATTACGATTATTTTCATTGCGAATAATCTCAGCTTTCAGCGACGGACAGTGAATATTGTTATTCATCAAATCGAATATAAACAATATTGAAGCATTTATGCGACGACGCTGAAGTGATCGCATGTTAAGTTTATTCAGGCGATTTTTGTATGATGAGATCTCAAAGTTATTCGAAATGTTCGGATATTCCTTGAACGTGAACATTGAAAATTGACGTAGACATGACTCGATTTTGTTTTTGTGTATATCGTAATGTGGTAGCCAAACGAAGCTGCCATATTCCAGAACGGATTGAACAAGAGCGCAATATAGAGACTTTAGCGTATGAATATCCGGTATATCGTAGCAGAATCTTTTCACAAATCTTTCAATCAGATTCGTCGGAAGATTGAAGGTATATAGTTTCGAGATGAGTATTGAATGGTCAACTATATCGAATGCTTTGCTAAAATCAGTGTAAAGAACATCCACTTGCTTGTTTTCATTCAGCGCCTTAATTGAGTAGTGCATAAATTCTAACAAATTTGTTGAAGTAGAGCAACCCTTCATGAAACCATGTTGTTGACTAGCAATTACGTAGGTCACCATTTTGTTTAGCTTGATGTTGATTAAACATTCGAAGAATTTTGCAATCGTTGGTAATTTTGCGATACAACGTGTTTTGGTTTTGGTAGATATTTGAATTAGGAATTGTAAATAGACTTAAACTAGCGAGAATTGACCCGCTTCGCGTGGTCTCATTTATATTTCTATACTTATTCATATAAATGGACTGAAGAATTAGAGGCAAATAATAATGAAAGTCATATTTTTTTCAACAATGTTTTTTTTTATTTATTTCAGAATATTTTTTTTTACAAAACTTGCTTATAAACAATGTTCAATGCTTTATTATCGGGAGAGTAAATGAATAGATTTTAAGAATATTCCAGAATGTTCTATTATTTTCTATCGATTTTTCTTGAATTTTCTTGAACATTCCAGAATGTTCTATGTTTTTCTATCGATTTTTCTTGAATTTTCTCGAACATTCTAGAATTTTTTATGTTTTGTATGAAGAATGTTCTATGGTTCTTGAACCTACTAGAAAGTTACATGATATTTTATCAGCTTTCTTGAATTTTGTCTTTCTTTTTTTAATATTCCGTGATTTTTTATCGGTTATTCTCGAAATTTCTTCAATTTCCAAAAACGTTAAATTAAATTTTTAAGATTTTTCTAGAAGTTTCCAAAATGATTTATAAATTTCTTTCAATTTTTATAGAAATCAAAATAAATACAAAACATAGAACATTCTAGAATGTTCGAGAAAATTCAAGAAAAATCGATAGAAAAATATAGAACATTCTGGAATGTTCGAGAAAATTCAAGAAAAATCGATAGAAAATCATAGAACATTCTGGAATGTTCGAGAAAATTAAAGAAAAATCGATAGAAAATCATAGAACATTCTAGAACGTTCGAGAAAAATCAATATTCATAAAACATTCTACAAATTTCAAGAAAATTCATTGATGACGTCATCAATGATGACATCACTGACTACGGTACAAATGACGTCATATACGCTTACATCACTGAAGAAATTTAAGAATTTTTTTTTGTTTCTAGAACATTCTGAAAATTCACCCCCACCAAACTCCCTTACTATCACCCTGCACCCAAGGGCTACCCATAGCCATAACTCCCATTGCAGGGGGTTGGGTATTTATAGGAAAAAAATCACCGCATACGGGGTCACACTTTTCCTTTTATATATATATAGATTAAGGAAGAATTTAGATGAAAAAATCGATTTAAATGAGAAACAATTGACACTGAATGTCAAGTTGTTCAAATTGTCAAATATGTATATTTTTAAGGAGGGCGCGCAATGTGGAGAGATACGGAATGTGAAACAGGTAGAAAGTGGAGTGTGCGCTATATCGACACTTTTGTAACAGAGAAACGCTCTCTCTTACTTGGACAGTGAATGCGTTAAGACGCAATTTTCTTATCACACGGTTACATTGGGCAAGCGGCATTACAGTACTTAGAATTCTTGGAAATTGCATTGAATTTTTGTGTGACTCGAGCAAAATCGCTATACATTTATAAATTGCACGTTATCTCTCAAAGAGAGAATTCATCGTCGGGATCGTCGGATGAAAAGGAGATTCTTAAGATAACGATAGCTATCATCGACAGGATCGTCGGCTTAACATAAAATTGGGAATTTATCAGAGTAATCTAGAGAAATGCATCTGGTTGTGAATCCGAGAAAGAATTAACGGAAATAAATAGTATTGTAAGTTTTCATTTTAATTCGTTTTGGCCAATCCGATTGAAATTAAGCAAAAGGAGAAGAGTAATTGAGAAATAAAAATTAAGTGTAGTTAGAAAGTTCAGATTATTATAATTTTATCATAAGCATAGAAAAATAAAAATCATGAACGCGTAAGTAACAAATCGGTAAGAATTGGAAGAAAAAAGAACCCATAACAGGCGCCCAACGGGATAAAATCTTAAAATTGTTGTTGCAACGCGTATTGTTTCGAAACCGCGTGTTCACAATTGAAATTCATAAGAC
Source organism: Resseliella maxima (assembly GCA_029041755.1). NCBI lineage: Eukaryota > Metazoa > Arthropoda > Insecta > Diptera > Cecidomyiidae > Resseliella > Resseliella maxima. The sequence goes on along the minus strand of JAQOWM010000237.1, from coordinate 27,989 downwards.
ATTGAAATTGAATGATTAGCTACCAATTGATTTCACATTCTTCACCATCCAATTTACATCGTAAAAACTTTGAGTAAATTTTAAGATAAAGCATTATCAATGTAAAATTGGAAAAAGAATTTCGTGTTAGTTTGGTTTAAAAAAATTTTTTTTGTGAAAATTTTCCGCTTGATAAACTTACTGTAAATGTAGTAGCACTAGCCACTTTACATTGAATAATTGAAACAAAGAATTTTGTACTAAGAGGGACTAATTGATTTTGTAACGAAACCAGGTCACATTCTTATTTGTAAATTTCGTATCGGTTAAACTACTTAGAATTTTGAGTTTTGACTGCATTTTCCGATGACGGCATTGATTTTGAAGGGGGAATGGGGTTCTCGTGTACGAAATAGATATTAGATTGGATAGTCACAAACCGTTAGATATTACATTAATTAGTCTCGAGTGAAAACTGATTTAAGTTACAATTTCTAAAATTTTGTATGAATATTTCCGGGAAATTTTGCATAAATTTTGCATAAAAATTTTTTTTTTTTAATTTTTTTAATTTTTTTAATTTTTTTTAAGAATTGAAGGAACATTTTTTTTTTGTTGTTTGTTCGTTTTGATATCAAAATTTCGATTAACCAAAATGTTTCCCAACCGATTGAATTTAGCATCAATTGACGAAATGTTTGAGTTTAAACAATTTTTTTTGATTTTTGTGAATAGTAAAGTGAATTAACATTGACAATCCGATTAAAAGTTGAATTTTGATAAATAAAATTCCTTTTGAACAAACAAGTCAGAATTGATACTGTGAAAGGTTGAAACTCGAGTGAAAAAATGTCCTTTCCTGTAATTTGTTCAATTAAAGGTTGGATTTTGAATAATAGAATTCCCTTTTCCAAATTTCTGTAAAAAAATTTGAAATCTTTATTACAATATCCGAAAATTTCACGCCGAAGAAAATTTCACGCCGCGTAATTGATCATGATTTTGTAATTGGTCCAGAATATCTCGAGGAAGATGAAGTTATTCATGAGTTATTAGTAAGACATTTGGACACAGTTGGTGATCGAAGGACACTTACAAATCGATTGCGTAACGCATTGAAAGATGAATTGAAAGAGCAAAATGCGATCCAAGTTACATCAATAGGCATTCCTACGAATGAAATTGATTATGTTAAAGGAAATATCTCAAGATTAAAGTGCTTAATGAATGAAGCCACTTTAGAGCAAAACACGCACGATCGTTTTATGTCAGTGTTGGATCTAGTAAACATTTTAAATATTGTCTTTTAAATATAGAAATACTTTTATAATAAAATAGTAGACTTATTTTAACTATCCAACTGTTCACTCTTTATACCCAACAATTGGCGACAAGGACATTTTTAATTACTTTTAAAAAAAAAAGAAAAACAAGAACCTGAATCAAAATGTCTCAACCAGAATTTTCGGGCCAAACTCAAGATAACAAGAACAAATTTTTGGACTTTTTCGAAAACTACATGCAACAACAAGATGATCGATACACTCAAACTCAACAGAATATCACTCAAATATTGAATTATCTTCAACAATCGGAAAATCCAAATACAATCATCACCGCACCTCGAACAAAAACTGAAACTGAATTTCTCATCGAGTCATTGTCCAAATCTATCAACGAATTCACATATGACTTAGAGAATAACTCTACATTCGAAAACTGGTACAACAGATACAAAGATTTATTCATCGAAGACGCGAAAAATCTCGATGATAAAGCTAAAGTTCGATTATTAATCAGAAAACTCAACACCCAAAGTCACACAAAAAAATACATAAATTACATTTTACCGAACGTTCCATCAGATTTTACATTCTCTGAATCAATTTCAAAATTAACAAAAATTTTCGGACGTCACGACTCGTTATTCAATCTTCGATTTAAATGTTTTCAATTGAATAAGTCCGAAGATATGACTAATCTCTCATACATGGGATTAGTCAATAAAAATTGTGAAAAATTTCAATTTGAGAAAATGTCTACAGAACAGTTCAAATGCTTAATTTACATAAGTGGAATGAAATCCAAATTCGACCTTGATGTTAGGACAAAATTATTATCAAAATTGGACTCTGAACACGCAACTATTACACTAGAAAAATTAGCTGACGAATATGACCGCCTAATAAATTTAAAAAGGGATTCTGCGATGATTCAAAAATCAGCTGATTCTGACAACTCTACTTTGATTAACAAAATTTCATCGAAGAGAATCTTCAACAATTCAAACTCAAGTTTTAACAACTCTAACAACTGCAAATACTGCAGCGGCAAACCTCATCCTCGTCCTCAATGTCCTGCACGTGATGCTATTTGCAATTTTTGCTCAATAAAGGGACATTACCAAAAAAGCTGTTTGAAAAGCAAACGTAAGGTCGAACAATCAACCCAATCAAACTCAACTAAAAATGATAATCAACAAACAAAAAGGAATGAAACTGAGCTGAAAAATAATAAAAAAATTACTCCAGTTTTCATTCACTCAATCAACAAGACTTCAAATCGAAAATTCATTGATATTCAAATCAACTCAAAATCAATAAGACTCCAAATCGATTGTGCAGCTGATATTTCAGTAATTTCAAAAACAAATTGTGATAAACTAAAACTCAAACTCAATCCTACAACTTTAAATCCAATTGATGCATCGGGAAAACAATTTCTTTTGACTGGCGAAGTAGAATGTTCCTTAACTTTCAGAGACATTTCTCATACCACAAAAATCTTTGTATCACCAAATGAAGATTTAAACGTATTCGGAAACGATTTGATGACTCTATTTGAATTATGGAATTTACCTATCGATAATTTTTGTGTCAAAGAAAACGTATTCAGCTTAATAGAATCAAATGACTACTCAAACTCACTCAATAAAAATTACTCGTCATGCTTCGACAAAAACCTCGGAAAATGCAAACATTTTAAGGCACATTTAATACTCAAACCGGACTCATCTCCACCATTTATCGCTGCTCGTCCAGCACCATTCGCTGTTCAACCTCTCATCGAAAACGAACTACAACGACTTCAAAAATTGGGAGTAATTTCATCAATTACAATATCAAACTGTGCTGCTCCGATAGTTGTTAAACCGAAGAAAACGGGTGAAATCCGAATCTGTGGTGACTTTTCTACTGGATTAAATAATTCACTTGAAAATCATCACTATCCATTACCATTGCCAGAGGATATTTTCACCAAACTTAACGGATCAACCATATTCACTCACATTGATTAGTCAGACGCTTTTCTACAAATTGAGTTAGACGATGATTCAAAGAAACTCGCTGTAATTAGCACCCATGTTGGCTTATTCCAGTATAATCGTCTAACATTCGGGATAAAAACTGCCCCAACCATTTTTCAAGAAATTATGGATAAAATGATTGCCAACCTTCAGGGTGTCGTCTGTTACATGGACGATATTTTCGTATTCGGCAAAAACAAAGAAAATCATGACAAATCACTCATCAATCTCATGAATCGCCTGAAAGAATTCAACCTTCGAGTAAAACTAAACAAATGCAAATTCGCAATGCTTGAAATTAAATACCTCGGTGTTATTATCAATAAATATGGTATTAAACCAGATCCTGAACGCATCGAAGCCATTATTAAATTAGCTGAACCAACAAATGTTACAGAACTTCGATCTTTTCTCGGAACAATAAATTTCTACGACAAATTCATCCATAATTTGAACAATTATACATCTTCATTGAATGAATTATTACAAAATGATCAAAAATGGAACTGGTCATCAGTATGTCAAAAATCATTCAACAAACTAAAAAGGGCACTCAGCTCCGAACTAATACTCACTCATTACAACCCGAATCTAGAAATCATCATTGCTGCCGATGCTTCAAACAAGGGCCTCGGAGCCTCAATTCTACATGTAATGCCTGAAGACTCTATTAAACCCATCGGTTACGCGGCTCGCACACTTCAAATTGAAAAAGAAGCTCTTGCACTTATTTTTGCAATACAAAAGTTCCACAAATATGTCTATGGTCGAAATTTCACCCTACAAACCGACCATAAACCACTTCTATCAATTTTTGGCAACAAGAAGGGTATTCCAATTCATACCGCTAACCGTTTACTTCGCTGGGCAACCATTTTACTTGGCTATGATTTCACAATCAAATATATCAACACCGAATCATTTGCTTATGTTGACGTACTTTCGAGATTAATTCATCAACATAAAAACGAAGATGACTCAATCACCATCGCATCTCTTCGTTTAGAAGAAGAAATTCTCACAATCGTCAACAACAAGCTTCAAAAATTCCCGGTAAACTTCAATCAACTTTGTGAGGCTTACTCAAAAGACCCATTCATGCAAGAATTAATTCAACTCATCATCAACGAATGGAAATCATACTCACCAACAACCACCAAAAAGTTTACGGAATTCTACCATCGACGCAATATGTTGTCACTTTCAAACAACATCATCTTGTTTGGTGACCGCATCATTATTCCATATAGTTTACAAAACAAAATTCTCAATCAACTTCACCAGGGCCATCCGGGAATCGTAAGAATGAAAAACATGGCACGTTCATATGTATACTGGCCGAAAATAGACAATGAAATCGAAAATTTCGTAAGAAAATGCTCAAATTGTGCTTTAGCGGGCAAAGCACCTGTGAAAACTAAACTTCAATCTTGGCCGATCCCATCAAAACCATGGTGCCGACTCCACATTGATTACGCTGGACCATATCGAAATTTCTATTTTCTCATCGTTGTCGACGCATTTTCAAAATGGTTCGAAGTAATGAAAACAAGCACAATAACAACATCGAAAACAATTACATTACTCAATTCAATTTTCGCTCGTTTCGGCACACCAAGTGAAATTGTAACAGGGGAACACAGTTCACGTCTGATCAATTCCAATCCTGGTGTAATATCAATGGCATTCAACATTTTCTCACAAGCCCTTATTCACCAATGTCAAATGGTCAAGCAGAACGTTATGTCGACAGTTTTAAACGATCGATGAAAAAACTTGACGGAGAGGGCAACATAGATGAAAAATTATGTTTTCCTAAAAACATATAGGTCAACTCCAAACGTGAATTGTCCAGACCAAAAATCTCCAGCTGAAATTCTATTTGGGAGAAAAATCCGAACATCTCTCGATCTTTTGAAACCACCAGAAACGATCAAATTAAAACGAAACACTAAAGTCGAGAATCAATTCAACAAGAAACATGGAGCGAAACTACGAAAATTCAACATTGATGACACAGTCTTCGTCATGATCCACAAGGGAAATAATTGGTATTGGGAAGAAGGTTGGATCGTGGATAAAAATGGCAACGTCAATTACTCTGTGTCCACAAAAGATAAAATCGTTCACGCTCATGCAAACCAAATCAAAACCCGTTTTGCCGACCCAACCAACGATTCTAACAATGATACCAGTCTGTCTCTCTTTACATTGTTTGAACAAGAATTTAAATGAACTTTGACTTTTATCCATTTTTTGAGAGAAGAAGATGTTGGATCTAGTAAACATTTTAAATATTGTCTTTTAAATATAGAAATACTTTTATAATAAAATAGTAGACTTATTTTAACTATCGAACTGTTCACTCTTTATACCCAACAGTCAGTTTTTCTGCATTTAGAAGGAAGATTAAACAGATTAAGTTTGAGATTCGATGAGGTTGTTCTATATAACGAAAAAAACAAACTGTCCCAAGAGTTACACTCCATTTATGATGAATTTGAACGAAAAATTTCTGCTATTCGTGAATCAAGGAGAAGAAAAAATCACGATAGTTTACCATTAGATATTGGTGCAACTCCAAGAACACCTATTGGGATACATGTTGGTGAGAACATGAATGAACGAGAAAATCTGATCAATGTTGTGGCGAACACATGTTTGAAAAATATTGAAAATCAAATTGTTTATTAAAATCATATTTTCTTAATTTAAAAATTGCGCTGTACGACAGTGGCAAGCGTTAATCGAACACAGTGAATTCACGCAAGTGAATACGATTGTGTGAGTGAGCATTAAACGCTTCACACGGTCACACAGTAAAAAAACATCAGTATTCACTCTCTGATTCTCACATCGGGTGTTTCATTTTCTTTGCAATAATAATTTTGATACCTAAATTAAATTCTAAATTACTCTTAAGATTTTTTAAATAGTTTTAACTTTTTTGGAATATATAAAAAGTTATTTACTGGAATAAAAACAAAGTGGTATTTAATTCATTTTGAGTATAAAATACCATAATGTTCATGATAATCATTGAGACAGAGCACCAGAGTAAACGAATACGATGTACGATTAAGCCAACGATTTCAAAGAGTAAATGAGTTACCGATTACTCCATTCGCTAGAGTTTCACAAGCTTCAAGAATAAATGACTTGAACGGTCAAACGGTAGTCGAACCTTTAATAAATCGAGAGCTAAACAATTCGCAATTACCTCATGATAGTCAGGTAATGCTATTGGTGCATTGAGTTCTCTAGTACAATCTTTGGCAGAGAGAATTAATTCACTCGAGCTAAATCGTACACACATTTCAACAAGTAGACGGACATGTGAATCAATCAAATGTGGGCACAAATAATGTTAGAAACAATTTGCCGAATCGAACATCTCAGGCAAATGGGAATAATGATTTTAATCTCTCTCAACAATTTCATAACTTCTCGAGAAATAATCATGGTTTACCTATACATAAATGGAAATGGCATTTTTCAGCCGACCAATCCTTGAAAATTCCAGATGAGCGAGACGTAAGAGCATTTCTTAAAAAACTAGCTTTGTATCAAGGTGCAGAAAATGTCTCATATGAGGAAATTTTTTCCAAATTCCATTTATTTATTAAGGGAAGCGTATACGAATGGTATATTCAATATCGTACTCAGTTCAATAATTGGAATGAATTGAAGTTTGGTTTGCTTAAACAATTCTTAACGCTGTTAACAAGCTTTATTAAAGCGGTTGAATTAGCCAAAAAGAGGCAAAAGAAAGATGAATCGTCAATGGACTATATCGCTTCAGTTTTACGAGATTTTGATACACTTGAAGTATACGATGAACAAGAAAGAATTTCAATCATATTCAATACAAAAATGGACTTCTTGACAATTTACGTGAGTGAGTCATCGGAAGGAGATGGGAGAGTGTCCAGGAAATGAATTTCGTCTACGAACTATAGTAATCGCAAGTTCGCTTGCTTTAATTGTAATGAAACTGCTCACTCGTTCATTGACTGTCCAAAACCGATTGACAGGATATTTTGTTTCCGATGTGGGAAAGATGGTGTTACTTCACCAAATTGTTCTTGTAATAAGTCAAAAACTCGAAAGCTGTCGCTTGTCTCAATCCAGTGACGAGCGACGAGAATTAAAACTTGCCAAAATGAGAAAATCAGTAGTAATCCCACCAAAATTTCTGGCCATTGAGTCTTCAGAAATCAATTTATCAAACGATAAACGTCCATACTTATTCGTGAAAACATTCGATTTTAAAACGCGTGGATTTTTAGATAGCGGCGCTCAAGCTACTGTAATTAGTTACAAAATGTATACTAAGTTATTAGACGCTGGTTTGCCTTTACTGCAGTGCAATACAACAATCACCACCGCTGGTGGATCACGACATTTAGCAATGGGATACATGAAGGTACCATTTGTAATTCGAGGTGTGAAGCGAATCGTTCCATCTCTGATAGTGAAAGAATGTGCATGCGAATTAATTCTGGGCATTGATTTTTGGAATGCTTATAAAATAAAGCCGTGTTTCAGCGATAACATATTCAATATAAATATCATGACAACGGATATGATGATTCCGGTAGGGGATGACCCAAATGAAAATAATGATTTCTCAGAAAATTTTGAGGCGGATGTGACTCCACCAAAATGTATAAATGTTGAACTTCCGCATGTGTTGAACGCAGAACAAAAAGGAAAGTTGAATAAAGTCATGAAAAGTTTTCCATATTGTGACAAAAGTGGTCCATTAAACAAGACACATTTCAAAATGGCACGAATTGAAACTTGTAATGCGAAACCATATCGTTGTAAAATGCGCATCGATCCTCCGTGGAAAACGAAAAAGATTATTGAGGCGGTTGACAAACTCGAAAAACGAAGTATTGTAAAACGAGTCAAATTGTCTGAATGGTTACAGCCTGTACTTGCTGTTCCAAAACCAAATGGTGACACACGAATTGAGCTTGATGCAAGATGGCTAATTGCTGTGACAAAATAGAAGGCGTATCCACAACAGAACACCAATCGTATTCTTAGTCTGATTGGTAAAGCCAAATACATTAGTACAGTGGATATGTCTGATGCATATTTTCAAATTCCATTGCATCCAGATTCACAGGCAAAAACAGCATTTGCTGGCAACCATCAAGGGGCACTTATGTCTACGAAAGAATGGCACAGGGTTTGACAAACAGCGGCGCTGAGTTGTGTAGTCTACTCGATGGCTTGTTGGGTTCCGAATTTGAACCTCACGCTTTTCCGTATTTAGACGATATTGTGATAGTGAGCGAAACTTTTGACGAACATATCAATATTCTGACTCGTTTAGCAGAAAAATTAAAGTATGCAAACCTATCTATTAGTGAGTCAAAGTCAAAGTTTTGTTTCAAGCGATTGAAATATCTTGGTCACATTACACAGTAAACATTGAGTTACTATTTTTTATTTTTTTTTTTTATTTATTTTTAATTTCACCGCCAAAACTGGCTGAATCTTATTTGGTACATCGAGATCAATAACAATTTAACAAATAACAAAAACATCATTAGGAACATCCAACAATTTTCTTTTGAATTCATTTCTATTGGTAGATTCAATAAACAAGGTTTTAATGGTGTTTGCATATTTACAAATAAGTGTAATAGGAGTATTTATGTTTCTACTTAATATACTATTTGAAATTCTAAAAAGTTCGGCATTACGAAAATTGCGTGGATTGGGATTAATATAAAACAAATTTTTTAAAAATGGACAATGAATTCTGTCGTTTAACAAGTCATATAAAAATAATAATGCGAAATTTATTCGGCGTCGACTGAGTCTAGTCATATTCAACGACTTTAGACGATCATCATAGGACGGAATTTGGTAATTGTTCGATTCATTCGGATATTCATGGAGTGCATACATTGTAAACTGACGTTGAGTTCTTTCGATCAAATCAGACTTAGTTGAAGTGATGTTTAGCCATACAGTGCTAGCATAATCAAGGGTTGGCTGTACAAGCGCTGAGAAAATTGCTATCCGCGTGGTTTGATCATCTATGTCGCGTGTAAAACGTTTCACGAAACCCAGTGCAGAGCTTGCTTTTGAGCTAATCAAGTCGATGTGGGTTTTAAAATTTAGTTTATCGTCGATTAGAACACCCAAATCACGCTGCTCTCTGGAGTTTACAAAATAGTGATCACCATAACAGTAGACTGGTTTGGGTTGTGTTCTTCCACGATGAATTGATAAAACAGAACACTTGTCAAGGTTGAGATGCAAATCATTCATGTTGCACCAATCCCTTAATGAGTTGATTGCTGATTGAAGTTGAAAAGAATCATCTTCATTGTTAACCACCTTGGCTATCCGTACATCATCAGCGAACATTGTCAAAAAAACGTTGTTTGAGATCGTAGAAGGAAGGTCATTAATGAATAGCAAAAAGAGCGTTGGACCAATATGGCTACCCTGTGGTACACCCGAGTTTACAGTAAATTCAGACGATTCAGCGGCTCCAATTTTGACGTATTGTTGGCGATTAGCTATATATGATTTTATCCACTTGATAATATTTGTAGGAATTGGAAACGCTGTTAATTTTCGGAGAAGAATGTCATGATTGACTCTGTCGAATGCCTTACTGAAGTCCAGATATAATACATCCACTCGATTTGAAGTATTCAAACCAGCAATGGAGTAATGCAGAAATTCCATCAGATTTGTTGTTGTTGAGCGATTTTTCATAAAGCCATGTTGTCGTGGAGATATACTGCCATATACAAGACGAGTAAGATGAAAATTAACACAGTGCTCGAAGAACTTAGCGATTGTCATTAATTTTGCAATGCATCTATAATTCTTTATGTCCGATTTTTCGCCTTTTTTGAAAATCGGTCGAACACAATAACGTTTCCACGCGCTCGGAAATATTCCAGTTTGAAGTGATTCATTAAATATGATTGTGAGTGGCTCATATAAGACAGACGCACAATTTTTCAGTACAAGGGGATGAATACCGTCAGGACCAGCACTTGTGTTTGTCTTAACTTTCATTAGTTGATCAAATACGAAATAATCATCCAATAAAAATGTGCCATTTTCACTCAAGCTTAGTGCACCAAAAGATGAAGATTGGCTGGGTAGGTTCGATGAAAAATTCTCATTGAAAAATTCAGCAAACATTGAGGTTTGCACATTTATATCCATTGACGAATTTGCACCATAGTGTAATAGTTTCGGTAAACAATCACCAGTTCGTTTCGAGTTGACAAATTTCCAAAATGAAGATGGATTTGATTTCAACGATGATTCCAGTTTTTTCTTGTAGTTTTGATATAAAATCGCATTGAGTGAATCAAATTCCTCACAGATACGATCAAATAGGGATTTGTCACCATTGATTTTAAATCGTTTCCATTCCTTGTTCTTTCGATTTTTGAGCGATTGGAGTTGTTTATTCCACCATGGATTCTTAAATGATCTCATTTTTAATCTTGGAACGAAGATTGTTATGGCTTCATTCAAAACATCATGAAGAAACTCAATCTTTTCATCAAGTGACTTGCATGACAAATTTTCAACAATACCGGAATCATTGAGATAATTGCAAATCCCAACAAAATTAGCGCGATTGAAATTAGGGCGATACCGCTTTACTTCCCCGTTTCGATCATTTGAAAAATCATAGTTATTGTAAATAAGAAGTAGTGGCGGGTGATGAATGTCAATTTTTACCAATAGATTTGTTTCAAGTACCTCAACGTTCGTAAAATCATTTGTGAAGACCAGATCAAGTAATCGGCCGTTATTGTTAAATTTGTCATTGATTTGGTTGTAGCCCATACAAAGAATTTCTTGTAAAAAATCAGCAGCAAATGCAGGAGATACGTTGACTGGTAACATGACATTCAAAACATCATTTAAATTATCGTTCGGCACAATCCAATCCACCAGGGGAATGTTGAAATCACCCAGAACAAAAATGGAGTCATATTGATCAAGGTGAATGGATTTAATGGCACTTAAGTGTTTGTAATAAATCCCAGATGGTGAAGATGGCGGAATGTAAGCAACATAAACATAAGTCTTTGATTTATTTGAGCAATGAATTACAATACAAGTACATTCAATGTCACAAGTGTCGTTGAAATTTACAGCCGTAGATGAAAGATCACTTCGAATCGCTATCAACGTACCGCCCCCAAGTTGAAATGATGAGCCAGTAGATTCACGATCAGTGCGATAGACGATGAATGAGTTGTCAAAAAATTCAGATGAAAGAAATGATTTATTTAACCAAGTTTCTGTGAGTGCTATAATGGAAAAATCCGACGATGCAGAGTTGGCAAAAAATTGTTTTTGCTTTGATCGCAAACCACGTACGTTTTGATAATAGATGGACAATTTATTTATTTCGGGGCTGGAGATTTTTTTTCCGGTGTTTTTTTCGGCGAAATGTTTGGCGACGATAGATCCATCAAGTATTCTGTTGAGATCGATGATCGCTTGGCCCTCTTGTTTAAATTATCTATTGACATCTAGGTTTTGTTCTATAGCGCCAATTTAGACCCAAATTACTAAAAAAAAGTACTTAAGGTCTATTTCATAATTGAGTAAAAAAACCATTAAAATATTCAAACGCATTTTATACTTGAAAATTAAATAGAATTTCAGTACTTTTTTTAGTACTTTGGGTCTAAATTGGCGGTATAGAACAAAATCTAAATGTCAATAGTAACTCAATGTTTACTGTGTATTGACGAAAGTGGCGTGGCCATGGACAAATCTCGTGTATCAGCTTTGGAGAATTACACAATCCCTAAAACCATTAAAGACGTTCAACGACTTATGGACTTAGCTGGATGGTATCGACGTTTCTTTAGAAATTTTGAATGTATGACGGCACCGATAACTGAATTATTACAGAAAAATATAAAGTTCGAATGGACTGAAGAAAGAGAAACAGCCTTTCGATTGCTGATTGAAGCGTTAACTTCATCACCTGTAATGGTAGCTCCGAACTATAAATTGCCATTTGAGATACAGGCTGACGCATGTAAACTAGCTTGTGGAGCTGTTTTGATTCAAAGGGTCGATAATGAAGAAAAAGTGATCGCCTACATGAGTCAAAAATTTTCAACGACTCGAGCCGTTATTTTAGCAATTGAGAAATTTAGACCATATGTCGAGGGGTCGCATTTTAGCGTAATAACAGACCATCATTCGTTATTATGGCTCAAAAATTTAAAAGACCCTGACGGTAGATTGGCAAGATGGGCTCTTCGTCTTCAAGCATATGATTTCACATTGATTCATAGAAAAGGAAAATGTCACATTGTGCCCGACGCACTCTCGCGTGCTGTGGATTGTATTTCGTCCATTAATTCAATGGATCATAAATCAGACTTTTCAACAAATCGTTCGTACAATCGTCTAATGAGTTTGGTTAAATCGAAACCAAAAGAAAATGACAATTTGAAAATTGTAAATGGTCTTTTATACATTCGCACGAATTTCAAAGAATAATGTGAGAACGAAGATTGCCTCTGGAGATTGTGTATTCCACGGGAAAAACGATTGAGTGTAATTGCCGAAAATCATGATTCGAACAATGCTTGCCATTTTGGCACTTTCAAAACGATAGCGAAAGTTTAAAAATTGTATTTTTGGCCTGGTCAAGTCCATAAAGAATTAAGTTGGGAACTGCTCAATTTGCAAGGAAACTAAGGCGTTTAATCGAACGACTACGCCTAAAGCGGGAGAATTTGTTGAGGCGAAGCGTCCTTGGCGCATTGTTGCTACAGACATTTGTGGTCCTTTTCCCCGTAGTCGAAATGGTAATCTATTTTTATTAGTAGCAGTCGATTTATTTTCAAAATTTGCTGTGATAAAAGCGGTAAGAGACGCTACCGCAAAAGCAGTCGTAAAATTCTTACGTGACGAAGTGATTTTGCGATATGGTTGTCCCGAAATTGTAGTAACGGACAATGGTGTTCAATATCGATCTGAACATTATGGTCAATTCACGAATGAATTTGGTAAAAAGCATTGATTCACTGCAAATTACTTTGCTCAAGCAAATCCAACCGAATGTGTGAACAAAACCATTGGTAACGCCTTGCGTATTTTCATGCGTAAAGAATTGAACCATAAGAAATGGGACGAACATATTGGCGAAATTGCCAACGCAATAAACAGTTCTGTTCATACGAGTACTGACAAAACGCCATACGAAATTAATTATGGTCAGAGAATGGTACACGATGCAAAACAATCAAGAAAACGTATAATATATAAATGAGGAACCAAAATGTGACGAAAGCCGTTTTGAGAAGTTGCGCATGAAAGTCCAAAAACGCATCAATGAGTCTCGAGATAATTATATCAAGAAGTATAATTTGCGTTCCAAAAACATTTCGTATAATGTCGGCGACATTGTGTATCGTAGAAACAATATTTTATCGGATGCTACTAAACAATTTAGTAAAAAATTGGCACCAAAATTTATCAAGTGCATTGTTGAGGAAAAAACTGGCACAAATACGTACCGTTTGAAAGAAGTAGTAAGTGGAAAAATTTCGGAGCACCATGCCATAAATTTTCATAAATAACACCTAAAAAATTTCTGTTTTTTTTTCTGTTAAAGGGGGTGGTGAAGGTGATTGCATACATGAAAGTGATAGACTCAAAAAATTCTCGTTGTGGTGGAGAAATAGAACGGATAAATTCGTGAAGAGAGAAGACTGGGGAAGCTTCAAAATTTTAAAGAAAGCTCAAGAAAGTCGAAATGTTGAAGTAATATTGTTCGGTGAGTTGAGAAAATTCGATTGTGTGAATTCACGTGGATTGGAATTTGGAAGCGTTGGTGTGTGCTTCTTTATTGACGATTTTGACGAGGCCAATTTGTAGCATTTTAGCGAATTTTCAAAATTCGAGTTTCATCGTCAAAATCGTCAGGTCAATTAAAGAGGCGCATCGTAACTAAATGTCCGGTTGAGTGAAGTTTGAAGGACAGTTGATCGAAATTTTTAATATAATTGAGATTTGCTTGGAGATGGTGGGTCAGATTGATGGGGAGAAGAAAGAAAGAATAGTTTCGTTTAAATTTTGAATTACATAAAGGGAAAGATATAAAATGAGAAAATTCAAAATCGTAAGATAAAATTGGAAAAATAATCATTTAAACAAAATAAAGGTGTCGAAGCAAACAAACAAAAGAATAAAATAAAGTAGAATTAGTGTAGAAGGAAAAGAGTCGAAATTGGAGTATTCATGTAGATATAAGAATTGTAAATTAAAAGATGATTTAGTCTGAAAGTAAATTGAATTACGTTTCAATTAGACAGTGAAGAGATTCATGTCAAAATTTTAGTTAATTATAATATAGCTGATGAAAAAAAATTTTTTTGCCATTAAAAATGGGCAATTAGAAAAGAAAAGGATAAAATAAGAGTGTGCAGAAATGCTAAGTACAATACTTCATGTCGATGGTCATAGCAACTCGAGAAAATCAATTCTTTAATTTGATAAAAATCACTGAATTCTAGTGGAGGAATTAGTCAAATGATAAAGAAAAAAAAATCGCGAATATTAATTCGGAAAATATGGTTTAAAATGATCATTTATTTTATGTAAGAAAGTTAGTGTTCAAATGAATGACATTGGAATGAATCAAATTACATGCTAAATTGCGATGTGTTGACGTAAGTCAGGTTTTAATCGTCAAATATATGAACGATTATGAAGTATAATGAGAAAATACTCATATTGTATGGAGAGTGATATAAGAGAAAGAAAAGATCAAAACTGGAAATTGAAAACAACCACCATTTCAACCAATGAATTGTGATGAACGGCTCATTTCCATAAAATATATTGGTGAAAAGTCAAGCTAAATGGAAATGGCAGTCAAATAACTTGAGATTCATTATAGCTTGATAGATTGGAAAATCCTTATTTCGAGATTCATTACAAATTAAAAGAGATTGAAAAAAATCTTCATCTCGAGATACATTATTTGCTAAAACATCGTAAAAATCTCCAATTGATGAGAATCTTTTAAACGGGGGAGTGTGTTCTGGTTTTGGCAGATGTTTGAATTAGGAATTGTAAATAGCAGACATTCAGATATTAATATTTATTTATTTTTAAAAAAAATATTTTTAAATATTTTGCCGCATCAGTAAACGCAGACGTCGCATCGGATTGGTTTGAGAAAATTACCAATCGATTTTTCCCACTTTTCTGATGGGAAAAACGCAAAAATAAGCAAAATTTTACTCCCGAAGTGAGTATCAATACCAGTCAGCTTCGATGGCCCAAAGTATAAATCCGGTGGAATTTTGGCTGATCCATGGATTTTCAGGATTTGACCTGAATTCCAGAATTTTTAGATAATGTTTTTGTGGTATTTTAGTAAATAACTCATGAAATAACTTGTAATAAAATTACAATGAAAAGATTTATGAAAGGTCATTACAATATGTTTTTTTTTTTTTGATTCCAATAATTTTTCGATTTTTAATAATTATTTGCCATAATTTTTACACTAATTTGATTTATTTACAAAGTAATTATACTGGTTTACAAGGAATCATTGAAGTTCATTTGTAATAAGTGGATTTTGTTGAACATTTTTGTGATTTATTCAAATATTAATTTTTTGTTGTTGTAATCATGGGTCGATTCAAATAATTTAATTCATGGTTTGGAAGTGGCTGATATGAAAATTTTGCGTATGATTTCGGGTGTGTCGCGTAGGGATCAATGGGAAAATAGAATTAGGAATGAGAGAATACGGGAAGATTTGAATGTGGATTCGATTGATGAAGTAGCAAGAAAGTCTAGGTTGAGATGGTTTGGTCATGTACAGCGTATGAATGATTATCGTTTGCCAAAGTTAATTTTGAATGCTGAAGTGAATGCACCGAGAGGTAGAGGTAGACCGCGAAGACGATATTTGGATTCGGTAAAAAATGATTTGAATGAAAGAGGGTATGACTGGAATAGGGAAACTGAAGACCTGGCTCTCGATAGGGTATGTTGGAGGAGAATTGTTATTGGCCGACCATTACAAAACAGACCAGACGCTGAAAGGCATTAATGGTCTTTAAATGATTGTTGTTGTTGTTTGTTGTTGTTATTGTTGTTATTGTAATCATGACAAATTTGCATTGCTGTGTTAAAAGTAAATGTCAGGGTTTGACATATGGTGGTATTTTTTTGAAATGTAAATTTTGCAGTAATCCAATATTTGTTCAATGTATGAGGAAAAAAGAAGAAAATGTTAAAAAACTACTTGAATATTTTGGTTTGGCGAAAAAATTTCAAGATATGTCATGGGTTATTTTGACGAACCAAATGAAGAGAATGATGAAAATCTGAAATTTTTCTGTTACATTTTCAGTGAAAGTTCACCGTTTGCTGTCACATGTGAGATTTGCAATGATAAGTTTTTTGATAAGAGTAGAAATGATGTAGAATTGAGTACAGACCAATTTCATGACACGTTTAATGAGATTGTCCAAGATGATTCAGAGATCGGAATGGATAAAAGCAATTCAATTAATGATCGATCTGAAAGTGACGTTGGACAAATATCATCAGAGGATGCCATGGGAGCATCTTGACAAAACAAAGAAAAAAAAAAAGACTGTTTGCGCCGTGTACCAGCATGGTGGCAAAATGTGTAAGCATGAATTGTTAATAGATGGCGTGTTCAGTCTTGCAATTACATGAAAATTTTCATGCATTTTTTTATTTGTGAAATAAATAATTCCCGGAATTTATTTTATAAAAAAAAATTATTTCGTTTTGTGTTTTTTATAGCATCGATAAAGAAACTGAATTCTTATTTGTTGAAAATAACAAGTTTATGTTATTTATATTTATTTATAATCATAACCTTTAACTGTATACAGTAAATATATTTGATATTCATATTGATCAAAAGTCAAAAGACTGAGACTGGTTGTGTAATGTGAAATTTTAATCCTAATTCAGCAAATGTTCAAATATCATATCCATAATTTTTATTTTTTTTTTTTTATTTTATTTTTTTTTGTTTTTTTTTGTTTTTATTTCTTTTTTAAATATTTTTTTTTTTTTTTTTAAATTTGGGAATTTTAAATTATAATTTTAAAAATTTTTTTATTTTTAAATAATAAATTAAAAAACTTAAGTTTTTTTTTAAAGAAAAGTATTTAATAATGACACTTGTAGTTTCCATATATTTACTTATTATAGCGAAAATGTTCTCCTTCAAGTATACAAAATAATAATTAAATTGTAGCTCTTATTTATGCAAATGTAAGCAAAATTTATGAAAAATGATTGATCAACGTGAATTTGAATAATTGACCATTGGATTCATAACCTCAATTTTGTTCCTCACACTTGTTGCTCACACATTTTAGTTCATTACAAAGAAAATAATTATAAATGAAAACATCCTTCAATATATAAAAAAAGAACAAATATAATTGATATTCAGATAAAAATAATGATGGTGATTAATATACTGTGTGACAAACGCAATGCTTATTTGAATAAGCGATTGCCTGAATTGCCAATGTAAAAAAAACAATGTTTTTTGTTTGCATAAAGAATTAAATGGAATACACATCAATATTATGATTACCATTAATAATAATTTCTATTTCAATTGAAAAAAAAATTTAAATGAATAAAAAAAAATGTTGTACATCAAGATTTAGATCACGGCATCTCTCGACGAATTGCTTGTATATGAATGAAAAATAGCAAATTGTTCATTTATTCTGTTGTATGTGAGAGTAAGGCGCTTGTTGACTGTCGATACAATGGACCGTAATATTTGTGATTTGGAATAAATTGATAATTTTTTCAGCAAATCTTCTAATTTCATTAAAAAATGCCTGGAAAAAATCTAATTTGTTCCGATTTAATGAAAAAAAGCCGCTACGGTATGTTCAGTTCATTGTATTGGTGCTTGTTGTAAAATAACTCCAATTGATGTTCAAAACCATCAAATGAAGTGCAAAGTCAGTATCATTCGCAATGTTTAGATCGGTCCTCAATTTCTATGACATTTTTATTTCCATATAATTATAAATTATTTTATCAATTAAAACAAATAATATCAATCCGGATTATTTTTATTTATTGGATTTTGTGTTATAAATAATAATGCACGCGATAAATGACCCGAATTTTCTAAATGTAAACACAAAGTAATCACAAATTGGCATTAAAAACAGAAGATAATATGTAATGTGAACAAGCGATGCACGTGCCCATTTATTGGATTTTATCACGAAAAAATATTGCTTTCTTCAAATCTTATATACATATATATGAAGAAATTATTGGCATTTAAAGACAATGATATTGAACAAGCTAAATGACATTGATAATCCGAACGTTTCCTATCCTATTAATGCGTGTTCAAGGAAGGAACTACTTATTTTGGATTCCTTTCATGAGTTTGGTTTATCACAAATTAATTGTTTTTCAAATGATAATGGTAAAATGTTGGATTTGCTCTGGACAAATGACCCGGACTTGTTGTATTGCATAAATAGTGATATTTTCTTGGTAAAGTCTGAGGTTCATCACAAATCCATTGAGATTGTCATTTATGGAAATCAGAGTGATATTAATAATTTCAATCATTGTTTTTATCTTGATTTTAGAAATGCTGATTATGATGTCTTAAATAATTGTTTCAACAATATTGATTGGGATTTGCTATTATCTGATAACTCACTTGATGATAATTTGAACAATTTTTATTCTTGTGTCAATGATGCAATTGATTCTCATGTTAAATTGAAGAAAAGAATTGTTTCTACTCATCCAAAGTGGTTTGATTCAAATATGGTTAATCTAAAGAATAAATTAAATAAGTTACGTAAAAAAAGGCATAATTCATTGGAGGATGACAATTATTTTAAAGTTGCTCGCACAGAATATAATAGATATTCTCGTATTGCTTATAATAACTATAAGATGAAAATGGAGGAATTGATTGTTGATGATCCGATGGAATTTTTCAAATATGTTAATGCAATTAGGAAGACTGCCAATGACCTACCGAATGAAATGCATTATATTGATCGGAAATCATGCAAAGATAAAGAAATTGCAAATCTTTTTGCTGAATTTTTCGCATCTGCATATACTCGACACAATTTAAGTTTATCAGATGTATGTAACATCAGTAGTTTTGAAGCAGTTGTGAATTTATGTCCAAATATTCCCAAATTGATTATTGATGAAAATGATATTATTCAAAAAATACTTGAAATACCAAATAATTTGATTTCTGGTCTTGATCGGTTACCTAATTTGTTTATTAAAAAATGTATTGGTACCTTGAGTAGACCAATTTCTATTTTATTAGACAAATCACTCAAGTTTGGTCATGTTCCTAGTTTATGGAAATCTTCTTTTGTAAAACCATTATTTAAGAATGGTTCGAAGAATAATATTGAAAATTACAGAGGTGTTGCCTTACAAAATGTGATTCCAAAGATTTTGGATTCAATTATTGCGAAACACTTAAATTTTCATATTAGGAACATAGTCGATACGAGCCAACATGGTTTTGTTAAGGGAAGATCAACTATTACGAATTTGGTTGAGTTCACTTCTCAAACGTTGAATGATTTAAAGCCACATAATCAAACTGATGCAATTTATATTGATGTTGCTAACAAAGCTGTGCAACCAAAATACTACGCGCTCTATCTACGCTATGAAAATTACATAACGTAGCCTACTACGCGCCTTATAATATTTGCATGGCATTGCACACCTCTTGTTGCTAAAGCATTTGACTCTGTGAATGTTGACCTTTTGATACATAAATTGGATATCATGGGATTGAATTATCAGCTTTTGAATTGGATCACTTCTTATATGAATGGTAGAAGACAAATTATTAAAGTTAATGATTGTGAATCAGATCCTATTGAAGTTTTTTTGGGAACGGGTCAACTTTATCCCATTGCTGCAACATTGTTTATATTGTTTATCGCTGATCTACCAAAATTCAGTGGTAACTCATCAATTCTTTCATTTGCAGATGATGTTAGACTTTCCCGCAACATAACTTCAATTGATGATTGTTTAACTCTCCAAAAGAGTTTAAACAATGTGGTCAAATATTTTAATTTGAATCAGTTAAAGTTGAATGTTAAAAAAACGAAAAAGGTGATTTTTCAACGCTTTGGTAATGTAATTGATTTCAAGTATTATTTATTTTTTTTTTTGTTTCAACTTCATTTAAAATCACTTAAACTTTTGGTATTTACTTAGTCAATTATTCACATTTATACTAATGAATTTAAGAGATACAGTAATAAAACTCAATGTTTTAATTATTATTTTGTATATCACTACACAGTATCGAGTAATATTTGAATTGAAAATAATGAAAAATGAAAACATTCTGTCGTCAATAAACATTTCTTTTTATATAACAATAAATAATGATTTTAGCAATTAAAACACATAATACGTATTTACAATCCGGATTATTTATATTTAGTTTTTGGTTATTAATTTATCGAAACTAATGTCGAAATAGACATTACGTCTATTGGGATATATTAGTTCAGAGAAATGTCACCCCGTGTACACGGCGCAAACAGTCATGTTTGCTGTCAAGACGCCCCCATAGAGGATGCTTATAATGAAAATTTGTCTGAAGTGATGAAGAGATTCAAACAATTGAGAAAATCATCTGATGATTCAATGGACTTGAATAATTTTGATATTGTTTCTGAAATTACGAAAATTCATGTTGAAATTGGTAATTTGAAGCAATGTGTGATTTCAAAATTGGTTAATCAACATGATCAGTTTAATGAAACTCCAGATAAACCAGAAGTAATTGTGAAACCAGTTATACAGCCTTTGGATAGTGTTTACATGTTACATGTTTCAAAATTTCCCAATGATTTCACAACTGATGATCTAGTTTCATTATTAACTGAAAAATTGGGAATTAAACCGGATTCATTTAGGGCTGATTTTGCTAGTAAAAAAGTGAACAAAAAATACAAACATATCAGCTTCAAAATTTCTACCTTGAGTAAAAGTGTTTGTGATTTATTGATTAATTAATTGTAAAGGAAATTCCTGAAAATTGAAAAAAATTGATCCATCTGTTAATCGTGATAATTTAAAAACCACATTGAAAAATTATAATGAATTATCAAATTTACAAAATCGTTCGATTGCATTAAAGAATATGCAAAAACGTAACATCAAGGATAATATAAAATTATCAAAGTACACACAAAAAATACATGCATACTTCAGCTATACAAACTGTGTAGCAAATCAATGTGTACGTAAAATTAGTATGGACTACACACAAACGCTACACTTTGTACATATAGATGTGTATGTATTATGTGTAGCGTTTGTGTGTAGTCCATACTAATTTTACATACACATTATGAACAGAATAATATTTTTTTATTATTATTACTGCACCAAACAGCGTTTCTTCGCCAAAGGTAATTTATTTAAATTATTTTAAAAGATTTACAATTAATTAACATAAAATAGTTTATTCAATAATTGTATCGAATCAACAATCCGTTGCCAATCCTAACGATTTCGGAGCAAGTCTCTGTGATTGTTGAACTACAAAATGAATCAAAAAGAAACAAACAATTGATGGTCCATTGGTTTTTTAAACAATTCAATTAATCTTTTCTTAACTACTTCCGAGCTGATACTAAAGTCTATTACAAACTCATTCAAAAATTTTTCATTACAATATTTGTTGAATGTTTCAATTAAAATATTTAAAGGCATAATCTTTTGATAGCCATGATTAACCACATGAATTCTCAAGAATTCAATATTTCTGACAGAATGATATGGAATTCTAAATTGTATGTTTTCCAAAAGAGACTCCGAACGTATTTCACCCTTGATCAGCTTCAGGATGAACATTATTTCAGCAACACTTCTGAGATTTTTCAGAGTAATAATTGAACAGTTGCGGATGAAAATGTTATCCAGAAAAGTTGCGGGTGAAAATGTTCGGGACCTAAGTGGTATTACCAGTTAGCTAGCTAACTGGTAATCCGAGCTAACTGGTAATCCGAGCTAACTGGTAATCCGAGCTAACTGGTAATCTGAGCTAACTGGTAATCTGAGCTAACTGGTCATCTGAGCTAACTGGTAATTCGAGCTAACTGGTAATACTACTTAGCTAGCTAACTGGTAATCCGAGCTAACTGGTATTACCACTTAGCTAGCTAACTGGTAATCCGAGCTAACTGGTATTACCACTTAGCTAGCTAACTGGTAATCCGAGCTAACTGGTAATCCGAGCTAACTGGTAATCCGAGCTAACTGGTAATCTGAGCTAACTGGTAATCCGAGCTAACTGGTAATACCACTTAGCTAGCTAACTGGTAATCCGAGCTAACTGGTAATCTGAGCTAACTGGTAATCCGAGCTAACTGGTAATCTGAGCTAACTGGTAATCTGAGCTAACTGGTAATCCGAGCTAACTGGTAATCCGAGCTAACTGGTAATCTGAGCTAACTGGTAATCCGAGCTAACTGGTAATACCACTTAGCTAGCTAACTGGTAATCCGAGCTAACTGGTAATCTGAGCTAACTGGTAATCCGAGCTAACTGGTAATACCACTTAGCTAGCTAACTGGTAATCCGAGCTAACTGGTAATCCGAGCTAACTGGTAATCCGAGCTAACTGGTAATCCGAGCTAACTGGTAATCTGAGCTAACTGGTAATCCGAGCTAACTGGTAATACCACTTAGCTAGCTAACTGGTAATCCGAGCTAACTGGTAATCCGAGCTAACTGGTAATCTGAGCTAACTGGTAATCTGAGCTAACTGGTAATCCGAGCTAACTGGTAATACCACTTAGCTAGCTAACTGGTAATCCGAGCTAACTGGTAATCTGAGCTAACTGGTAATCTGAGCTAACTGGTAATCCGAGCTAACTGGTAATCCGAGCTAACTGGTAATACCACTTAGCTAGCTAACTGGTAATCTGAGCTAACTGGTAATCCGAGCTAACTGGTAATACCACTTAGCTAGCTAACTGGTAATCCGAGCTAACTGGTAATCTGAGCTAACTGGTAATCTGAGCTAACTGGTAATCCGAGCTAACTGGTAATCCGAGCTAACTGGTAATCCGAGCTAACTGGTAATCCGAGCTAACTGGTAATCCGAGCTAACTGGTAATACCACTTAGCTAGCTAACTGGTAATCCGAGCTAACTGGTAATCTGAGCTAACTGGTAATCTGAGCTAACTGGTAATCCGAGCTAACTGGTAATCTGAGCTAACTGGTAATCCGAGCTAACTGGTAATACCACTTAGCTAGCTAACTGGTAATCCGAGCTAACTGGTAATCCGAGCTAACTGGTAATACCACTTAGCTAGCTAACTGGTAATCCGAGCTAACTGGTAATCTGAGCTAACTGGTAATCCGAGCTAACTGGTAATCCGAGCTAACTGGTAATCCTGAGCTAACTGGTAATCCGAGCTAACTGGTAATACCACTTAGCTAGCTAACTGGTAATCCGAGCTAACTGGTAATCCGAGCTAACTGGTAATCCGAGCTAACTGGTAATCTGAGCTAACTGGTAATCCGAGCTAACTGGTAATACCGAGCTAACTGGTAATCCGAGCTAACTGGTAATCTGAGCTAACTGGTAATCCGAGCTAACTGGTAATCTGAGCTAACTGGTAATCTGAGCTAACTGGTAATCCGAGCTAACTGGTAATACCACTTAGCTAGCTAACTGGTAATCCGAGCTAACTGGTAATCTGAGCTAACTGGTAATCTGAGCTAACTGGTAATCCGAGCTAACTGGTAATCCGAGCTAACTGGTAATACCGAGCTAACTGGTAATCTGAGCTAACTGGTAATCCGAGCTAACTGGTAATCTGAGCTAACTGGTAATCTGAGCTAACTGGTAATCCGAGCTAACTGGTAATACCACTTAGCTGAGCTAACTGGTAATCCGAGCTAACTGGTAATCCGAGCTAACTGGTAATCTGAGCTAACTGGTAATCCGAGCTAACTGGTAATCCGAGCTAACTGGTAATACCTAACTGGTAGATCTGAGCTAACTGGTAATCCGAGCTAACTGGTAATCTGAGCTAACTGGTAATCTGAGCTAACTGGTAATCCGAGCTAACTGGTAATACCACTTAGCTAGCTAACTGGTAATCCGAGCTAACTGGTAATCTGAGCTAACTGGTAATCTGAGCTAACTGGTAATCCGAGCTAACTGGTAATCTGAGCTAACTGGTAATCCGAGCTAACTGGTAATCTGAGCTAACTGGTAATCCGAGCTAACTGGTAATCTGAGCTAACTGGTAATCTGAGCTAACTGGTAATCCGAGCTAACTGGTAATACCACTTAGCTAGCTAACTGGTAATCCGAGCTAACTGGTAATCTGAGCTAACTGGTAATCCGAGCTAACTGGTAATCTGAGCTAACTGGTAATCCGAGCTAACTGGTAATCTGAGCTAACTGGTAATCTGAGCTAACTGGTAATCCGAGCTAACTGGTAATACCACTTAGCTAGCTAACTGGTAATCCGAGCTAACTGGTAATCTGAGCTAACTGGTAATCCGAGCTAACTGGTAATCTGAGCTAACTGGTAATCTGAGCTAACTGGTAATCCGAGCTAACTGGTAATACCACTTAGCTAGCTAACTGGTAATCCGAGCTAACTGGTAATCTGAGCTAACTGGTAATCCGAGCTAACTGGTAATCTGAGCTAACTGGTAATCCGAGCTAACTGGTAATCTGAGCTAACTGGTAATCCGAGCTAACTGGTAATCTGAGCTAACTGGTAATCCGAGCTAACTGGTAATCTGAGCTAACTGGTAATCTGAGCTAACTGGTAATCCGAGCTAACTGGTAATACCACTTAGCTAGCTAACTGGTAATCCGAGCTAACTGGTAATCTGAGCTAACTGGTAATCTGAGCTAACTGGTAATCCGAGCTAACTGGTAATCTGAGCTAACTGGTAATCCGAGCTAACTGGTAATCTGAGCTAACTGGTAATCCGAGCTAACTGGTAATCTGAGCTAACTGGTAATCTGAGCTAACTGGTAATCCGAGCTAACTGGTAATACCACTTAGCTAGCTAACTGGTAATCCGAGCTAACTGGTAATCTGAGCTAACTGGTAATCTGAGCTAACTGGTAATCCGAGCTAACTGGTAATCTGAGCTAACTGGTAATCCGAGCTAACTGGTAATCTCGAGCTAACTGGTAATCCGAGCTAACTGGTAATCTGAGCTAACTGGTAATCTGAGCTAACTGGTAATCCGAGCTAACTGGTAATACCACTTAGCTAGCTAACTGGTAATCCGAGCTAACTGGTAATCTGAGCTAACTGGTAATCTGAGCTAACTGGTAATCCGAGCTAACTGGTAATCTGAGCTAACTGGTAATCCGAGCTAACTGGTAATCTGAGCTAACTGGTAATCCGAGCTAACTGGTAATCTGAGCTAACTGGTAATCTGAGCTAACTGGTAATCCGAGCTAACTGGTAATACCACTTAGCTAGCTAACTGGTAATCCGAGCTAACTGGTAATCTGAGCTAACTGGTAATCCGAGCTAACTGGTAATCTGAGCTAACTGGTAATCTGAGCTAACTGGTAATCCGAGCTAACTGGTAATACCACTTAGCTAGCTAACTGGTAATCCGAGCTAACTGGTAATCTGAGCTAACTGGTAATCCGAGCTAACTGGTAATCTGAGCTAACTGGTAATCTGAGCTAACTGGTAATCTGAGCTAACTGGTAATCCGAGCTAACTGGTAATCTGAGCTAACTGGTAATCCGAGCTAACTGGTAATACCACTTAGCTAGCTAACTGGTAATCCGAGCTAACTGGTAATCTGAGCTAACTGGTAATCCGAGCTAACTGGTAATCTGAGCTAACTGGTAATCTGAGCTAACTGGTAATCCGAGCTAACTGGTAATACCACTTAGCTAGCTAACTGGTAATCCGAGCTAACTGGTAATCTGAGCTAACTGGTAATCCGAGCTAACTGGTAATCCGAGCTAACTGGTAATCCGAGCTAACTGGTAATCCGAGCTAACTGGTAATCCGAGCTAACTGGTAATCCGAGCTAACTGGTAATCTGAGCTAACTGGTAATCCGAGCTAACTGGTAATACCACTTAGCTAGCTAACTGGTAATCACGAGCTAACTGGTAATACCACGAGCTAACTGGTAATCTGAGCTAACTGGTAATCTGAGCTAACTGGTAATCCGAGCTAACTGGTAATACCACTTAGCTAGCTAACTGGTAATCCGAGCTAACTGGTAATCTGAGCTAACTGGTAATCTGAGCTAACTGGTAATCCGAGCTAACTGGTAATCCGAGCCAACTGGTAATACCACTTAGCTAGCTAACTGGTAATCCGAGCTAACTGGTAATCTGAGCTAACTGGTAATCTGAGCTAACTGGTAATCCGAGCTAACTGGTAATACCACTTAGCTAGCTAACTGGTAATCCGAGCTAACTGGTAATCCGAGCTAACTGGTAATCTGAGCTAACTGGTAATCTGAGCTAACTGGTAATCCGAGCTAACTGGTAATACCACTTAGCTAGCTAACTGGTAATCCGAGCTAACTGGTAATCTGAGCTAACTGGTAATCTGAGCTAACTGGTAATCCGAGCTAACTGGTAATCCGAGCTAACTGGTAATACCACTTAGCTAGCTAACTGGTAATCCGAGCTAACTGGTAATCTGAGCTAACTGGTAATCCGAGCTAACTGGTAATCCGAGCTAACTGGTAATACCACTTAGCTAGCTAACTGGTAATCCGAGCTAACTGGTAATCTGAGCTAACTGGTAATCTGAGCTAACTGGTAATCCGAGCTAACTGGTAATCCGAGCTAACTGGTAATACCACTTAGCTAGCTAACTGGTAATCCGAGCTAACTGGTAATCTGAGCTAACTGGTAATCTGAGCTAACTGGTAATCCGAGCTAACTGGTAATACCACTTAGCTAGCTAACTGGTAATCCGAGCTAACTGGTAATCCGAGCTAACTGGTAATCTGAGCTAACTGGTAATCTGAGCTAACTGGTAATCCGAGCTAACTGGTAATACCACTTAGCTAGCTAACTGGTAATCCGAGTTAACTGGTAATCTGAGCTAACTGGTAATCTGAGCTAACTGGTAATCCGAGCTAACTGGTAATCCGAGCTAACTGGTAATACCACTTAGCTAGCTAACTGGTAATCCAAGCTAACTGGTAATCTGAGCTAACTGGTAATCTGAGCTAACTGGTAATCCGAGCTAACTGGTAATACCACTTAGCTAGCTAACTGGTAATCCGAGCTAACTGGTAATCTGAGCTAACTGGTAATCTCGAGCTAACTGGTAATCCGAGCTAACTGGTAATCCGAGCTAACTGGTAATACCACTTAGCTAGCTAACTGGTAATCCGAGCTAACTGGTAATCTGAGCTAACTGGTAATCTGAGCTAACTGGTAATCCGAGCTAACTGGTAATACCACTTAGCTAGCTAACTGGTAATCCGAGCTAACTGGTAATCTGAGCTAACTGGTAATCTGAGCTAACTGGTAATCCGAGCTAACTGGTAATCCGAGCTAACTGGTAATACCACTTAGCTAGCTAACTGGTAATCTGAGCTAACTGGTAATCCGAGCTAACTGGTA
>JAQOWM010000551.1:0-117278 GCA_029041755.1 Resseliella maxima | reverse complement strand
ACATTGAAGACAAATGAATTTGTGAATTGCTGTGTTTGGCAAAACCTCGGTCACTTTGCAAAGCTGCTCTCCATGCAGAAAAACCTTGATTCACAAAAACCGCATCGGTTTTAACAGGGCTGAATTGACGACATGGATAACAAAACACGGCATCTTTTTCCTTAGAATATTCAATCCATTCATATTTAATTACCCAACTTGGCTGAAAACATCGATTCGATTTATCTTTGGAAAATGGACTCAACAAATTGAAATCTTGCTGAACAAATAACTGGCCCATTGGTGTGATGTCTGATGGTTCGATTCGCGATAACGACACTATGGTGATGATATAACTAAGTAAATCACTAAAACAATATTTAAATTGCATAAATCTTACAATGGGAACTGCTTCTTTCGAGATTTAGTGATTCGTCTGCGATTTCATTTGTGTTTGATGTAGATGAAACAGTATTTATAGCCATCGGAATAGTGAGAACTGGAACAGTGACGAATAAAAATTGAGCGAAATTGACAATTTTGCAATCAATGATTAATAATTGTATTATTATTTTACCATTTTCAGTTAATACTGTTGAATCATTTCTTTTTTGTACATTGAAACATAGCTTTGGCTGCTTTAGCACCTTTTTATTTTCATTTGCACTAGATCTTTTCATTTTGAAAAAAACTGTGTGTTATTCTGTGTTCAATTCTTACATTAAAAACAGACTTTAAATATTGTTCTCTTAATAAATATTGTGATTTATTTTAATTTTCTGAACTACTTTTCTAATTGAAATGAATACTTTAAATATACTCTTTTGAAATTATTTTCGAAACAAACTGTGATACATAATATGATTCAAACGTAATAAGGCTACTCTGCATGACAAGAGTTAAATCATAACAAATCGATCATTCGCACAAACCTTACACATACACAAAAATGCTCTATAGAGCACGAGCGCATCATTGTAGCCATGAAATATAGAGCAAGTGTATCGATAGGAGAAAGAAACGAAGGAAGAGACAAACAAAATAGGGGAAAAAAATCGCTCCTCGTAGCGCGCTGCATACACAGCACTGGAAGCGTACCGTTATGCGAGAAGTGACAAACAAATTATTTGCATTACAACAAACAAAGAGATTTTTGTTTTCTTTTTTCTTTTAATCTTGGTTTTGCATCGTACTTTTAAATATTTCCTTTGGCAATTTTTTTGATGCTCGAAAAATACTTGGGGTGGCTCAACAATTTCCCGGGGTGGCTGAGCACCGAACGTCCATATGGACGCTACGGCACTGAAGTGTAACCAGATAATGTGACATGCGTGCACCATTTCAACAATATTTCTAAGAAATATGAATTATTATTTCTGTTTACTTAGATCTTTCCCGTATTCTATGTACTTATGACGGGAAAAAGTGCTGGTTTGTATGGAGAAGTGTTTATTTACATAGAGAAAAACATTTTCGAAATGCATCCAGCATCCTTCATGACAGATTTTGAAGGTGGGATGCGGAAAGCCATAAGTATGCATTGGAAGAATGTGTCAGTCCATGGTTTTTGGTACCATTATTCTGTTTGCATTCATCAAAAAATTCAAACAGAACGTTTATCAACGCTAGTCAAGAGTAAAGAAATTCCGAAGATCATTTATCGGAAAATGCTGAGTTTGCCTCTATTGCCAAACGAACACATCTTATCACAATATGCGAGCATCAAACTTTATGCACGAGCAAATGGTTTTTTATCGGAATTTAGTAATGTTTTCGAATATTTTGAAGGCTTTTGGCTACATTTGGTAAGAGAAATTATTTTTTTTCTATATTACATATCTATGCAATAGCTGCACTAATGTTGTTCGATTAAATGAATAGTTTTCAAATCGAAAAGAAAAGGATGGCACTTATATGCAATGATTGTTTGTCGGCTTGATCGACAAAATGCTAGCGTTAATGTGCTTGAATTGGTTGTACTATTGTTCATTTGTCCGAATGTCAAATTGAATAATATTCGACATTTACTATATAGGTTGAAAGTAATTCGTTATCAGTTGCCAATCTACCGATGCGTACCACGTCTTCTTTGTAAGCATTCAACCGAGTCTTGAATAAAAGAATACCTTCGAAGCCAAATTTTTTCATGTTGATAGAACACTTGAAATTCCACGAAAGTAGAAGTGCAGACCGAATGCATAACCTGGCGTATGATATTTTGCCAGACAAGCATTACCAACCCCGGCACAACAAAGACAAAAAACGCAACGAAATTATCAAGCATTATACATCTTTGTTAAATAACCAAAAAATATCACCGGAAGCTTTCTTGAATGCTATTGCTTCGGACGATAAATGTAAGTAAGGTAGTAAGCGTCAGGATGTTTCATTTAAGTTCACAATGGATACAAAAAATTGATTCGATTTTTGACAAAATCTCCAAAATGAATACATTTATAAATTATTTTATCTTGTCGATAACGAGAAATCGATAAATCCAAAAAAGACCAAGCTATCTTGAGTTTAATCCAAATTATGTGCAAAAAGTCCGTTCTAAACTGTATTAGCGAAAAAATATCGTGAAAATATTGAAACTTTCAAGTACTGGCTCTGTTATATGAAACACCCTGTATATATCTTCGTATCCAGAGATTTTACACTAATAAGTTACATACATTCAAAATTGTTTTTTTCAGTCGACATTCATGATTATTCCATAGAGGAGTTTCTTGGCGAAAGTGAATCTGAAGATTTTTCAACTTCTGAATCTGAGGACTCTTCGGAAAACTATTCTGAATCTGATTTGTTCGAATCTTCCGAAGAAAATAATGAATGATTATTTTAAAAAAATGTTAAAACTGATTTGTTTCCATCCTAACTCATTGTGAACTCAATTTAGGGAAAAAACAGTGTAAATAGTTTTTGGTTTTAATGAATTCATGAACAAACTTTAATAATACTAAAGAATAGAAGGATTTGATTTTCATTTAAAAAATAAACATCAATGAAATGAAATATCGTTTCTAAAAAACGAAAATATGTGTTATTTCATTTATATGTTTGTCATATAGAAATGTCGTTGTGATTTCTTGAATTCCAATAGTGTGATTGTGTATGAATGTATGGCTGTAGAAATGTGGTTGTGGTTGCTTGAGTTTAGTGTGATTGTGTATGAATGTATGGCTGTAGAAATGTGGTTGTGGTTGCTTGAATTTAGTGTGATTGTGTATGAATGAATGGTTGTAGAAATGTGGTTGTGGTTGCTTGTTTTTAGTGTGATTGTGCATGAATGTATGGTTGTAGAAATGTGGTTGTGGTTGCTTGAATTTAGTGTGATTGTGTATGAATGTATGGCTGTAGAAATGTGGTTGTGGTTGCTTGAATTTAGTGTGATTGTGTATGAATGAATGGTTGTAGAAATGTGGTTGTGGTTGCTTGTTTTTAGTGTGATTGTGCATGAATGAATGGTTGTAGAAATGTGGTTGTGGTTGCTTGAATTTAGTGTGATTGTGTATGAATGTATGGCTGTAGAAATGTGGTTGTGGTTGCTTGAATTTAGTGTGATTGTGTATGAATGTATGGCTGTAGAAATGTGGTTGTGGTTGCTTGAATTTAGTGTGATTGTGTATGAATGAATGGCTGTAGAAATGTGGTTGTGGTTGCTTGAATTTAGTGTGATTGTGTATGAATGTATGGCTGTAGAAATGTGGTTGTGGTTGCTTGAATTTAGTGTGATTGTGTATGAATGTATGGCTGTAGAAATGTGGTTGTGGTTGCTTGAATTTAGTGTGATTGTGTATGAATGTATGGCTGTAGAAATGTGGTTGTGGTTGCTTGAATTTAGTGTGATTGTGTATGAATGTATGGCTGTAGAAATGTGGTTGTGGTTGCTTGAATTTAGTGTGATTGTGTATGAATGTATGGCTGTAGAAATGTGGTTGTGGTTGCTTGAATTTAGTGTGATTGTGTATGAATGTATGGCTGTAGAAATGTGGTTGTGGTTGCTTGAATTTAGTGTGATTGTGTATGAATGAATGGCTGTAGAAATGTGGTTGTGGTTGCTTGAATTTAGTGTGATTGTGTATGAATGTATGGCTGTAGAAATGTGGTTGTGGTTGCTTGAATTTAGTGTGATTGTGTATGAATGTATGGCTGTAGAAATGTGGTTGTGGTTGCTTGAATTTAGTGTGATTGTGTATGAATGTATGGCTGTAGAAATGTGGTTGTGGTTGCTTGAATTTAGTGTGATTGTGTATGAATGTATGGCTGTAGAAATGTGGTTGTGGTTGCTTGAATTTAGTGTGATTGTGTATGAATGTATGGCTGTAGAAATGTGGTTGTGGTTGCTTGAGTTTAGTGTGATTGTGTATGAATGAATGGCTGTAGAAATGTGGTTGTGGTTGCTTGAATTTAGTGTGATTGTGTATGAATGTATGGCTGTAGAAATGTGGTTGTGGTTGCTTGAATTTAGTGTGATTGTGTATGAATGTATGGCTGTAGAAATGTGGTTGTGGTTGCTTGAATTTAGTGTGATTGTGTATGAATGTATGGCTGTAGAAATGTGGTTGTGGTTGCTTGAATTTAGTGTGATTGTGTATGAATGTATGGCTGTAGAAATGTGGTTGTGGTTGCTTGAATTTAGTGTGATTGTGTATGAATGTATGGCTGTAGAAATGTGGTTGTGGTTGCTTGAATTTAGTGTGATTGTGTATGAATGAATGGCTGTAGAAATGTGGTTGTGGTTGCTTGAATTTAGTGTGATTGTGTATGAATGTATGGCTGTAGAAATGTGGTTGTGGTTGCTTGAATTTAGTGTGATTGTGTATGAATGTATGGCTGTAGAAATGTGGTTGTGGTTGCTTGAATTTAGTGTGATTGTGTATGAATGTATGGCTGTAGAAATGTGGTTGTGGTTGCTTGAATTTAGTGTGATTGTGTATGAATGAATGGCTGTAGAAATGTGGTTGTGGTTGCTTGAATTTAGTGTGATTGTGTATGAATGTATGGCTGTAGAAATGTGGTTGTGGTTGCTTGAATTTAGTGTGATTGTGTATGAATGTATGGCTGTAGAAATGTGGTTGTGGTTGCTTGAATTTAGTGTGATTGTGTATGAATGTATGGCTGTAGAAATGTGGTTGTGGTTGCTTGAATTTAGTGTGATTGTGTATGAATGAATGGTTGTAGAAATGTGGTTGTGGTTGCTTGTTTTTAGTGTGATTGTGCATGAATGAATGGCTGTAGAAATGTGGTTGTGGTTGCTTGAATTTAGTGTGATTGTGTATGAATGTATGGTTGTAGAAATGTGGTTGTGGTTGCTTGATTTTAGTGTGATTGTGTATGAATGTATGGCTGTAGAAATGTGGTTGTGGTTGCTTGAATTTAGTGTGATTGTGTATGAATGAATGGTTGTAGAAATGTGGTTGTGGTTGCTTGAATTTAGTGTGATTGTGTATGAATGAATGGCTGTAGAAATGTGGTTGTGGTTGCTTGAATTTAGTGTGATTGTGTATGAATGAATGGCTGTAGAAATGTGGTTGTGGTTGCTTGAATTTAGTGTGATTGTGTATGAATGAATGGTTGTAGAAATGTGGTTGTGGTTGCTTGAATTTAGTGTGATTGTGTATGAATGTATGGCTGTAGAAATGTGGTTGTGGTTGCTTGAATTTAGTGTGATTGTGTATGAATGAATGGCTGTAGAAATGTGGTTGTGGTTGCTTGAATTTAGTGTGATTGTGTATGAATGTATGGCTGTAGAAATGTGGTTGTGGTTGCTTGAGTTTAGTGTGATTGTGTATGAATGAATGGCTGTAGAAATGTGGTTGTGGTTGCTTGAATTTAGTGTGATTGTGTATGAATGTATGGCTGTAGAAATGTGGTTGTGGTTGCTTGAATTTAGTGTGATTGTGTATGAATGTATGGCTGTAGAAATGTGGTTGTGGTTGCTTGAATTTAGTGTGATTGTGTATGAATGAATGGCTGTAGAAATGTGGTTGTGGTTGCTTGAATTTAGTGTGATTGTGTATGAATGTATGGCTGTAGAAATGTGGTTGTGGTTGCTTGAATTTAGTGTGATTGTGTATGAATGTATGGCTGTAGAAATGTGGTTGTGGTTGCTTGAATTTAGTGTGATTGTGTATGAATGTATGGCTGTAGAAATGTGGTTGTGGTTGCTTGAATTTAGTGTGATTGTGTATGAATGAATGGCTGTAGAAATGTGGTTGTGGTTGCTTGAGTTTAGTGTGATTGTGTATGAATGTATGGCTGTAGAAATGTGGTTGTGGTTGCTTGAATTTAGTGTGATTGTGTATGAATGTATGGCTGTAGAAATGTGGTTGTGGTTGCTTGAATTTAGTGTGATTGTGTATGAATGTATGGCTGTAGAAATGTGGTTGTGGTTGCTTGAATTTAGTGTGATTGTGTATGAATGTATGGTTGTAGAAATGTGGTTGTGGTTGCTTGAGTTTAGTGTGATTGTGCATGAATGAATGGCTGTAGAAATGTGGTTGTGGTTGCTTGAATTTAGTGTGATTGTGTATGAATGTATGGTTGTAGAAATGTGGTTGTGGTTGCTTGTTTTTAGTGTGATTGTGTATGAATGTATGGCTGTAGAAATGTGGTTGTGGTTGCTTGAATTTAGTGTGATTGTGTATGAATGAATGGTTGTAGAAATGTGGTTGTGGTTGCTTGAATTTAGTGTGATTGTGTATGAATGAATGGCTGTAGAAATGTGGTTGTGGTTGCTTGAATTTAGTGTGATTGTGTATGAATGTATGGCTGTAGAAATGTGGTTGTGGTTGCTTGAATTTAGTGTGATTGTGTATGAATGAATGGTTGTAGAAATGTGGTTGTGGTTGCTTGAATTTAGTGTGATTGTGTATGAATGAATGGCTGTAGAAATGTGGTTGTGGTTGCTTGAATTTAGTGTGATTGTGTATGAATGAATGGCTGTAGAAATGTGGTTGTGGTTGCTTGAATTTAGTGTGATTGTGTATGAATGAATGGTTGTAGAAATGTGGTTGTGGTTGCTTGAATTTAGTGTGATTGTGTATGAATGTATGGCTGTAGAAATGTGGTTGTGGTTGCTTGAATTTAGTGTGATTGTGTATGAATGTATGGCTGTAGAAATGTGGTTGTGGTTGCTTGAATTTAGTGTGATTGTGTATGAATGTATGGCTGTAGAAATGTGGTTGTGGTTGCTTGAATTTAGTGTGATTGTGTATGAATGAATGGCTGTAGAAATGTGGTTGTGGTTGCTTGAATTTAGTGTGATTGTGTATGAATGTATGGCTGTAGAAATGTGG
Organism: Resseliella maxima; assembly: GCA_029041755.1. NCBI lineage: Eukaryota > Metazoa > Arthropoda > Insecta > Diptera > Cecidomyiidae > Resseliella > Resseliella maxima. Next base: position 109,998 of record JAQOWM010000551.1, on the reverse strand, counting down.
TTGTGGTTGCTTGAATTTAGTGTGATTGTGTATGAATGTATGGCTGTAGAAATGTGGTTGTGGTTGCTTGAATTTAGTGTGATTGTGTATGAATGTATGGCTGTAGAAATGTGGTTGTGGTTGCTTGAATTTAGTGTGATTGTGTATGAATGTATGGTTGTAGAAATGTGGTTGTGGTTGCTTGATTTTAGTGTGATTGTGCATGAATGAATGGCTGTAGAAATGTGGTTGTGGTTGCTTGAATTTAGTGTGATTGTGTATGAATGTATGGCTGTAGAAATGTGGTTGTGGTTGCTTGAATTTAGTGTGATTGTGTATGAATGTATGGCTGTAGAAATGTGGTTGTGGTTGCTTGAGTTTAGTGTGATTGTGTATGAATGTATGGCTGTAGAAATGTGGTTGTGGTTGCTTGTTTTTAGTGTGATTGTGTATGAATGTATGGCTGTAGAAATGTGGTTGTGGTTGCTTGAGTTTAGTGTGATTGTGTATGAATGTATGGCTGTAGAAATGTGGTTGTGGTTGCTTGAGTTTAGTGTGATTGTGTATGAATGTATGGCTGTAGAAATGTGGTTGTGGTTGCTTGTTTTTAGTGTGATTGTGTATGAATGAATGGCTGTAGAAATGTGGTTGTGGTTGCTTGTTTTTAGTGTGATTGTGTATGAATGTATGGCTGTAGAAATGTGGTTGTGGTTGCTTGAGTTTAGTGTGATTGTGTATGAATGAATGGCTGTAGAAATGTGGTTGTGGTTGCTTGAGTTTAGTGTGATTGTGCATGAATGAATGGCTGTAGAAATGTGGTTGTGGTTGCTTGAGTTTAGTGTGATTGTGTATGAATGTATGGCTGTAGAAATGTGGTTGTGGTTGCTTGAGTTTAGTGTGATTGTGTATGAATGTATGGCTGTAGAAATGTGGTTGTGGTTGCTTGTTTTTAGTGTGATTGTGTATGAATGTATGGCTGTAGAAATGTGGTTGTGGTTGCTTGAGTTTAGTGTGATTGTGTATGAATGAATGGTTGTAGAAATGTGGTTGTGGTTGCTTGAATTTAGTGTGATTGTGCATGAATGAATGGTTGTAGAAATGTGGTTGTGGTTGCTTGAATTTAGTGTGATTGTGTATGAATGTATGGCTGTAGAAATGTGGTTGTGGTTGCTTGAGTTTAGTGTGATTGTGTATGAATGAATGGTTGTAGAAATGTGGTTGTGGTTGCTTGTTTTTAGTGTGATTGTGCATGAATGAATGGTTGTAGAAATGTGGTTGTGGTTGCTTGAATTTAGTGTGATTGTGTATGAATGTATGGCTGTAGAAATGTGGTTGTGGTTGCTTGAATTTAGTGTGATTGTGTATGAATGTATGGCTGTAGAAATGTGGTTGTGGTTGCTTGAGTTTAGTGTGATTGTGTATGAATGAATGGTTGTAGAAATGTGGTTGTGGTTGCTTGTTTTTAGTGTGATTGTGCATGAATGAATGGTTGTAGAAATGTGGTTGTGGTTGCTTGAATTTAGTGTGATTGTGTATGAATGTATGGCTGTAGAAATGTGGTTGTGGTTGCTTGAGTTTAGTGTGATTGTGCATGAATGAATGGTTGTAGAAATGTGGTTGTGGTTGCTTGAATTTAGTGTGATTGTGTATGAATGAATGGTTGTAGAAATGTGGTTGTGGTTGCTTGAGTTTAGTGTAATTGTGTATGAATGAATGGTTGTAGAAATGTGGTTGTGGTTGCTTGAATTTAGTGTGATTGTGTATGAATGTATGGCTGTAGAAATGTGGTTGTGGTTGCTTGAATTTAGTGTGATTGTGTATGAATGAATGGTTGTAGAAATGTGGTTGTGGTTGCTTGAGTTTAGTGTGATTGTGTATGAATGTATGGCTGTAGAAATGTGGTTGTGGTTGCTTGAATTTAGTGTGATTGTGTATGAATGTATGGCTGTAGAAATGTGGTTGTGGTTGCTTGAGTTTAGTGTGATTGTGTATGAATGAATGGTTGTAGAAATGTGGTTGTGGTTGCTTGATTTTAGTGTGATTGTGCATGAATGAATGGTTGTAGAAATGTGGTTGTGGTTGCTTGAATTTAGTGTGATTGTGTATGAATGTATGGCTGTAGAAATGTGGTTGTGGTTGCTTGAATTTAGTGTGATTGTGTATGAATGTATGGCTGTAGAAATGTGGTTGTGGTTGCTTGAGTTTAGTGTGATTGTGTATGAATGAATGGTTGTAGAAATGTGGTTGTGGTTGCTTGAATTTAGTGTGATTGTGTATGAATGAATGGTTGTAGAAATGTGGTTGTGGTTGCTTGAATTTAGTGTGATTGTGTATGAATGTATGGCTGTAGAAATGTGGTTGTGGTTGCTTGAATTTAGTGTGATTGTGTATGAATGTATGGCTGTAGAAATGTGGTTGTGGTTGCTTGAGTTTAGTGTGATTGTGTATGAATGTATGGCTGTAGAAATGTGGTTGTGGTTGCTTGAATTTAGTGTGATTGTGTATGAATGTATGGCTGTAGAAATGTGGTTGTGGTTGCTTGAGTTTAGTGTGATTGTGTATGAATGAATGGTTGTAGAAATGTGGTTGTGGTTGCTTGTTTTTAGTGTGATTGTGCATGAATGTATGGCTGTAGAAATGTGGTTGTGGTTGCTTGAGTTTAGTGTGATTGTGTATGAATGAATGGTTGTAGAAATGTGGTTGTGGTTGCTTGAATTTAGTGTGATTGTGTATGAATGTATGGCTGTAGAAATGTGGTTGTGGTTGCTTGAATTTAGTGTGATTGTGTATGAATGAATGGTTGTAGAAATGTGGTTGTGGTTGCTTGTTTTTAGTGTGATTGTGTATGAATGTATGGCTGTAGAAATGTGGTTGTGGTTGCTTGAATTTAGTGTGATTGTGTATGAATGTATGGCTGTAGAAATGTGGTTGTGGTTGCTTGAGTTTAGTGTGATTGTGTATGAATGAATGGTTGTAGAAATGTGGTTGTGGTTGCTTGATTTTAGTGTGATTGTGTATGAATGTATGGCTGTAGAAATGTGGTTGTGGTTGCTTGAGTTTAGTGTGATTGTGTATGAATGAATGGCTGTAGAAATGTGGTTGTGGTTGCTTGAATTTAGTGTGATTGTGTATGAATGTATGGCTGTAGAAATGTGGTTGTGGTTGCTTGAATTTAGTGTGATTGTGTATGAATGTATGGCTGTAGAAATGTGGTTGTGGTTGCTTGAGTTTAGTGTGATTGTGTATGAATGAATGGTTGTAGAAATGTGGTTGTGGTTGCTTGTTTTTAGTGTGATTGTGCATGAATGAATGGTTGTAGAAATGTGGTTGTGGTTGCTTGAATTTAGTGTGATTGTGTATGAATGTATGGCTGTAGAAATGTGGTTGTGGTTGCTTGAATTTAGTGTGATTGTGTATGAATGTATGGCTGTAGAAATGTGGTTGTGGTTGCTTGAGTTTAGTGTGATTGTGTATGAATGTATGGCTGTAGAAATGTGGTTGTGGTTGCTTGAATTTAGTGTGATTGTGTATGAATGTATGGCTGTAGAAATGTGGTTGTGGTTGCTTGAGTTTAGTGTGATTGTGTATGAATGAATGGTTGTAGAAATGTGGTTGTGGTTGCTTGATTTTAGTGTGATTGTGCATGAATGAATGGTTGTAGAAATGTGGTTGTGGTTGCTTGAGTTTAGTGTGATTGTGCATGAATGAATGGTTGTAGAAATGTGGTTGTGGTTGCTTGAGTTTAGTGTGATTGTGCATGAATGAATGGTTGTAGAAATGTGGTTGTGGTTGCTTGAATTTAGTGTGATTGTGTATGAATGTATGGCTGTAGAAATGTGGTTGTGGTTGCTTGAGTTTAGTGTGATTGTGTATGAATGAATGGTTGTAGAAATGTGGTTGTGGTTGCTTGATTTTAGTGTGATTGTGCATGAATGAATGGTTGTAGAAATGTGGTTGTGGTTGCTTGAGTTTAGTGTGATTGTGCATGAATGAATGGTTGTAGAAATGTGGTTGTGGTTGCTTGTTTTTAGTGTGATTGTGCATGAATGAATGGTTGTAGAAATGTGGTTGTGGTTGCTTGAGTTTAGTGTGATTGTGCATGAATGAATGGTTGTAGAAATGTGGTTGTGGTTGCTTGAATTTAGTGTGATTGTGTATGAATGTATGGCTGTAGAAATGTGGTTGTGGTTGCTTGAATTTAGTGTGATTGTGTATGAATGTATGGCTGTAGAAATGTGGTTGTGGTTGCTTGAATTTAGTGTGATTGTGTATGAATGAATGGTTGTAGAAATGTCGTTGTGGTTGCTTGAATTTAGTGTGATTGTGTATGAATGAATGGTTGTAGAAATGTGGTTGTGGTTGCTTGAGTTTAGTGTGATTGTGTATGAATGAATGGTTGTAGAAATGTGGTTGTGGTTGCTTGAGTTTAGTGTGATTGTGCATGAATGAATGGTTGTAGAAATGTGGTTGTGGTTGCTTGAGTTTAGTGTGATTGTGCATGAGTGTATGGTTGTAGAAATGCGACACAAAAAATTTGTTTAAACATGTGGCTGGATTGCCACTATGTGTGGTAGGGGTATGGTGGATTGTGGTTGAATTGTGGTTGGGTTGTGGTTGGGTTGTGGTAGGGTTGTGGTTGGGTTGTGGTTGGGTTGTGGTTGGGTTGTGGTTGGGTATTGGTTGGGTTGTGGTTGGGTTTTGGTTGGGTTGTGGTTGGGTTGTGGTTGGTGGTTGGTGGTTGGGTTGGGTTGAGGAGGGGACTTATGTCCCATAGCCACGAAACCAGAACAATATATTTTTTTCATTTAAAAGATTTTGAATGTAAAAACTCCCAATTTTATTCCCAGTCGTATTTTCTTTCACCGGCTATTTCAGACAGTTTTTCGCTAAAAATAAAACAAATGAATTAATATATACAATATAAATTGTTTCACCTTATTTTCACATTACCGGAATATGTCTTTCAAAAATTCGGATTGGGGATTGTCATTTGCATCAACATGCATTAAAAATAATGCAAGTTCAAAAAAACCCGTCGACATTTCGAAAATGTTTTTTTTCTTTTTTTGTTGAAGTGCATATTTGACATACGTGACAAATGTTGTTTGGCCATGTTGAGTTTCTTCGCCAGGGTAATGGCTTATAAAAATCAGCCAACAAATGCCCTAAAGATTCAATATCATCCTTTGGACGTATTGGATTATAATTGTGAGTGGAGATTGACGCATATAGTAGCGAACCATGAAAATCGGCGGTAATGTTTGATGTGTGGCGAGATAGACCAAAATCGAAGATTAAAATCTTTTGCGGATTATTGGAACTTATTGCAAAATTGTCGCCCTTTATGTCACCATGAACTATGTCGCATGAGTGCAAATATTCAATGCACTTGATCATTTCGATGCCCATCATCAAAATTGTTTTGATGGTAAAACTGCCCAAGTCCGTAAATATCTTATTAATTGAAGGTCCGAGCAATTCCATTGCTAACCATGTTAGATCACCAATTCGTCCAAATCCATAAATATTCGGCACAAGTTTATCTGATGAAACCAATACCGACTCTCGAATTTTGAATAATTCGTAAATGTTATATTCGTATTTTTCTTCTTTGCTGAATTTTATAACGATGTCTTTGCCAGTCTGGTGATGCAACGCTTTCAAAATTTGCCCGAAAGATCCTTCTCCCAAGACAATGGAAAGCTTGAATTGTTGCGAAAATTTTGTAATTTCGGATAAGGTTACCATGCTGAGAATTTTTTTATGTAGATGTTGTTGATGGCTTTAGCGTATCGAAAAGAATGAGATAATTATCATGACACTCATACAATTTATATAGATTTCTACACGCAATTTCTTCATGAAATGCTCGCAAAATATGCGACATAGTTTCATTCAATTATATTTTGCATTTGAAAGGAACATTTATTTATTTGATGAATATATACCAAAATGTGCAAATTTTACATGCGACTTTTTTTCTTCTGCGAAAAAACCGATCAAACTCAGGCCATTCTCTTCCTCTGTGACAATAAAAAATGCAAATAGGTTCATTTAAAGCGAACTTTCAATTTGTTATGATCATGATCACATTTTTACATTTCTTAGTCTAACACTTACGAAGTATTGGAGTAACAATTGAATTTAATTCACACAAAACTGTGTATTTTTCGCAATAAATGGTGTCAATTACTAGTGTTTGCGATTAATTTTCCATGGAAACTGTGGAAATTTCTTTTTTGTTGTAAGGAAATTGATTTGAAAAATTCGCAACTTACGCTTGATGTTGCGAACAATTTGCAGGTTTTGCGAATATTGAATAATATATATATATACATATCGGTATGAATGATGTTGCTGTATTTCGATTTGGGTTTTCAATATATGAGGATCGAAGAGCATAGAAACTGAGAAAAAATTATTTTAAAAAATGTGTAAGCAAAAACTACAATATGTAATTGAGTTTAACAAATTTTCCAACTCCACATTATGAGGAAACAAAATGAATTTGTGTTAATGTTTGCAAAATGTTCATATTTTGAGAAATAATAACTCGTGTGTTTCAGTGATCTTATCGCAAAAACATTTTGATTTCTCTTTTTATTTCTATAAATTGTCATAGAAATTTGCCACTTTTCAAGTTTTTTTCGCTATCTGGTCTTTACTAACTGAATTCTTATTCACATAAATCAGCATCCATTCGTTTGAATTTTCGAAAGACGAATGCGTCAACTCGACGTTGTACGTTTCCAGGTTGTACAACTCCAACAAACAGACTTCGTAATGTAAAACACATAGAACGCAAGAAGGCACTTAAAATGAAGAATATATATATTCCTAAGCGTGCGAGACTATGCGCATTTCATTGTACCGAAAGTCTGTGGAATTTTACTCGAAATCAAATAGAAGATTTGATTAATCTAGCTACTGAGTCAGAGGATAAATCTTTACCCACATGTAAATCTTTGTTCATATCAATTTCATTTCATTTTTTTCTCATTGTCTGTAAGAAAAAGTTAATTTCAGTCTAAAATAATGTACTGAATGTTTTTTTCGTCCAAAGCTTTAGGTCCCAATAATATCAACACAATGGAAACATTCATTGGATTAACTTCTGTTCAGTTCGAAAAAGTTTTGGTGATAGCTTTGCCCTCTTTGTTGCAAATTTATAAAAATTTGGATAAGGCTAAAAGTTCACTTTATATTTATTTAATGAAATTGAGAACCGGCCACACAAATGCACAAACTGCACCATTATTCGGTGTAGACGAACGTGTCATTGGTTCTCGGATTCGTAACGTGCGTAAAGTTCTTCATAGAGAATTTGTGCCATTGTTTTTGTTTAATTATAATCGAGAAGATTTACTCCAAAATACATCTCCATTAAGCCGCCGACTCTACAAAGTAAATCATAATAATGCAGTTGTCACATTTGATGGAACTTATATCTATAAAATTAGTAGTTCGAATTATAACTTCCAGAAGAAAACATATAGTTTGCAAAAACATCGACATTTAGTTAAATTCATGATGTGTGTTACGACTAATGGCTTGATTTTTGGTGCTTTTGGCCCCTACGATGCGCGAAAAAATGATGTCACAATATTGAAAGAAATTATGATGTGAAATGACCATTTCGGTCACAACATTTTTGACCTTTTTATTCCTGGTGACGTAATAGTGTTAGACAGAGGTTTCAGAGACTGCGTCAGATCAATTCAAAATCTTGGTTTGATCGTCACAATTTACAACACAACAGGCAAATACATCACGAAAAGCAACGAAAACACGATTTGTTGTTGAAGTTAGAAACGGTCATGTAAAAAGAAAATGGACTCTTTTGAAACAAGTGCAAATTCATCAGTCAATTTTACATTTGGAACAACAACAACAACAACAACAATCATTTAAAGACCATTAATGCCTTCCAGCGTCTGGTCTGTTTTGTAATGGTCGGCCAACAACAATTCTCCTCCAACATACCCTATCGAGAGCCAGGTCTTCAGTTTCCCTATTCCAGTCATACCCTCTTTCATTCAAATCATTTTTTACCGAATCCAAATATCGTCTTCGCGGCCTACCTCTACCTCTCGGTGCATTCACTTCAGCATTCAAAATTAACTTTGGCAAACGATACTCATTCATACGCTGTACATGACCAAACCATCTCAACCTAGACTTTCTTGCTACTTCATCAATCGAATCCACATTCAAATCTTCCCGTATTCTTTCATTCCTAATTCTATTTTCCCATTGATCCCTACGCGACACACCCGAAATCATACGTAAAACTTTCATATCAGCCACCTCCAAACCATGAATTAAATTATTTGAATCGACCCAGCTCTCGCTGCCATACGTGATAGTTGGTCTGAAGATTGACCCATGAATCAACAACTTCGTCTCCTTACTCAACTCTCGTTTATTGAAAACATGTGACCTAAGTTGAGCAACAACTTTGTTACCATTCACTCTGCGATGTTCGAACTCCTTATCCAGTTTGCCATCTTCCGAAAAGATGCATCCTAGATATTTGAATTGCGACACCTGCTCAAGCACACCTCCATTCAACATACAATTTACTTGTTTCCTATCTTTCCCTATATGCATAACCTGTGTCTTTGAGCTGCTAATGGTCATTCCATAGTTCGTACAAGCCGCTTCTAAATCGCTAATGCTGTTTTGTAGCTCTTGTTCTGAGCCCCCAAACAATACTAGGTCATCCGCATATGCAAGAGCGGAGATAATGTTTCCCCCCAAAACTACGTTACCCCTCAGCTTAGCTGACTTGATCAGTTTGTCCATATAAATTATAAATAGAAGCGGTGATATTGTACAGCCCTGTCGAAGACCATTTCGCACTTCAAACCATTCACTCAATTCCCCATCTACTCTCACAGCCGCTTCACAATATCTATACAAGCTCTTAATTGCACTCAGCAGGGAACCATTCACACCATATTCACCCAACACCGACCAGAGCATATCTCTAGGTATGCAATCATACGCTTTTTGCAAATCAACAAAACATACATACATATCCTTGTTTCTCTCATGGAACTTCTCTATTAGTTGTCTCATGCAAAAAATTTGATCTTGACATCCGCGCATCGGTCTGAAGCCCGATTGGTTTTCATCCAAGAGCGATTCGACAATAGCTCTGGTACGTTTTTCTAAAATTGCACTATATACTTTTCCGACAACGCTCAATAAAGAAATTCCACGGTAGTTGTTACAATCCTTATTACTTCCTTTCTTATGGAGAGGAGAGATAACTGCACCACCCCATTCTTTCGGCACAACTGATGAATCCCACGCTAGATTGAACAACCGATGCAACCATCGAATCCCTACTGAACCACTGCAAATTAAATATTCGTTCCTAATCTCATCCACTCCTGCTGCTTTGCCCCAACTTAGTTTTCTAACCGCCAACTCTATCTCTCCTATGCTTATTTCTTCTTCTTCGACTTCAGTCACACTTGCATTCGCGCTAACACTCAACTCTGTTCTATTATCAACATTCAGAAGTTCCTCAAAATATTCTCTCCAACGTTTCAACACATTCTTTCTACCAATCACTAACTCCCCTGCCTTATCTAATACAGCACCTGGCGCTTGTTTCTTCCCACCGTTACGGATATTCTTAACCTTCGACCAGAAAACTTTATTCCTCTGTTGCCCTGCTTTTTCTAAATCTCTACCAAATTCCACCCATTCGCCCTCTTTCGCTACTCTCACCAACTCTTTCACTATCCTCTTCTGTTCCTTATACAATTCTAAATCCTCCTCAGTTCTACTTTGCATCCAACGCATCCATCTCACTCTTTTCTCTTTCACTGCTTCCTGTATCTCATCATTCCACCAGTCCGTCTTCTTTTTACCATTCTTACCCACATGCATTCCACAACATCCCTTTACCGCACTCAATTACATTTGGAACACAATTTTCAAATTGCTGTAGCTCTAGTGAATGCATTCACTGCAAAGATTTTAAGTGACAAAAACGAATGGAACCATATGGCTGATAAAATGATAAAGAAGGAAAATGATAAAAATGATTTGCTTCGTATTGTTTCAAACATTCCCAAAATATCATTTCATAAAGTCAACAATTTGAGTTTGTTTCCGAAAAAGTCATATGCAGAATTGAAAAATATAAGCCAAGGTACATATCAAATCAATCAAGCAAAAAGCTACAGCCAAATGTACATGAAAGTTAACAATAATAATTTCGTTGTCAATATTTGTGAAGCTGCGGTTTTCCAAAAATATTGTACACAAATGTGTCAATATTCAAATCCAGTTTTGCTCCTAGTTAATTTGCCATCGCGTTTCGTTTCAAACAAAGTCCACCGAACATATGTTCTTCTGAATAAAAATGACAACGGTGACTTTAAAGTTGAAAAATATTGTTGCTCTTGTCTGAATGGCAAACGAACCATAGGATGCTGTTCGCACGTCATGACAATTATCTGGTATACGTTGCACATTGATCATAATCAACTTCAGTTCCCATCACCGCATTTTGACACTCTCTTCTATTGATGTGAGCAATAATAATGAGTTTTCTTGACGAAAAGTTTAATAAAATAAAGCATGTTTATTATAAAGAATTTATTAATAATCCCACTTTGTATTCACACGAAAACTATTCGCGACGAATATCGAGTGAATTACAACATTATCGCAAAGAATACAACTTATTGTTACAGGGGGTGAGAATGATTTCGGTTTTCTCAGTTTTTCTGCCAAAATAAAAAATTCACACGCAATATTCAAACTTTGTGTGCATGTATGTAAAATAAAAAAACACGGGAATATTTCTTCAAAAATCTCGAGGTACATATAAATGAATTTTCCTTTCAAATACAAACCATAATTCAATGAAAACTAATATCAGCGAATCTCGACTGACACTAGAGACCAACTCTCAATTTTTTATGCGTTTTGCATGCATTCGTTTATGAAGCCAAGTGGTAATTGAATTAAAACGTAATCGCAAAAATCACTTCAAATTATCGGCATTAGAACAAAAATCCTTTACGTCTTGATTCAAATCGTATTTCATTTCAACTCATTGGTATCTAAAATTATATCCATTTATTTGTCGCAAAATCTCTTTAGATTCATTCTACCAGATTCAGATTTATTCGCACATTTTGAAAGGTTTGTTGCTTCTTGAGACAATGCAATATTTGGGGGTTTTTTTAAGATTCTCCAGAATAGATTCTCAGCAGATATTATAGCCACAGGATACTCAACTATGTGGTGACTGTTTGAACCAATTGCAAAATTTTAAACGGCACACAATTGATTTATATCGATTGTTTCATTTCAATCTATCTTAAACTTATGCGAACCATGACCATACAGTGGTCTCTCTCCCTTTTGATTGTTCTTTATTTCTTACATTGTTATTTAATTTTAAAACTCTCGAATTGATCTATTGCAACTATTCATTAAAAATGATCATATCTTAAACTTTCGATATGACTACATAAAAATAAACGGCTTGTTATTGTAAAAGCCAAACAAACTTTCATCTTAACGATATCAACGACAGTATTCGTTCGATCGACTTGAGTTGAATTGCAACGTAGTCGCAAAAATTGCGAATAACGAACGTCATTAGTAAGGCAAACAGATTAACTTCAGTATGATTTTGGAGATTTTTGAGCATACATATGAATAATAATGGAAACCGAATCTAATAATTCTTCACATACAGTTGTTTTTTCTCATGGCCGTCATACATATTACTTACATTATGTCTGAAAAAGAGATATATGTAGATTTATTTAGAAAGATATGAAAACAGAAAAAGTGTAATATAATTCCTGTCATCAGATTTTGACCATTTTTTATTTTCATTTTATCTCAATCATAAATCATTGCATAATAATGTTCATTTATAGTGTTCATCTCAATAAAACCTGTTCGCAGTTCTTGCAAAATTCATTCATTCGGACATATTGCGATCACGAAAGATCAGTGAATTCGCTAATTTTGCGGTGTGTTTTGTTTAATTTGATTCAATTCTTCTAATAAAGAAAAAAATCTTGAGTTCTAATTTCGTAATTTTTATCTACATTTACATCCTATCAAAATTTTTCTCATTTTCGTGATCAGTATTTTTGTGCTCAAAGTAGAAATATCTTTAATCGAGTACGCCATCTATCGAAAAAATTCCCAGTACATTAAGTACTAGTAAATATATATACATAAGTATAAACGTCAATGAGCAGCATTTTTTTCGAGATACTTTTGAAATATCTTTCAACTGCATAGGAAATCCAAGTCCTAAGAAATTCAATTCATGTTCGTATCGTTTGTACTTTGAAACACGATCAACATGATCAGTAGCTGGATATAAAGCAGATAAAACTGCATATTTAAAACATTGATTGTCACGATTCTGCACATTGATGATAGCTTTTTTATTTGCAAGGTGAATTGGAAACTTGATGAATGATGAACCACCAAATGGGTCATATCGACTAACTTGTATATTCAGCTCTTTTATTTCTGCAATTTTAAGACCAGAACCGCGAAGTTCCACTTCTTCTATTTTCTGTCGAATGATGTCAGTAATATATTCAACATAAAAAGAATGTAAATTTATATCAAAATTCACAATTTCTGTTCTGGTATGCAAGTAAAATGGTTCTGTTTCCTTCGTTTAGCCTTCGCTTGTGATGATAACTTTCTCAAAATTAGCATAGAAACAGGAACCAACTTTCAAGATATAATGCTCTTCCAACAAAGTTTTGATTCGTTTTTCAAACAAAATGAATGCATCATCTAAAAACTGAGAAAAATTGATGTGACCATGATTTACTATTGAAAACGTTTCCAACCGATGTTGAAATGCAAAATTACGTTCTTCAAATGAAATTAACTCTGACATTTTCTGTTTGGATTTCTGAACTGAGTGAAGAACCAAGAAAATTCATCCTTATATAGTCTAATTTTGTTGTTGTATGTGTGAAATTGCAACAGAAAACACTTGTACAGTTAAAATTAAATGTCAAATCGAAAAATGTAACATATTTTTTTTTGTGTTTTTTTGTCAACATTGATGATTCAGCGGAAAATGTGATTACACCACCTTGATGTCTCAGATTGCTGATTGAGCAAAACAAAAACTTAAAATTGTTTATGTTGTATTTATTGTATTGTATATACATAAATTAGAGCTCGGACTCTTATGCATTTGCATATTGCATGCATATTTGGCATATTTAAGGCATTAGAGCATGTTTTTCAATAAAATGCATGTGCGAGCATATTTGTGTACTTTTTGATAAAATTTGTTCTATTTCTTTGCATTTGCTTAATTTTTTTTGCATGAAATACTTGAACATTGAAATAATTCAAAAGAGAGAAAGAGATGAGGTAATTGTCCCTTTAAATTCCACCAGTGAGCTATCTAAAAACAATAACACACTGGTGGAATTTAAAGGGATAGCATAAATCAAAGGACAGCTTCAAACAAAACAAGTGTTTGAACGAAGTATCCATTGCATTCGCTACATATAGTAACAATTCACTTGTTAATTGATGTTTGAGTAGTCGTGTTTAAGTCTTTGAAATAATCGCTAGTAAAAATTTGACAATAAAAAATGCCGAAAAGTCATAAGGAAACTGAATCTGAATTTATTCTGCGAATGACGCAGCAATTTCCCAAAATATTCATGGCAGATCGAACAATTTTGTTTTGTTTGTATTGCAATCAAGTGGTTTCAGCTAAAAAATTGTTTCAAGTTAAACAGCACATTGACTCAGCAAAACATAAAGCAGCAGAAGAAAAAAAGAAGCGAAATTCTGGGCATGGAAACCCAGTAATTGTTGATATCGGACTACCAACCAAAACCTGGACGTACGTTATCGGAATTCAATATGGATTTATGTAAGACTTTGCTTGAAGCAAACATACCTTTATACAAAGTGCACCATCCAAGTATTCGAAAATTTATCGATAAATACACAACACACTCGGCTCCAGATGAGTGCGCATTACGTCGCAATTATGTTCCAAATTTGTACAACATGGTGCTGGAAGACATTTTTGGGTTTCCTTGGACGAAACCACTGATGTCGAGCAAAGGATGGTGGCAAATTTTATATTTGGAATATTAGATGATGAAAGTTAGCATGGAAAGTCGTATTTATTGAATGTCATGGAACAGGAAAAAGTCAATGCAAGCACGATTGCAAAATTTTTCAATGATTCACTATCGATGCTCTGGCCTACTGGTAACATTCTATATCAAGATTGATTATATCCGCGTTTTGTGAAATGATTGTTTGTTTTCTCTTTCAATGCAAAAGGAATCCAATACGAAAATGTAATGCTTGTTCTCACCGATGCTGCTGCATACATGATTGCTGCAATGAAATCACTATGTGTATTGTTTCCACATGTTTAGCTCATGGATTACATCATTTAGCGGAATTTGTCTGTGAACAATTCCCCGAAGTAAATGAATTAATTTCAAGCGTGAAAGCGGTTTTTTTAAAAGTAAGATTATTTAACAGTGATTTGACCATTTCAAAAAAATATTATTTCTACTTTACAGTCACCGCCTCGTCGACAATTATTCAAAAATACAAATCCATCCATACCGTTGCCACCAGAACCCGTAATTACAAGATGGGGTACCTGGCTGAAAGCCTGTAAATATTACGCCGATAATTTTGATGCCGTGAAATCAGTTGTTGACTGTTTGAATGAAAATGATGCAGAAAGTATCAAAAAATCAAAAAAATTATTAATGTCGGTCAATATTTGTCAACAACTGGTGTTCATTGAGGCTAACTATTCCAACATTTCAAAATCAATCAAAACATTGGAGTCAAAAAATCTTGAACTTAATACAAGCGTTGGAATCATTGAAAATATTCGATCAGCATTGGGCTCAATTGTTGACAAAAAATATCTAGACAAATTTGAACGTATTTTGAAACGAAACGTTGGATACGAATCATTACGGAAAATTAAAGATATTTTGTATGAAAAGTTACCAAAAAATGTAGAAAATGACTACATTGAAGGATTGTCGCCATCGGAAATTGCAATGTTCAAGTTTGCTGTTGTCACTTCAGTGGATGTTGAACGCTCTTTTTCTACATATAAGTGTGTTTTGACAGACAAGCGTCGATCTTTTACATTTGAACATTTCAAGCAACATCTTCTTTTTGCATGCAACATATGCTTGTAATTGTGTGATTTTTGAATAAAATTAAAAAATATTTCTTTTTCTTGCATATTTTCGAATTTTTTGCATTTTTTTTTTTGCATGTTCTTGGGCATATTTTTGATGTTTTTGGTGCATATTTGCATGCATATTTTTGCTTTTTTTTTAGCATAAAAGTCCGAGCTCTGCTCATTTCATATGCTTCGTTCTCAATATTGGTTTGACTTGACTTTGGTTTTGGCTTATCAACTCATTGATGAGCGAGAGAGAGAGAGGCGAAAGAGAGAGACAGATAGAGAGAGAAAGAAAAAGAAAAAAAAGAATGAAAGAAAGAGAGAGAGAGATCAGATTATCAGCTTAGACTGAGCGCATCACATTTCTTTATTTCACTTAAAGACATTTCCTCACTTTCACTTTTTTCTTTCCTCTCGTTTTGTGAGATCATCTCATCCAAATCAATCAACATTTTATTAAGAATTAACAATGAACTAATTGTGTTAAAAAAGTACGCTAAATAATGTATTAATGAAAACCTAAACAGGATCAACACATTTTGAATTTTTGTTTATACTGTGCCGTCATATATTTCAATAAGGAAATCAATGTTAGCTCATTCGAGATGAAACTTGTCAAATGTAATTCATGATTAAATGAAGCAGCCGAATTGATGAACGTATGGATTTGTGAAGGAAATGAGCAGATCTTTACTATTGAATCGACTCAAATGGACGAGTTTTTGGCCAAGTTCAATTATGCAGCCAAAATAATAATAAACCATTATCCATTGCAAATGAATTGTGCAGAAAAAATGAAGCGATGAAAGATGACAATTATTTAAATGGTAAGTTTTTTAATTTTTTGGCTTATTTATAGGAAAAAATGGTGTCATTGTTGAAATAATTACGATATCTGATCTTTCTGATGATTAATCCATTCAATTTCAAAACAAAGTACAAACTTCTTTGTAAATTTTTCAGACGTGTGAATTTTGGACAAAGAGGATTTTATGCGTTAAAATCGTGAGCTAAGCATACCGCATGAATGAAACAAATCCCCAATCATTGATGGATCAATCGAACGCATTTGGTTTCACGAAAATATTTCAATGACATTGGACAATGTTGAAGTTGTACTTGAATCTATTTACGATGAACATTCACAATAAAATCATCATCATCATCATCAACCAAGCCATTCGGACACATATGAAAATAGTTAAATAAATAGCATTTGTAATACATTAAGCACAATATCGATTTTTCTGTCCGTGCAATCGTTAAACAAATATAATGTATTGGTTATGACCTGATGATGTGACACCATCGTTCGAATGGAATAATTTATTCTATTTTAAGCATCAATTAGAAATATACATGCAACATTTGTATCGAAGTCAAATTGATCCGCTTTGTTCATACGGTTGGCCTCATATTATTTGCGTAGAAATTCACTTTTATTGATGGACAATCATTTTCGTAATATTATGCTGTGTTTGCCAACAATTCACTCTGTTACACTGGCACTGTGTAAAAGTGAACCAAAAAATATTCAAAAAAAAAAAAAAAAAAATTGTCAGTAGCATAGCTCAACCATGCTTAACAAAATTCACACAGTACAACGCACACATCGAACCATTTGAAAGCAGGTACGGTAAAATCAAAATTTATTCCCTCGTATCTCTCATTTCTGTGAAGTCCAGAGTGGTTAATAAAATACGCTTTCCTTTATGTTTTCTTGTTTTAATTAATTTTATTTTATTTTGAAAAGGAGACTTATTTTTATGTCTTGGCTCGAAGGCTCACAAAATTCAACTAACTTAAATCTATGGCTGACTTATACTCATTAGCTAGCAATGCACTTATCTCTGATCGATATATTACTTATCAGCGATAACTGATCGATGCGCACGTTAAAGGTGGGATTTAACCATGCGTGTGCGATATGGATAGAAGTGCATGTGTTATCGAATTATGCGTGTGCATTAGGATACGTATTATGTTATTTTTATTCAATGTGAATCGAATACATTCATATTCCCAACAGAGCCGTAGCAACCAGGGGGCTAGGGGGGGCTTTGCCCCTCCACGCATTTCCAGATCATCACTCATTTTTTTCATGTTTGAAATCGACATTAGAAGAAAAATGAAAAGATAATTGCATACAATAAAAAACACCAAACGAGAATGAATTTGTATGATAAGTTATACTGAGTTTACAGTTTATTCATTTTTTGAACATTTAATAATTTTTTTTTAAAATAATTGCACTTTACGGTTTTTCAATGCATTAAATCTTGAAAGAACTTTGTCCAGATCTAAAAAATCAAGTCGCTTGTGTTCGAATGCCAGAAATGATAAATAATTTAATCTATTGGTCGACATACTAATACGTTGAGAACGCATTATTCGTGTCAAGGCTGAAAATGATGATTCGCATACTGCCGTTCCAGACGGGAAAGTTTCAATTGCTGCAAAAAGATTGTAAACGTTTTTCATTCCTTGGCGCACCCTATACAATTCTGTCAGTACAACAGTCTTAATTTTTTTATCTTCTGGTCTTTTCAAATTGTTCAACTTCTCATTCTTTGCACGAATTTCATCTATATAATTTTTGGCAATTTTTAACTCAATTTCATTTGGCAATTTGATACCCAACTCGGTCAAAGGCTGCAGTTTTTTCAAATCCATCTCATCTGCTGAATCAATAGCTGTTAGAATTGCATCGTTTTTTACAAAACGATTTGTCATTTCGACTAACACAATATCGATTGTTTCAAAAAATGCGGATTTAAGTATGACACCAAATTTGCTTCGTTCTCCCAGAGTTTCTTGAATAACAGAATCGTTTAGAATTGTTGATTGGCGTCGAATTCGAATTGGGCGAGTTGAAGCGTGAACCAATTCTGTATGCTGTAATTTATTCAAAAGATTTATTGATTCAGAGTAATATTTTTCAAAACTATCTTCTGTTCTCATTTTTTCGATCATTGTATAAACAGCTCTGATCAGTGCCATCGAATCTTTGTACCCAGTCTGTCGACCTTGCAATATTTTTGTTACTGGTTCAATAGATTGTAATAAATCCTTCATGAACAATAATACGAATACAAAATCTAATGACGCCATTACGTGGTACAATCCGACTGCTAATACTACATCATCACCATCGAATCCTGCTGCACCGGTTATCTGAGGCAAAGTATTCATAATATGTACATAATTTTCAAATATGGATTTTGAAGCACGTAAATGGCCAACCCAGCGAGTCTCGATTAATTTCAAAATGGAATGGCCTTTGTAATATTGTTTAACTTTGTAGCGACGGAAAAATTTTGCAATGTGTTTTGCCTGAAAACATTTAAATGCGCATTATTATGCATCATACATTCCCAATGAAAGATTATTGACAAATAAATATCAAACCTGATCAAAATATTGCTTCACCATTTGAACACTTTCAATGACCTTAATTATAACCAAATGAAATTGATGGTTCAGACAGTGAAAATACGGAATATTTCTTGCCAAATCATCTTGAATCAATTTTTGCACACCCCCATCTTTGCCACTCATCACATTTGCACCATCATAGCATTGGCTAAGGAATAACACGAATAGAATAAACATTTACACACAAACAGTTTAATTAGTAAGAAATAAATACGAAAGTATTTACCTCAAAATTCGTTCATTCTGTATTCCATTATCTTTGAGAATTTTTAATGTCTGTTTAGTAAAATATCTTGCATTCAATTCAGCAAATGTTTCCATCGTAATGAGGCTTTCCTCAACTTGGCCTTTTCGCACGTATCTTGCAGCAATCGCAACACATTCATTGTTTTGTTTATCTTTTGTTCCATCCTCCAGTAATGTAAAATATGGTACGTCTGAGTCCATCACATCATTTGACACTGCCTCACGCACCATCAGAGCTAAAAGCTCAATTATCTCATTTTGAATATCTGGTGATCGATATGTGTAATGGTGTGGCATATGTGATTCCCATTTGCATATATTTTCGTTATTGGCTTTTGTATATGTGAATAATTTTTCGAATAATCCTTCATCCATATGTTTTTCGATATCATATGTACCACGAAAAGCCATCTCATTCTTAACCAAAAAAATTATTAACTAAAGATATACATATTTGCTAATTAAGTATCGATTTATAAATAATAAATATTAAATATTGATAGCATTTCATGAATATAAATATTAAATACCTCAATAATTTTTTTCATGTAATTACGACGATACTGCAGTACATTTTCCGATGCCAATTCGATAACGGATGTATTACTTTTCTGTCGATCAATTGCTTCAGACCATTTAGCCATGCTGTTCAAGTGCATTCCACAACTCTGGTGTTTTTTAAAGCCCTTATTTGATTCGAGAGCAGTTTTCCAATTTGAAAAACCAGTAAATTTGAATACATTGTCTCTTTCATGTTTTGAAGAAAATTGGCGGCATGCATAACAAAATGCGGCATTTGTTGATATGGAATATTCCAACCAAACGTAATCATTTAACCATTTTTGATTAAATTTTCTTTTATCCGTTATTGGAAATTGAAATCCAGAGGGTAATTTTAGTACTTGAGACTCAATATTTTTCAATGTACCATACGGTGTGATGTCTGAAGGACCATTTGATACACCATCAGCACTAAAA
This sequence comes from Resseliella maxima, assembly GCA_029041755.1. NCBI lineage: Eukaryota > Metazoa > Arthropoda > Insecta > Diptera > Cecidomyiidae > Resseliella > Resseliella maxima. Next base: position 90,146 of record JAQOWM010000551.1, on the reverse strand, counting down.
TCTATGAAAAACTTGTGTTTTCAATCAATCCCAATAAGAATTTGAAAAACAAATTGTTCATTATTTACCTTCTACTTCCATATCAGTATTAACATCCAATGATACAATTACATTCAATGTAGTCGAATAGATAGATCCACTTTCTTCACAAACAGTCGTCGAAGTAGATGAATGTGGTTTGGATGAGATTGAACTAGTTTCGGTTTCCGGAATAGCTGAAACAGAATGAATCGTTTTAGCATTCCATTTTCCGCTCCTAGATATCAAATTCATGTTCACAAACACATTCATCAATATTTTGCGCTTTTTCATTATACCTGATGATGTTTCATTTGATTTTTTGGTAATGAACGCAGTGAGCTTTGGCTGTTTTGAGTCTTTACACATGTTGTTTGCAATTCTTTTACTCATTTTTATGGTTTTATTACTTTTTTTTCACGCACTAATTATTTTCGTATTCTATTTCAATTTATTTACTTTTTTTGAAAATATTTAATTTAACAGCGAAAAAAATCACAAATATAGTAAATAGCGAAAAAATAGAAAACACATAAAAAAATGTTAAAGAAAACAAATGCATGTCATCACACGCTCTAGTATTTTGACAATGTGCTTTTTTCTGCTACTTGACAGCAACTTACTAGTGGTGCCGTTCACAGTAATTTACACGGAATCATCTGTACTGTATTCGAATTCCAATACACACACAAAGATTCAAGCATGTTTGTGTATGTGCGAGCATATTTGTGTATTGAGAATTCAACAGAACACTCTTGCTGCTATCTTGCGTAATATAGTACACTGCATTACAGATTGAAAGTCAGAAAAAAACACCGAGCATGTGGTATCATTGAATCAATAACGGTATATGAAAAGTCAATTGTGAAATTTGCATTTCGTTTGACAGATGTTCAAGAAGAAAGTGTACAGCACATTTTCAAAACTAGTACATCATTCTATATTCATGACTCAATTTTTAAAAATAGTCGTTAAATTTATCAAAAACTATTTTGCCCCCTCACGTAAAGCAGAGTTGCTACGGCACTGATTCCCAATGAATATATATGTATTGCATAATGTTCTTATTCAAGTATGAAGGATATGTATAGTCAGTGAACGTAATACCGAGCTGGCTATACTGCCTCGGACGATGGAAAAAAAAAAAAATTTGAGTTTTTAGGCTCAAATTTTTGTCCGGGTAAAGGTGTGAATTTTCACACCTTCAAAAAGAATGAAGATTCGATTCTCAAATGTGGTTAAAATGTGATGTTAGTTATGTTTGAATTCGATAATATAACATCAGTTTTGCTAAAATTATTTTATCTTAAATTTTATAAAGAAAATTTTAAAATTAAATCTATTCAAAAGTGCAAAAATGAATTCGCGGTAATAAAATTTTGTGTTTTAAATTGTGGTTGTGAAAATGGATATTTTAGTGATGGAAATTATATTGTTTTTGTATTTAGTGTTGTAGTATTAGCTTAACTAGAGGAAAAGTAGTATAAGTAGTGACATCAGTTGAAAAATGTTATTGTACTAAATTGCTTATTGGAATTTTTAACATGTAATTAGAATATTTTTTTGTATTTTTCATATTAGTTGAATTTTTATGTTTTGACATTTTCAGTTTTGTAATATTAGGTGTAGTAATATGTTTTGAAAAATATTCTGAGTAAAAAAAATTAAAAGAAATTTGAATTTATAATTATAAGTAAATTTAGATCTAATAATTTGAATTAAATGGAAAAAGATATTACCCTCATTAAAGGATGATAATTATATATTTCTTAACTATATTTTTTTTTGTTATATATTTTGAATTATATATATATATTTTTTTTTTTTTTTTTTTTATTATTATTTTTATTCTATTGTTATTTTTAGAGTAAAAACCAATATTGAGTACTAAAGAGCATATAGTAGCTTAGAATGTTCCATGTTGTATTTAAGATTTTTCTGTTTTATCAAGTCTTTTGTGTATTTTGCAGATTAAGTGGTTTTAAAGTCAAAAGCGGCAGATGATGTGATGTATGTTAGGAGTATGATTAATATGTACTCGAATTTCATCTATGATTAATTAAAAATGTGAAGGGAGAGTCTTTATGTTAGTTTCAAACTATAGATTATTGTAATAAAATATTGTAAATTGAATTTATTCTATTCATTGAATTTTCGTCTAAATCATCTAATGTTATAATCGGAGTTGTTATTGGGGGTTCATCGTCATGATCTGCTATCGATTTTTTGATTAAATTTTTATGTATTTTAGTGCGTTTGCCCTTTCTCATAATTTCAATGTAACTGTCAGAAACGTCGATGACTCTAAAGGGTCCTTCATAAATGTCTTGAAATTTATTTTTTTTGATTTGGTTTTTCACTAAAACCAGATCGTCAATATTTATTTCTAATTCTTTTGCATTGGCGTCGTAATATTTTTTATTTTTAATTTTTCTATTTAAAAGATGTTCTTTTGCCAGTTCCAAGGCTTTTGCTATATTGTTGCGTGTCATATCGGCAAGATTATCATAATTATAAGAGAGTTTTGGTTTAGTTAAATGATTGGGTATTTGGATCTGGAAACCATGAGCTAAATAATGCGGAGAATACATGGTAGTGGAATGAATCATGTTATTGTATGCGAAAGTAGCATATTTAAGAAGTTCATGCCAATTATCTTTATTTTTTGAAGTAAAGGCGCGTAAATATGCGTTTAAAGTTCTATGAGCGCGTTCAACTATATTTGCTTGAGGGTGATAAGCTGTTGAAAATATTTTCTTTATCGAGAATAAATGAGTGAGTTCTTTGATTACTTGTGAGGTGAAACTAGTTGCGTTGTCAGATATTAATCTAGAAGGGAAGTTATAACGAAGAATTACATTTTCTAATAAGCATTCTGCGGCAGAAAGTGCGCTACAATCCATTGTGGGAACAGCTATGAGGAATTTAGTAAGATCGCAAATAGCTGTAAAAATGTATTTATGGCCCCCGTTGCTTTGAGGAATTGGGCCCACAAAGTCAATGAATGTGTGATCAAAAAGTACTTCGCCAAGACTGGAGATTTGCATTGGTACTTTTGTATTAAGATGCGTTTTTGTTTTTTCACAAATTGAACATTTTGAAACATAATCTTTGATGTCTTGCATTAAATTATTCCATTTATAGAATCTGGATATTGTTTTGAACATTTTTTCTGTGCCAGCGTGAGCACCCAGTAGCGATTTATGATATAAATCTAAAATGGTTTTAATATCGTCTGATTCAACCAATTCAAGAATTTTGTTTAAGAAAAATGTTGTGGAAATTTCTTCGTCTTCAAAGATTTCGCTAAATTGGTTTTTGAAAAAAATGTAGTGACGGATGTTGTCGTAATCTAGATTTAGTGCGATGTATTTAGCGTTTTCCCGTGTGCAAATGTTTAGAATATCTGTTATGCATTTTTCCGTATTTTTAGCGTTCTGTATGTTTGAAAATTGATTAGAAATGGTTATAACATAGTGGCTATTATTGATTTTATGCCATTCTTTTCTAAATGTTGTTAGACCAAATTTATTCATTATTTTTGATTTCAAATTATCGTTTTCAGTTGGAACAAGATGAAAAATTAAATCGAAACTACGTTTATTTAGGATTGTGCCATTTTTTTCTTCAATCGTGTAATTTACATTATCGATGGATTTTTGAATTTCCCTTTTAGCTTGATTACGAGTAACGACATGACAAGATTCCTCTTTTTTGTTAATCTCAAGCATTTCGGAAATTGAGAGTGGTTCGATTCTAGATAAAGCATCAGCTACTTTATTTTGATGACCAGGTCGATACAATATTTTAAAATTGTAATCTAATAATTCCAATTTTTGACGAAAAAGTCTTGAGCCACAATCGCGCATGTTAAATAAATAACACAGCGCTTTATGGTCGGTGATTAAAATGAAAAATCTTCCATAAAGATATACACGAAAGGCTTTTATGGCCTCAGTAATTGCGAGAAGTTCTCTTTGAATGGTTGAGTATCTCTTTTGGGTTTCGTTTAAAGTTTTACTGAAAAAGTAAATTGGTCTATCATTGGGAATTTCGCCTTGTGACAACATTGCACCAATAGCGAAATTAGAAGCGTCAGTGGCGACATAGAACACTTGTTCAAAATCGGGGAAAGCCAAAGTTACATCTTCCATTAATGCATTTTTCATTTTTTCAAATGCAACTTGTTGGAAGTTTGTCCAAATGAAGGGTTGTTCTTTCTTTAGGAGCATTGAGAGTGGTTTTGCAATTTTCGCGAAGTTACGAACATATCTTCGGAAATATGAACATAAACCGAGAAATGATTGAACTTGTTTGGCATTGGTTGGTCTCTGATAATTTTTAATTACCTCAATTTTCTTGGGGTTTGCCTTAATACCATCTTTGGACACAATGTGTCCCAAATATTCGAATGTTTTTGCGTAAAACGTACATTTGGATATTTTTAATTGCATATTATGTTGTTTCAATAGTTGCAGTACGTCCCAAAGAATTTTGTCATGTTCTTCTTTGGTTTTGGCGTAAATGATTACGTCGTCCAAGTATACATATACACCTTTACCGATAACGGGTGAAAGAATTGTGTTAATTGCTCTCTGCCAAGTCAAAGGAGCGGTGGACAAACCAAATGGCATTCTAATCCATCTGTACTTGAAACTACCGGCAGTGAATGCCGTATAATCTCTGCTATCTTCATCTACAACAATCTGATAAAATGCGTTTTTGATATCCAATGTAGAGAAAAATTCGCAACCCGATAAACCATCTAGTATATCGTCGATAAGTGGTATAGGGAAATTTTGAAATTCGGTTATTTCATTTAGCTTTTTATAGTCTACCACGCATCGTAGATCTGTTTTTGTACCAAAATCATCTTTTTTTGGAATTAACATAACTGGAGAGTTGTAAGCAGATTGGCATTTTTCAATTATGCCCTGACGTTCGTAATCTTCCATTATTTCTTCTAATATTTGTTTGTGTTTATGTGGTATTCTATATTGGCGAACGTTGACAGTTTTAGAACCGGGAATTATTTTTATTGAATGTTTTAATAATTCGGTACTACATAATGAATCACCTTCAATGAAGAATTGCCCCGGAAATTCTTTACAAATTGTTTCAATATATGATTTTTCATTTTCGGAGCAATGGTTGAGATTTAATTTATTATAAATGAATTCTGATCGAGAAATTTGGTTAGTTTCATCAGAATTTTGGCCATGATTTGTAAATATTTTTTTGCTTATTCCGACATTTGTAGGATTAACTTTTAAATCTTTGAATTTTTGTAATTCTTTAGTATAATGATTGACAGCTTTGAAATATTTTTCATACTCAGATTGACTTTCATTTTTATCTTTAGCAATCAATATAATTTCTTGACTGTCATCATCCTGAGATGGCAAATCTGTCTCTTGGAGAGATTTATTTACTTTCGCATTTCGCGATATAATTTTTATCTCATTTCGAGATTTTAAAATAGCTCCATTTCGAGCTTCATTTTCATTGGTCTCATTTCGAGCCTTTTTATTTTCATTCGCATTTCGCGATATTTTCTCGTTTCGAGATTTTATGATAGTCTCATTTCGAGCTTCATTATTTTTGGTCTCATTTCGAGCCTTATTTTTGTGGGTCTCATTTCGAGCCTCATCATTTTGTATGATTGTAGAGTCGCTATTTTGAATGCGCTCTGCCATTTCATTTAAATTAAGTTGGATGCACATTTTGGACATGTTTATAATTGCTCCAAATGGGCATAAGAAGTCATAACCAAGATAACCGTCGGCTGATCCAGTATATTTTCTATCAATCAAGTGTAATGTTGTCCCCAACAAACGACCGTTGATTGCAAAAATTGAATGGACCATGCCTTTAGTTTTTATGAATGCTTCTTTTCCAACCAGTCCATACAGGTCAAGTGAGTAATTTATTCTTCGTGTGGAATCAACAATTATATCATCGGCTAGCAAACTTATACTTGCGCCGGTATCAATTAAAAATTTAAGTGGCCTAGTAGTCAAATTTGAATTTAAAGTGATATATGGTGCTCCACACACAAAAAACATTTGGGGTATGTTCATCATATTCATTGGTGACAATATATGTTTACCACAGTTGTATCTGATTCTACCACATGCAAGTTTTTATAAATATGTGCGCATGTCGAACAGACTCATTGTGAAAAAGTTTTGCTGTCAAACTAATACTATGTCACATTTATTACTTTGCATGTGGTAGAGTCAAATACAACTGTGGTAAACATATATTGTCACCAATGAATATGATGAACATACCCCAAACGTTTTTTGTGTGCATTTTCATTTATTATATTGATTTCAATGATTTCATTAATATTATTGCAAAATTTTTTGTTTATATTTACTTGAAAATTTTCTAATATGTTTAATATTTTTTCATTATTAAGAGAATTGCGGAAATTTATTGACATTTTGTTTGAGGTGGATGACATATGTTGGCCTTCATATCTCATCCCTTTTAGTTTTCCGATTCAGGTGATTGGATTTGGATGTTTTGAACTTGAACGTCGTTTGTTCTGGCTACATTTTGTGGTCTTTGATTTTGTCTGGGTCGATCGTTTCTTTGACCCTGTTCTTGGCTGTTATTATTATTATTGTTCTGATTGTATCGATGATTGCCATTGGACCAATTACGATTATTATTATTGCCACCATTGTTGCCATTGCCGTTATTACCATAGCTATTATAATTGTTATTTCGTTGATAGTTTCGGCCATCCGAATTATTATTGGGATTTCTTTGCCAATTTCGATTGTTACGGAATAGTCTATTTTGAAATAATGTGTTTGGAGATCTATTGCCAGTGTTGAAACTTTTGAGAGCGTTGATTAGTGTGTTCATCCCCCCGTTATTGCCGTTTTTCTTTCTGCATTCGCTGGTTCTGTGACCATTAATTTTGCAAAACGTACAATATAATTCGGAACTTGGGACTGTGAACTTACTATCGTTCTCGGCTTCGATTGAATATGCTATGGCATCTTCCAAAGAACTTGCTCCGCGAGTTAGGAGTCTGTCTTTTAATTTGAGATCTCTGATACCTTTAGAATATGCTCGTCGTGCTATACGATTGTATTCTAATCTTTGATCTTCTGGCAACTTATCATAAATATAGCATTTTTCTTTAAACAGTTTTCGAGCACGATTGGCGTATTCGCTAATTGATTCGTTTTGGCCTTGGTGCATATTTTCTAATTGGCTAGTTATTATGTCTTTATTGGTCAAATATGCAAAATGATGAAGTAATTTATCTCTTAATGTGTCGTAATTCATATCATAAATGTTTGTAATTACTTTGCGTGCTTCGCCTCTTAATTGCAGGTTAATTGTTTCAATTAATTCATTTTTTTCTGCTACCGTTTCCCATGTATCATTGAGAGCTTTGGCAACGTCTAAAAAGTTACGTAGAGATTGATGGTCTTCACCATCGAAAATAGGTAAGGAACGAAGACGACGTGCGTATGTCTCTCTAATTCCGGCTTGATTCTTACCGAAAGGGAAGTGATCATGTTCGCGATTTTCATCATTAATGTTGATTGTGTTTTCATTTTCATTGTGATGTAAATTTTCAGTATCGAAATCTAAGTGAGTGGTGGAATTTCGTTTAGGAATATTAGTGGACTGTTTGTTTGACATAAGTTCCACTAGTTTTTGTATTTGAGTGGCGAGATTACTGTTTGTATCAGACCCTAAATGATAATGTTCTGAAGATTGAACTTTATTGTTGACGAAAGAATTGTCTTTTTTCTTGGTTCCAGTTGGAATGGTGGGATTGTATTTAGCTTCATCAGAAGTTGCTGATTTTATATATTCATTACGAATAGAAGACATTTCGGATTGCATCTTTTTCAAGCTATCTTCGAATGTTTTTCTTTGCTTCGACAATTGTTCTTCGTATTTGTATTGTTGTTCCAAAATGAAGTTTTTAGTAGCCTTTAGTTCTTCTTGTAAACGAAAAACTTTTTCTTCGTCAGCCATTTTATATGGATTAGGAGGGAATTGTAACTTAAGATCGAAAGGATCTGCAGTGTTTTGAGCTTTTGTTGTGGCATTTTTATATAATTCTTCCGACTGTGTTGTTGCAGCGTTGGTCGTGGGAATATTACTAGTGAAAGTGGTGTTTAATTGGTCTTGCAAATTATCATTTTTATTAGGTTCATTGACTCTTTGCATTTCGCTTTCATCCATTGTAAAATCTTTATTTTGTGGATTCAAACTATCAAGAGCTGAAGGTTTTAAATTTGAAGGAGTACGATAAGTCATATTGTCAAAAAATGAATTATCTTCGAAATTAATTCTCCTTGGTTTTGATAGAGATTTTCTAGTGACTGGTAGAGGTTTTGAAATTCTTGATTGTTCTAATTTGCGTTTTTCAATGGCAGAATCTATTTCCCAGATTTGTTCCCTAAGAGTGGTAATCAATAAGCGATCTTTTAGATATGTGTGAGACGTTTGAAGTCTAGTATTATTTGTTCTGACAATTAATCGATTTAATTGGGCTTCGCACAAATTTTTGATTTCTCTCAATTGAGGTAAAGTGGTGTTTTTATAACAAGAATCATTAGTATTCATAAATGAAGGGAATAAAATATCATTAAAAATTTGAAAGAAAGTGATTCGCGAGAAAAAGAATTTTTGTTTTCGATAAGCAATCAAAGGATGGATTGGAAATCCCCGAATTAACTTTAATTTTACCACAAAATATGCAAAAATTTAACTAAAAATGAACACTTTGTTGTTGCTACTTGACTCTAAAATACGAAAAATATGGTTTTTACTCACTTTGGTTGTCCCTAATTGTTGATGTGCTTGTAAATTTGTTGAGAGGATCTCTGCTTCTGCTTTGCTTTGATATTGTTTCCGTTTCTGAGCGTTGAATCACTTCTCCAATTACACTCACTTTAGAATTCAGTTGGTTTATTTTATGATTTCTTGTAAGATTTTTTTTTTATTTATTTTTTATTGATAATTTAAATTTTGATCACTGTGTCAATATATATATATATATTTTTTTTGTGAATAATTGATGGTTAATGAATTGAATTTTGATTTGCTACAACACTATTATTGATATTCTTTGACACTGTTTAGAATTATATGTTTTTTGGATGATTTGATTTTGTTTTGTATAAAAGCATACACAACACCAATTTTGAAATTAAGTGAAAGAGAAAAAAAAAATTGTTTTTGATTTTTTACACACAAAAAAAATTTTGTTTTCACGATGTCAGCTAATATAAGATATTAGTTGTACGATGTCAACTCTATACGGTGTCAGCTTTGTACGGTGTCAACCAATTGTACGATATTAACTAGTTTTACGGTGTCAATGAAGTGTATGATGTCAGATAATTATACGATGTCAACCAATTTTTATGATGTCAATTAGTTTTTCACGATGTCAACCAATTGTACGATGTCAACTAGTTTTTTCACGATGTCAACCAATTGTACGATGTCAACCAATTGTACGATGTCAACCAGTTGTACGATGTCAACTAATTATACGATGTCAACTAATTATACGATGTCAACTAGTTTTTCACGATGTCAACCAATTGTACGATTTCAACCAATTGTACGATGTCAACCAATTGTACGATGTCAACCAATTGTACGATGTCAACTAGTTTTTTACGATGTCAATTAGATTTTTACGATGTCAACCAATTGTACGATGTCAACCAATTATACGATGTCAACTAGTTGTACGATGTCAGCTAATTATACGATGTCAACTAGTTTTTTACGATGTCAATTAGATTTTTACGATGTCAACCAATTTTAGTTTGTTCGCAGCGCCAGTTGAAGTCCAGAGTGGTTAATAAAATACGCTTTCCTTTATGTTTTCTTGTTATAATTAATTTTATTTTATTTTGAAAAGAAAACTTATTTTTATGTCTTGGCTCGAAGGCTCACAAAATTCAACTAACTTAAATCTATGGCTGACTTATACTCATTAGCTAGCAATGCACTTATCTCTGATCGATATATTACTTATCAGCGATAACTGATCGATGCGCACGTTAAAGGTGGGATTTAACCATGCGTGTGCGATATGGATAGAAGTGCATGTGTTATCGAATTATGCGTGTGCATTAGGATACGTATTATGTTATTTTTATTCAATGTGAATCGAATACATTCATATTCCCAATGAATATATATGTATTGCATAATGTTCTTATTCAAGTATGAAGGATATGTATAGTCAGTGAACGTAATACCGAGCTGGCTATATCTGATTGTAACTTTTTAAGACGTTGTGCACAAACAGAAGAGAAAATAAAAAAAAAAATCTTGAGCACATTTGCAGCTGGGAATTGCCGAGTAGACGATGGCGCATTAGTAAAGATGAGCATTGCCTCTTACGCTATCTGTACGAGTACGGTGTGAAATTGAATAAATATCAAACAATATTGTGAAAGCACACGCAGTGGACTTTCATGTTGGTGCTTTCATACACGATTTATATGCATAAAAAGTTTTCATACCATAGCAAATTAGTCGTGCACTGAATGCCGTAAGCAAGTACATCAAAAACGGCATAAATTGAACGACAATTACTTTGCAAGCGATCTCTATCACATATACACTGAATCGCACATACACCATTACAGAATGCAAACGACAAATCATATCTTTTTGCCGTTTCCTTTGGTATAGTCAGTGCACATTAATAAATCGTATAGGTGGCGTCAATGTCTTGAAATCAAAGCTCTTCACATGTTAAAACATACAACAAATGCCACATTGGAGTAGAGAAGAAAAGAAACAAAAAGGACAGTGATTTATTATCCGAAAAAGTGTACAATTTGCACAAGCATTGAATTGTTATAATTTTGAAAATAAAAAGAAAACAGAATCAATCGGCTTTTCCTTCAATTCGTTGTTCAAATATGTTCAAGTGCAAATTTGTGTTGCAAATAACGTCAAACGAACTTCCGAACTCTTAATAGCGATTTTTTTTTGCAAAAAAAAAGAAATTTTTTTCGAAAAGAAAACGAAAGCACCGAAATTATTGCGATTTTTGCTTGTTTTGTACATTGGTTTTGGCATAATTTGCGTGAAATTTTTCCGGGTGACACGAATCAACGAGATCTGAAGGTAAAAATTAGCACTAGTATTGAAATTCACCACTTTTTTTAAATCATCTAGCAATTATCAAATATTTGATGGAAATCTCTTCTTTTTGCATCGAATAAATTCCAGTCAAAATAAGTGCCACACTGAACGATTATATAAAATGTTGTGAGTGCCTGTCAATGGAGGAAAACGCATTAAATATGATATTCTGATTACATTTTGTAAAGAAGAAAATTAACGATTTTATTAACAAAATGTTTCATAGCGTTAATTCCGTTTTCTCGCATTCATTTTATTCGGAATTGTCTCTCTCTTTTTGTTGCTGTATCGACAACGATAACAACAACATGCAAAACATAAACCGAAACGGTTTTGGTTCGGTAAAGTGTGTTTGTGTGTGCGCCGTCACATGCAATGAACCTGAATTCAAGGTTCATTCCATGTGAAGGCGCACACACAAACACACTTTACCGAACCAAAAAAAAAAAAAAAAAAAATAACATAGCGGTATTCAGCCGAAATATATTTGAACATTTCAAATACATACCGTGAATTTGGCATTCTTCAATCGTTCATGGTATTTAAGTCTGTGTGTTTGTGTTTCATTTCATCTTTGTCTGCTTTATCCTTGTATTTATACTATTGGCATTTACACAGTGAGCCACAAAATATTAAAAAAAAAAAAAAAAAAAAAAAAAAAAAAAACATTGTCAATAGCATAGCTCAACTATGCTTAACAAAATTCACACAGTACAACGCACACACCGAACCACTTGAAAACGTGTACGGTAAAATCAGAATTTATTCCCTCGTCTCTCTCATTTCTGATTGTGACCTTTTAAGACGTTGTGCTCAAACAAAGGGAAAATAAAAAAAAGAGAAAAAAGAAACAAAAAGAACAGTGATTTATTATCCGAGAAAATTTACGATTTTCACAAACATTGAATTGTTAAAATCATGTGCAGTGCGCGATTTAATGTATAAAAAGGACAAGTGGACAAGCGATTTTTTTTCTTTGCAGCGATTTTTTTTTTATTCGTTTTGTTCATTGGTTTCGGAACAATTAGAGTGAAATTATTTTTCGTCTTGAATAGTTGAGCAAAAGGACGGAAGAAAGTACTTTTTTTTTATTAAACATTTGAACATACGAAAGGAAATTCGTTCAGAAAAAAACCCATTGGCGAACGAATAATCGATATCCGAAGGTAAAAATTATGATTAGTATTGAAATTCAACTCTTTTTATTTAATAAGAATTATCGAGCAATTATCAAATATTTGATTGAATTCTCTTCTTTTTGCGTTTCATACACACAAATTAAGTGGAGGTGCATATTCCACTTTTTACGGTAGCTAAAGCAGAGCTACTTGAAAATTACATACATTTGACTTCATTGGGTAGCTAAAGCTGAGCTACTTAAAATGAATGTTTGAGGTAGCTCCATTGACAGTATTATTAATATGTACGTAAGTGGAGCTACCTCAAACAATAGATTTGGGTAGCTCTGTTATAGCTACCACACAAAGTAGAATTTGCGCCTCCATTTTTTTTCTGAATATTTGATTCTTTTTTTTGAAAATTTTATTTTTACAGAGAAAAACATTTTTCTTGTCTTTTGTGAAAAATCAAAATCTGAGAATGCCATAATTTTGTATCAATTTTTTACCTAACCAACCCGCATTCAAAAAGAAGAATTCCATTTTTTGACTCATTCACATAACAACATTATGTTTACACTTTAAAAATGCACTGTCACTTACTGCAATACTTACATTGTGATGATTATAAGAAATAAGAACAATGTTCGAACATGAAATACAATAACTAATTCAAAAGAAATAAGAACAATTGTCGCGCATAAAATTGAATTTTTTTATTATTGAATTTTAAATTATTCATTGTAAAACATTTAACACAAAAAAAGAATCAAATATTCAGAAAAAAAATTGTTGAATGCAGATTCATTAGGTACAAAATTATGACATATTTGGTTTTTCGTTTTTTCATAAAAATAAAAAAATACGTTTTGGAAAAATTTGATATTTGAAAAAAAAAATATTAAAATTGAGGTACAAAAATATTTGAATGTAGGTACGCATAGTACATAATTGGTACATAATTATGGCATATACAAATCTACTTTGTGCGACATTGGCCGTTGAATTGTTACGGAGCCGTATATTTTCTGTTTAGATTAAAAGTGTGGGGGTTAAAGAACAACAATACACGTATGAGTAAGTGAACGGTTGAGCGCCTGTATTGTATATTTCTTGAGAACAACTGACAAGATTCGTTTAAAATTTGGGATATAAATCGCGTATCAGTGCGAATCATTGCGAATTATTGTATATCTTCATGTATCATATGCGTATTTTGCTATATCATATGCGAATCATTCGTATAAAGCCTCAAAAGTGCGTATTTTTACATGTAGTAAGCCCCTAGGGTAATCTCATTGCTAAATAGTGTGCAATCCAATGGTTGCAATCATCAATTGGAATATTTAATTTGCGAAATGCCGTTATGCACACATTAGTCACGTTCAACATTGTTTTAATATCTTCTGAACGTTCCTTTGTTAACACCGGCAAGGATACAGTGTATTCAAATGGTGCATGTATAAAATACGTGGATTATCATACCATTTTTTCAACAATTCCCAAGCCGTATTGTATGATTCTTCTTTTAACCGCATTTCATGAATATCTCGGTCTCCATTATTTGGCAGTGCTTGTTTGAGAAAATTGAATTTTTGCACCGCATTAAATTCCAAATTTTGATGTACTAACCGTGTAAACAAGTCTGAAAAACTTGAACATTCGATGTGTTTGCCCGAAAACGTTGGCATTTGTATGCTTGGCAATTGTACACTTGAATAATAGCGTTGAATTGTTGGTGTAGGCTGGGAGACAGTCGATTTTATTGTTGTTGGAAATGTTGTCTCTTCGGCATCGAGTATTTCACAATACGCAATTGTATAATGTTCCTCAAATGTAAGTGCTATGTTAGATGCCAAAAAATCAGAAACAACATTTGAATTGCCACAAACAAGTGCTTGATGTGTGTCAAAAAATTCTTTATATTTTTCATTCAACTGAGTAATTTTCAACGAAAAATATGAACGCGATCTCCTTGCATCTGTTGTTTTGTTGAAATTTACCAAAATTCCTTTTATGAAATTCAACCGATCATTTTGAAGTTGAACTAATTGTAAGTCCGAAATTTCTTGAGAGTCTTCACTCTCACCATTAGTATTCGTATCGTTCGTCTCACTCAATTAGAATTTACACTCTTGATGGATAACGGAATAAATTCAAGCGATTCATTGCAAGTCACGTACGCACAATTCTCGCGTCTAAACTAAATATACAATTTGTTAAAATGTTTAGCAAATCCGCTTGTATCGAAAGATTTATTCCACGAAAATACACTATTTGTTAAATTTTTAAGATAGTTTTGAAATTAAATGAATTTATTGGTATAATTTTCCTCCCATGGGCCACCAAAATGTTTGAACTGAAAAGTCACGTTTGGCCGCATTGATTCACAACAACTTGGTTTTTTTGTTTTTTTTTTTTATAAAATAATTTATTCTAATTACAACTGTCTTCAAATTAACATTAAATTTAATATACGATTGTCTATGACATTAATTGTTGCTTGATCAATTCGTGAAATATTAATTGAAATGAGAAAAGAACAAGGGGAAAATAACTAATGAAAAATTACACTAATGACAAAAAATGAAAGATTTAACCAAAAATGAAACTTAATGAATTTTAATGAAAACTAATGAAAACTATGAAATGACATTTGCGATTGTATATTTCCTGCTTTTCTGTCATTAAATATACAACTAATGTTTTATTTTAGCATGTGCGATGACAAAATATTATTCAATAAAATGTTCTGGTCAAAAGTTGAAATAGAATTGAATTTAAGAATTCCAAACCATGTGAAAAACTGTTTCGAGTGAGTTTTGATGAAAAAACATTTGAGTAAATTATATTACAAATATCTTCATTTAAACAGAATATCTGGTTTCATCGATGTGATCTCATTCATTGGAATTGGTGATACAGAAATTGATCATGTGGAAAAATTCGTAAAATTTAATCTACGAAAAACAATTTTGGAGAAAAAGGATGCAATAGATTACTATGGTGTCTACTTTGCCAATAATCCAGATGATTTTGAGTTTTCACCGGGTGAGAGAGCGCAGTTGAAACGAATTTTTAATCATATACAATCGATTATAGAGAAGGAAGGAATGCACAATGCAGTACAATATTATAATTCAAACAATGCTAACCAGCAAGTGAAACATATTGGTTCAATGTTCGTTCAACAAAATGAGCCATACACAATAACTCACTACTTTTTACGAAAACTATTAAATGCGGCAGATAGAAATATTAATCGTAAACCTGGCGGATACAGATATGATGATGACGTAAAGCTATTTTCGTCATATTTTCGAATGATTGCCGGTCCAATTGCATATGAGACTTTACAGCGCAATTTAAAAAGTGCGCTTCCATCTCTTCCGGCCACAAACAAATATATTCAGAAATCAAATTGTCGAATTATTGAAGGTGTTTTACGCACAAATGAATTATTGCAATACCTGGAAGATCGTAAACTTCCGCTCGTGGTGTCTTTATCGGAAGATGCCACGCGAATATCAGAACGTTTGCAATATGATTCTGTTTCAAATCAAATAATCGGTTTTGTTTTGCCAATAAATAGCGTTAATGGAATGCCAATTCCATTTGTTTTTAAGGCAAGGAGCGCAGAAGAAATCACTGAGCATTTCATGAATAACACTCCGGTAGCTTCACTTGTGAATATAGTGATGGCTCAGCCAGTTATTAATAAGAATGTTCCCCCATTTTGTTTATTGTTGTACGCTTCAGACAATTCATTTTCAAGCGGAGATGTACAACGCCGATGGAGTTTTATTTCAGCTGAATTGAAAAAACTGAATATCAAAGTCTTAACTTTTTCTTCAGATTCTGATCCCCGATTCAACGCAGCAATGCGTGCTTTATCATTTTTAGGAGTACCATCTAATTATTTTCGCGGAACAACTTGGTTTTCTTGTGGCATGCGAGAAATTTCGGATGATATAACTATGTATGTACAAGATGTACCACATATCGGATCAAAACTTCGTAATGCTTTATTAAAAACTACCAAACATCCTCATTTATTTCCATTTGGCCGAAAATATTTCATACAACAACAACATTTGGTGTATCTACTGGAAAAATTTACAAAGGACAAACACAATTTGACGGCTAGCATTGTGTTCCCAATTGATCGTCAAAACTATGAAGAATCAGTTTTACGCATATGTGATAGAAAAGTCATAGAGCTAATGCGATCTAGTGTAATTGACAGTCAAGGTACGGTCAAATTTTTGGAAATAATGTCTAAAATAAATGAATCTTTCATGAATCGTGAACTATCACCGATCGATAGAATTGACAATATGTGGTATTGTGTTTTTATGCTACGAATTTGGAGAGATTTTATTGTTCGATCAAAAAACCTTACACTGAAAGAAAATTTCATTTCATCAAATTGTTACACTTGTGTTGAAATAAATGCACATGCTCTCGTGTTGATTATTCTTCATCTTTTGAAAACAAAGAAAAAACATCTTTTTCAACCGCATCTTTTCAATAGCCAAACATGCGAGTCCATTTTTCGGCAAGCACGGTCTTTTACATCGACATATTCTACGTTTTCCAATTCATCAGTCAAAGAAACCGCTTGTCGCATTTCTAAGATTCAAATACAAAACGATATTATGCAAGTACTTTCAAATGATTACGAGTTTCCACGATTAGGGCCATCAAAAATTGGCACACATGTAACACATGAGCTGCCGACCTTGAAACAAATTACAACTCAAATCGAAAAATCCAAAAACAATTCATTACATGACGCAGTCTTGATCGGACTCATTACAAAAAAAGAAGCAAAAGATTTTAATGATTCATGTAAAATAAATCCATACTTGCCACAAAATGTTAAAAAACAAAAATATATCGATAGAAATTCAGTTGGGCGAAGTGTGTACGAGAACATGACGCTGCTCAGAGGTGTTTTACTGAAAAATTTTGCTAAAGATTTTACCGATAAAGAGATTCATGAATCATCACAATACACAGAGATATTTTCCAATCCAGAAAGAAGAATTGTTGTAAAAAAGTCATCATTATGTTGGCTACTTCGTAAAGATTATTCACGAATTAGTAATGATCGTATTGAAAGAGTCAAAATTTCGAAGAAAACAAAAAACATAAACTCAATGAATACTAAACAAAATTGCACCAAAACGCTACATCATATAGAACGTAAATTTAAAAAAATAAAATGTTTTGAGAAAAAGCCATATTAAAATACCATTTATTAAATGTTCAAAAATATTTTCTTTAAATTCATAAATAACTGTATATATCACTTTTTTGATCATTCATTTGTCTTTTCGCCTTAAAAAATAACAGGAAATATATTTGCTTGAAAATGTATCACTTTTTCTATTTGGTTTGAATGCTTAAGCAAATAGTTGTTAAATTGAAAAAAAAAAATAAAGATGAAAAATATGTGCATGCACATTGCACAAGAGCAAAGAATATTATTTTTAAAAAATCACATTCCATAATTATAAAGTAGTGTCAATTTCGAGATAAACAGTCTTACTACCTCTTAAAATTAATTCTGATATATTATATATATCTGACTTTGCTAAACCTGTAACACTGTCATAATGATTTCGCTTCAATTTTCCGGGTATTTGTTGCATACTTAAACGATAAGCTATACAAATGGTTTCTTGGTACGTTGAGTTAAATCCACTTGCACAATTAACTAGACCATCCTCACTGAATACAACAATATTTGTTTTATATAAACTGGAAAGAGCAATTATTGATTCCGAACCACCCCAACAATCAGATTTTGGAAGAATATTGTACAAAAAGTCTATACATTCTCTTTCCATATCCAGTTCTTCTTCTTCTTCTTCTTTTTCTTCTTCACCAATTCTATCATAAATTGCATTTCTCAACTGGAGGTTAAAATCAGCATAGTTTTTCTTAATATGAACTACGACTTGTTCACGCAATTTTGTTACAAATGCTTCGAAACTTGCATTTCCCATTTTTAAATTTGGCTTTAATTGATGAGCAATTGCCCGAAATAGACAACTTCCATCTGGTTTGGTTTCAACTACTCTTAAATTACTTTTTTTTTCTGATATGTAAAATGGCACTTTTATTTCATTTAATTTATATTTTGTGACAGCTGTTTCCATTTTTTCAATTTGTGATGATATTTGTTTGCTATATTTATTAATTTCGTCAACATCAACCACTTCTTCTATTTCATATTGAAAATCAACATATTCTGGATCAATAATTGGAACATTAATTTCTTCAATGTATTCATTTTCAACTGTTTCAATAACTAGATCGGTAAATTTTTTTGATTTGGACGGACATTCATTAATAATTGCTTCAACAGCTGAGTGTTCATTTTCAGGTTTTTTTTCTTCCAATATATTATTACAATAACCAACTGGATCAATTGGTTGTACAAATGAATCATGATCACGTTTTATATGGCCTTTCAAATTTGATAACACCCAATATGAGCTATTTTTCTTTGGTCCATTAACAGTTTTTAGGAAAACATTGATAAATTTTTCGATCTTGTCTATATTACAAAACAAGCATTTAATCGAACCATGAACACCATCTGCAAAATAAACAGACACCATTTCAATATTGAAGAGGTCATCGAAAACAATTCTATGGCTTGCATGAATCGTTTTTTTCAACGATTTGACTGCTGTTATGAATAAATCATTTTTTAACTGCACCATATCTGCTTCAATAATATTTTTAACGGGAATAGTACTGGCACCAGGTTCTAATCGTTTGGTGTATAACCAACCAGATATTGATTCACAATACACCACATTGTTATTGTTTATATCCATTTTGTTAGTGCGAATTTTCTTTTTCGGAGGCTGATTTTCATATTTTTCGTTCATGGTTGAATGGATGTATGCAGCGATTGCTAATATTTGATTTCGTTCACCTGGTGCAAACTCAAACGACTGAGTATCGTCTACAAAAAACTCACCGAAAAAAAATATTGGATCAACCTTTCCATTTATTTTTTGCAAGCCCTTTGTTTTAATGAAAATTTCAATATCTTTTATTGTGTCTTCATTTAGATCTTGAATAGTACCGGCATCAGAGTAACCATACAAGCTGAAAAAGAAAACATCAAATAAACAACCAATAAAATATACAAATAAAAACGGTATTACTCAGTACTCACTACAAACAATTTTTAATGTTAGCTGGAACTTTAGTTTTTAATTCAGTCTCAATTTTTTTCCAAAAGTAAAGAGATTCTTGTTCCATTTTATTTTATTTTTATTGCAAAACAAATTATATTATAGCAGTAACAAAAATATATATCTTTAACGGATTATGTTTAACGCACATTTTAAGAATAAATGACACACGTCGTATGACGTTTATTTTGACGTTTGTTAGAATGTGATTTTATGTAGAATGCAAAAATAGGAAATTTCAAAAATAAATCACAACTGAACTTCACTTTATAAATTATTGGACGATAAATATTCTTTCAATAGTTCGGGACAACATAGATTTTTTTCTGCTACCCATGAATCATGTGTAGAATCATAATCAGACCATCTGATAAGAAAAAATCGACATCGACCTTTCTTTTTATGCTGTAAAATTTGTTCAACTTCAAAAGTGTTATCATTACATTCTCCATCCGTGTCAGTGCTAGATTTTTTTTTTAAACTTTCATGTTCATTTTTTAAGTCTATTCCTCGTCGATACTGTTGCATAAGTGACAATAATTCCACGTTTTCTTGTCTAACAAACTTCATATTTTTTTCATTTTCTTTTAGACGTTCAGACAATTCTGTATTTTGACATTGTAGTGTGGCAATTGTTTTTTTGTAATCTTGTAATTCAGTTGATAATAAAAGGTTTTCTGCTTTCAATCTGGATAGTTCAGTGGTTGTCTGATTTTGTGGTTTTTTATTGTCATCCTTTCGCCACAGAACAATATCAGTATTGGTTTTTGATTCATCCGGTTCAACTTTGACTTTCACTTTTCCTCGAATTGGATTTGGAATTGCGTTTTTGTGAAATTTCTGTAAAATGAAGAACAAAAAAAAAAAAAAACGTTCACTAATGAAATGACAATGAACGTGAATATTTTTTATTCACTCACATTTGGATCGCTGATGAATTGCGTGATTTGTTGTACTGCGTACTGGAAATCATTACCTTTTCCTTTCTTAATCAAATCTGATTGGTTATCAATATAATCAACTACATTTTCTGGATTGACAAATCCACTAATAAAACAGAATATAAAATACAACAATTAGAAAATACACAATCAATGAATTAAAATATATTGAACTTACTAATTTTTCGTGCCGAAAAAAAAGACGCAAATTTTTTTTTTACCATATTTTGCTAGTTGTGGTGGTGTCTGAACTATTTTCGATGGCCAAAAGGGACAATATTTCAATTTTGCCCTATAATAAACAATTTTTTAGTTATAAAATGTGTATTAAATTATAATATGTGAAAAAAAATAATACTATTACTCACCAAACCAAATTTTGCAAACTCTCATCGGAAGACATTTTTGTCAGATTAACATGTTTAGCGAAGTGAATATGAAATTCATTTACAACCAATATTGATCATTTATTATGTTTTTAAAAATGTCCTTTCGCTAGAGGGCGCATAATGACATGAGAAACGTAGTAATGACTAAAAATGACTTTAATGAAAAATAATGAAATGTAATGAACACAATTCTAAACATTGAATTCTAATGACAAACTAATGAATTGAGTTATTTCCCCCTTGGAAAAGAAAATGATTCTATGCAGCTAGAATATATGTTGTATGCTTGGTTGCTAGTGAACGACTCACTCAATTGAGTCGAATCAGTTTCACACGGAAAAGTGAATTGTGCAAAAATGTAATATGACAGATGAACGATGAATTTTCGCATGATGAAATACGCTATCCAGTGGTGAAATCTGTACAGTCAGTGTAGCAACATCTCTTAACCCGAAACGTAGATCAATGAGCGATGAATTGTTTCCCAAGCTACTCACTTTGTATGTAAATGACTATGATGTTTATCACCTAATTTCCATAGAAGCAGTTGAGTCGAGCAAAGTCAAAATCTCTACTGAAAATATTTCTCATCCTCAAACTCAAACTCAATTTGAATGATATAATAAATTTGAAATCATACTCCACTTAGACCGCATGAAGTTAGCCTCATTGAATCTCTCAACCGTTGACTTCTTTTTACTAGAATTAATCATAGACTTGACTCTATTGGCTTTTTCCTTATAGATGTCAAGTAACTGTTCATGCGTAACTGCATCACTACACACAAAAAACGTTTGGGATATGTTCATGATATTCATTGGTGACAATACATGTTTACTACAGTTGTATTTGACTCTACCACATGCAATGTAATAAATGTGACATAGTATTAGTTTGACAGCAAAACTTTTTCACAATGAGTCTGTTCGACATGTGCACATATTTATAAAAACTTGCATGTGGTAGAATCAGATACAACTGTGGTAAACATATATTGTCTCCAATGAATATCATGAACATACCCCAAATGTTTTTTGTGTGTATGATTATTTGATCTACAATCATCGTAAGCAGCTTTTCTTTCATCCATAGCATGTTTAATATCATTATTAAACCAGTGCTTGGGAGAGTGACGAACGCGACGCGATTTGAGTGGTGCGAAGATTATATTGTGACGAAGACAATAATTTGTAGCAACAATAATTGCCGTTTCGAAGAATGTGAAACGCTTCAATATTTGTTTGTAACGATGCATTTCAAAATAGATCATGAACTCAAAAATTGCGAAACATGTGGCGAACTTTTAATTCAAAAATCTACTATCAAAATGCCAAAGTTGCTGCTAATCAAAAGTGACAAAATAAACGCCCAAGAAATAACGTCTAAAAAATTGTTTTTCGGCAAAGAATATATTTTACGTATGATCATACAGACTTCTGATCTATATATAAAAAATGAAGAAGATTTTAATCATTTTTTGCTGGGAACTAGCACAATGGTAAAAAAAATACCATGGTCCAAATTGACAGAGGCATCTGGCGAGATTTTTTACTACAGAAATGACTTACACTTTGGTCAGTAAACTTGTAGAGTTTGATATCAATGATATGTGAAAAAGATTCAATAGAAATGTTCATATGTAAACATTCTTTCTATTCTTATAGATGTGTCAACCAAACATATGCCAATCAGCGAAGACGTCCATCAAGTAGATGTTGAATCTGAATTTGAACCTTCTGTTCAAGTCGAATCAAATGGTAGGTCACTCACCCTTCATTTTTAATCTGAACGGCCATTAGTATCTCACCTTTCATACTATAAATGGTCTAATTCCATCTACCGTTCATAATATAAATTCATTATTTTTAATCTGAACGGTGATTAGTATCTCACCATTCATACTATAAATGATCTAATTCCATCCACCGTTCATAATATAAATTCATTATTTTTTATCTGAACGGCCAATCCTCACAAATTCTCAACAATTTCATGTGAAAAATATCTGTATGAATGATGTGGAAGGTGATAGATTCGATTCGATTTGAGCAAAAGGAATTTTCTAAATGTATATGTTCCACATAAAATTGTTGAACGGCCACTCGTATGTCACCATTTATACCATGAATGGTCTATTTCCATCAACCGTTCAACAATGATATGTGAAAAAGGTTAAATAGAATTGTCAAGAGAATTGTTCATTTGTAAACATTCTTTCTATTCTTTCAGATGTGTCGACCAATATTATTCCAATCGGCAATGCAAGTACATCACAGGATGTCAAGTGGAAAGAATACATAGTTGATGTTGATCCCGCGAATCAAAAATCAAGAAGAACCTGGCCATATTCAGAGATAAATTTTATTTTCCATATAATAATACGATCATGAATGAAAATTTTTTCGGAAGTAATAGAGCTGTTCACGAACATGAATTGTTGGTGTTCGTTCGTGTTCGTTCGTGTTCGTTCGAGATTTAATCGAACACGAACGAACTCGAACAATATTTTCTTTATCTCAAACAACACGAACGAACTCGAACATCAAAATAGGAATATTTTCGAACTCGAACTGTCCGAGTTCGGTTCGTGAACAGCTCTAGGAAGTAAATATTCGAAAGTTATATGGAAGTTCCATAATGGAACTACGACAGTGGTTAGTTTAATATATATGATTAATATACAATACTCAATGTTCAATATTTATACATGTATACATTTTACAATATTTCAGGATGTAACAAGGAAAACGATCTATTCAACCTTCAAAAATATGATAAAAAACATGAAATACGTTTTTACATCCCACTTAATCGCTTGCAAAAAATGAAGGAAGACTTGACACAAGTACCATTGTTTTTCAATTCTTTCCGGATCAAGAAGAACCTGGCCATATTCAGAGTTATATTATATATAACCGTTTGTCGCTATATGTTCCTTTTTTTAATCTCCGATCAATGAAATTAGATAGGAGAGAACGGTCGACTCGGTACATCATGGGGCTTACTCATTCATCGCTAAATTTTTCCAGAAACGACTCGATATCGTCGAATATATCCGAATCCTTCTACTCGGGAACTCTTTATGAAAGTATTGTAGATGATGAAATATTCAAAGTATTGGCGAAAAATCCAAAATATTTTCTTGATGCACCATCCAACATTTTGGAAGAGAAATGACCTTTCAAAATGTCGGCTATTCTGGATAATATCCAAGCCATCGTTCATTCAAAATTTAATGGCGTTGAAGCAACAACATATGGTTCTTATTTCGAAGGAATGATCCTCACTATGCCAATTTTTTTTTTAATAAAATTCTTCGAGCTAGGTGAGAGTGGATGGCAAGTCTTAAATTATGTACGTTTACCTCCCTTCTCCTTCTTCCCATTTTTCTTTTCTAGTATTAATCTATTTAATCATTTTTTTCTGTAAGGAATCATTGGTAGAAAAGTACAATAAGAGTACAAAATCTTGGTCTTATGAACCCACTATAAAGTTCATATTTCATTTGGTGCCTTATAGTATCATTAAAGATTGTTTATGTGTCCCAACAAACCATGAAGACACTTTCATAGCGAAAGTTGATGAAAGATCTAATTACAAAC
This sequence comes from Resseliella maxima, assembly GCA_029041755.1. Classification (NCBI taxonomy): domain Eukaryota; kingdom Metazoa; phylum Arthropoda; class Insecta; order Diptera; family Cecidomyiidae; genus Resseliella; species Resseliella maxima. The sequence continues at coordinate 65,698 of JAQOWM010000551.1, read as the reverse complement.
CGACATGGTTAGATGGACGGTAAATACTGTCCGATTTCCAAGAAAAAGATCCAAGACTCGAGTTTAAGCCATCAATAAATTTGGAAGGATGCAATAAAATTATGCGAATCAACAAAATTATTACACAAGAAATTGACAAAAAAGCTGCAGAAATGAAGGAAAAGTTGCGCGAAGAAATAAAACAATTTGCATCAAGTAAGCACAGTTGAATTAAATCCAAACACAATCCGATGAATTATTAATTATTCAAATTTTCAGAAAACAATTGTGATGAAAACGAATTGTTGAAAAAATATGTTGACATCGATGAAGTGCTCACACCTAGAGCTGTCCACGAACAGTTCGCGAACACTTCAAGAACAAACAGTTTTTTTTGCTCCAAATTATTTGAGATTTTGTATCTATATGTTTTGGGCAAAAAGGAACACAAATTTGTTCTCACGAACACCAAACATTTTTGTTCCTAAAAATTGTTCTCGAACTGTTTGTGGACAGCTCTACTCAGACATACACAATATTTGAATTCTTTTTGCGATTCAGATATCGAGGCTTCTACAATTGATGATACTACTTTGAACCGTATCGATAAACTAATTCGAAAAAGCTAAATCGAAATTTGCTGGAAAAGCCGTGAAGAAGAAGCAATGATTCAACGATAAGCATAAATGGCAGCCGACAGCCACCCAATGACTAACTTAAAAAAAAAAGATAAAATTAAATATATGTATGAATGAATCTTTGATCTTTTCATTTAATAAAACGAAACCTCAATGGTGATTCGAAAATAAATAAAAATGTGAATTAATCTATATATATAAAATATACTTTGGCCTTTGTATGTAATGCATGCCAGACCGAATCGGTGGACCGATTTTTTTTTTTTTTTTTTAAATGAAAGAGGAAGCTCATGTGAAGGTTCAAAAAAAAAAAAAAAAATTACAAAAAATTATTTAATTGCGTCTACATATATGAAAATATATTGCTAAGTCTGAAAAGTCCGTTTTGTTGTTGTAATCGTATGTATTGAACGAAACCATCCTCAAAATCGATATTATCGATTTATTGCAATACAAAGGGAATATTGTGAAATGTCAAATGACATGCCGTTTTTGTTTTACATTCATTTCATTGTGCAATGTTGTGGTTGACAGACATTCTGCCGGTTTTTGCAGCATAAAAAAATTTAAATAATTTTACATAGAATTTTTTTAATGCAATCAGTGTGTAATTTTTTTCGAATTTTGTGTGCAGACCAACGGCTTTCCGAGAGTTTCATATACGTTTCCCATGTAGATATAATGAGACAGTCGAAAGCATCAATTTGACTACCTCACCATAGCTACATGGGAATCGTATATGTTATTTTTTTGTTATTAGGTCTGCGTCAATGGCTTTCCTTAGCCCGAGACGGTTTATTGAAATAAATACTTATTTGATTTTTACAATTTGTTTGTTAATAAATAATATTCACATAGTTTTGATTTCACAGATTCAGTGCTTAAATTAAGATCAATTATATTAGACAATTCATTATATTTCTTGTACATTGTGTTCATAGGGTCTTTATGTATCGTAGTTAACAATAATGTTTTGTTTTTAGTAAATCTAATAGGAACTCTTAAATCAATTTTCGCTAGTAAAGATGGCGAAGAAATCTTTCCCGTTAACAATGAATGGACGAAACTAATTTGCGCAAGATCTCTTCTTTGTTCTAATGTAATCATTTGTAAAAATATTAACCTATGTTCATACTTCGGTCGCACAAATTTTTGTTTCCATTTGAATTTTCTTAGGGCGAATAGTAAAAATTGTTTTTGAATTGATTCAATTCGTATGGATTTGTTCTTTTCATGGGGCGACCAAATTTGTGAAGCATATTCGATGATTGGCAGTACAAAAGTCATAAACAATTTTTTGATTATCCATGGATCGTCAAATTCTTCTGAAAAACGCCTAATCCAAGCTAATCTCGATTTCGCTCTTGTTGTGATGAAGTCAATATGACTGTTGAAATTTAAATCTCTGTCGAGAATTACACCGAGGTCTTTGATTTGGGTAACTTGCTCGATGGTTGTGTTATTTATGGAATAAATGAAATCAATTTTAGACTTGTGTTTGAAAAATGAAATAGATTTTGATTTGCTTACGTTCAATTGCAAGCCATGAATTTTGAAGTAATGTGCAACTGAATTCAAGTCATTCTGAAGCATAATACAATCACTATTTTCTTGGATTTGCATGGATATTTTGGCATCATCAGCGAATAAATGAATATGCGCCCTAATTACGTAAAACGGTAGGTCAACAATGAACAATATGAAAAGAGTAGCACCAATCGGATATCCTTGACCCACACCCGAAGTGACATTGATAGGTTTTGATATATTTTCATTGTCCAATTTTACATATTGTTTACGGTTTGATAAATATCCACGAAGCCATTTGAGCATCTGATGGTTGAGGCCCATTATGTCTAGTTTGTGACAAAGCAAAGCAATATCAACTGAATCAAATGCTTTTTTAATGTCTAAATAAATCGCATCGACTTGTTTACAAGAGCGCATGCCATTCATGGTATCAGTAACAAAATCTGCTAAATTCGATATAGTATGTTCTGGTTTTGGTAGATGTTGGGATTAGAAATTGTAAATAGAAAATTAAATTAAGTTAAAATTCAGATGAAAAAATCTAATTGAAATGAAAACAATTGACACTGAATGTCAATTTGCTCAAAAATGTCAAATATGTATAATTCAAAGGAGGGCGCGCAATGTAAAGAGATACGGAATGTGAAACAGATAGAAAATGGAGTGTGCGCTATATCGACACTCTTGTAAGAGAGAAACGCTCTCTCTTACTTGGACAGTGAATGCGTTAAGACGCAATTTTTTTTATCACACGGTTACATTGGGCAAGCGACATTGCAATACTTAGAATTCTTGGAAATTGCCTTCCAATACTTAGAAAATTTGCGATTTATATACCAATAAGATAAAGCGATTGTAATATTTAAATTAAATGTGATTTTTTGTGACTCGAGTAAAACATTGATAAATTGTACCAGAGAATATTTTTTATATGGCTGCCCAGCCGTAGCTACCAATAGTGGCTGTCAACAGCAGCTATTTCAACGCAACGTACACTTTATAAGCATGAACACGAAGAGAATAGCGAGATGAAAAATCACATCTTTAACATGTGAACGCACCGCATGATATTCATTTGCGCATGCTATGTAATACATAGCACGCGCAATTGAACATCATGCGGTGTGTTTGCGTGTTTAAGATGTGAGTTTTCAGTTCTCTATTTCCATTTTTTTTTTTTTTTTTTTTAAATCAAATGAGTGCACTGGTTACTGCGCTCAAATCAAGAAAATTCAACACAAAGGAAGACAAATCGATGTTTCAACTTGCATTGGTTAAAAAATAAAAGTAAATTACTCGATCAAATTTCATAAACATTTTATCCGTAGGAAAGTGTTTATTTCTATATGTTATTTATTCTAATTACTTCATAATATTTGGGATCACAATAAATTTTTAATTTGTTCAGATTATCGCATATTTTTTTTTACTTATCATATTTCGAATAGATTCTTTATAAGCTTGAAGTCACTCGAGCATGTTTGTTCTGTATTTCAAAAACACCAAATTTTTGCCGATTTGGTTGTCGCCAACTTGAAATGGTGAGTGCAATAAAATATTGTATCAACAATTATGCAAAGGCTTGTATTGGTGCATTTTAGGTATCTTTACAATTCAATGAATGTGTTTGATGAAAGAACATTGTCAACGATACATGATTTTGCGCGTTCGAACGTGTGAGTTTTGTTCAACGGACAAGTACATCGGTATGAAAGAGCGAGACATTTTGTTTTTTTTCATTTTCTTTTCGCACTCATTCGTATTCAGGAATGAAATGTCGTATTATGAAATCAAATGTTTCGCACACTCACACAAATATGCTCGTTTGAACATGCATGTGAAATTCAGCTGCTTTAGTGCAAATGTATTAACGTGTATATTATAATTGATTCAAATTCCGTTGTGACAGATCGCTTGAACTGTTTGTGTTTCGAAAATAACATTTTTTAGTTTGTCAACAAAACTAAATCAATATTAGCAAATTTACAGTAGTTGAAAATATAAATATTTTGTGTCATTACAAAAAGGATTGTGAACTATTTTTTAAATAATTCATATTCCTTCAAAATGAAACGATCGGCCAGCGACTCTCATTTATACCAATCAAATCAATTTCCGAGCTATAAACAACATCAACTGGTAAATTCAACAGAAGGTGTCGAAAACAACAAAATTGTTAAATTTGATGTGCATAAAACTCTCATTGAGAATGAATCATTAAAGGCGGAAAATGCAATTTTAAGAACGGAGAACGAAAAATTGATTGTTGAATGTGAAAACTTGAAAAAGAAAAAGAAAAAATATTTAAATGAAAATGACAATGAAAATGAAAAAGAGAATTTACCTATTCGTGAAAAATTTGGCAATAACAAAACGCGCCTCAGTGAAACGGTTTTAAAACAACTAAGCACATTGAATGGTGATAGAAAAAACGATTCGACATTTGTTTTAAAATTGATGCAACATATGTACTCAAATGACATCGAATCATTGAAAATGATTACAGCATGTGGTCGCGGAAAAAAAACTGAGGGGATTGTCAAAGATGATCGTAATTTGATTGAATTGTTGTTTTCAGAGAGGCTGGCGAATCAAGATTTGGAGCCGAACGTATCTTGTGAACGTTATCAACGCCTTAATGGACTGATAAATCACGCAATCAACAACATTTTACGCAAGAAGGCAAGTTATCATTTACATTCCGATATAAATGGATATATAATTCTCAGAGTAATATATTTTTCATTTTTTTTTTATATTCAAACAAGTTCGATATGAAACAAAAAGCTAAGAGCGATTTTTTTGTCTTTTAACAGTCTAAAAAGGTGCAGAAAACTTCAAATCCACTGGAATTTGATTCACCAGCTACAACAAATATATCATGTGCGGAAATGCCCGATTTAAGTAGAGAAATGGAAATGAAAACGCTGCAGGCTTTTCAGGTATAAATACATATCAATTTTATCTTGACCTAGGTCAATATTTTGTTTCTTTTGTAAAGATAAAATAACAACAATCAAAAATATATAAGAATCAAAACAAAAGAGATATGCTATACAAAACCATATTCATATTTCACAGTCTAAATATTTTCAAGTTATTCTTTATGTTTTTATTTTTCGTTTTTTTTTGTTTTTAGCCCAATCAAAGGAACGACGGCATATTTCAAAACACGCATGATGACAAAGAACTTAATGTGCATTCTGGCGAAATGAGAATACTATCGTATGATGAATTTTGAACATTCTTACTGCATGAGGAAATTTGTTTCAGAAAGAAAGCAATAAAAACGCAATAATTGATTCCAAAATTATTATATATGATCTCAATCAACTTGGTCTTTCATTACATTGAATCATTTTCCTGGCATGTTAATTTTTTTCGTTTTTCAGTTAAGTGATATCTCTATTTAATTAAATAGGTAAATTGTCATAACAGTTTTGTGATTATAAATTATATAAACATTAAGATTCATTCAGTTGATATCGTAATAAACTAATAAAACATCAACAAGTGTAATTTTTAACCTTTTTTCAAATGGAATAATTACAGTTTTGTTTATGCTTCTTGAAAAAAATCTGAAATGTTTATTTTCAAACTTAAAAACAAAGATATTTAAATGAACACATTTTCGGATTAAGTCTTTTTTTTTATTCAAAAACACATTCTTTTTTTATCATTATTATTTCTTATTTAAACTTTTATCAAAATATCGAATATTTTTTGTGAAATAAAATTTTTAAACACTGTGTTTCAAAGGTGTTATCACTTCAATTAAATTTGAAGACTTGTATTCATGAATTGAATATGATCTGGCTTCCATTTTGTGTATTTTTCAACAGCATCATTTAATTCTTCTTCTTTCACCGAATTGAATAGATCAGGATTTATATTTAAAAGCATTATATCTTCTAATCGCTCTTCAGTCAATCGACATCGGCGATCAGTGAATATGAAATTTAGTCGAGAAAAATCCCGTTCAATTGGCACCTCAGTGGGCGGAATAGCAAAAATCACCGTGGCCAATCTATATAATTCGGGATGATCTTTTTTTTTCTCTTCCCAGTAATCAAGTACGCTCTTACCAGGTGGTTGCTTTTCAGGATCAAACAAATCTAGGATTGAATCAATATTACCGCTTGTATTGGCATTCAATGTCGTGGAATTTGTAGTACTCGAAAGATAATTTTCAAGAGCAGTTTGTTCATCAAATTCGAAACTGATTTCGTTAGCAGAATCGCTGTAATTCAACTTTGCTTCATTTTTGTTGATTCTTTGCCATACTTTAATAAGTGTAGATTTTGCCTCTTCACATTTAAGCTCATTAGCTGTTACTTCTCTTCTGAACCGTGGGTCAAGAAAAATCGCGCATACCATAAATGGGTTTTTAAATATTACTTCCTTTCTTTTTTCAATTGCATCTAGTAAATGAGCGGATAGCTTAGTTTTGTATTGTTTTTTAGCAGTGCACTGGAGTAAGTGTAGCTTCATGATAACCCAAATGCCAAAAACGTCAGATAAAGTCAAATCGCGTCTTTGAAGTGAAATCGTAGCTCGATAAGGAATTTTCAAAATGTATACAATTTCTTTTAGAAGATCCCATTTTTTTAGCAGAAGCTGAAATATTTTCACTTCCTTCTTATCAGCGTAAAAATTAATGATTTCTTTGCAGTTCAATGTATCCATCAGCTGTTTATGAAAAAAAAATACAGTGATGAAATTTGAATGATTACAAACACAAAAAAAAAATTATTTTCTTCAACTGTTTTTTTAATGTAACCAATACTTGCCATCATACAGGTTGATCCCCAACGTGTTGCACAATCGATTCGTGGAATATTATACATAATTCTGCTTTCCCTCATTTCGTTGCGTGTTGATTCCAATGAAAGGATTTTGACGACATTACGAGCAAGTGTGATAACATTTTGATGTCCCATTCCTAATGCAGTAAGAGCGTCTTTGACGGCCAGTTGTAAAGTGTGCGCCGAACAATTCATTCCAGTGGTTTCCCATATTTCATGGTCGTCAGAAAAATGCAGTGATAAAGACGACAATAGTGCGTTTTCTTCGTCGCCTGTTGCATACTGTGTCCACATTTCTAATGCTTCAACATCAGTGATTTCAATTGCTCCTTCCAATTCGTGTTGAATTTCATCGTCAACTGCTCTATCGTCTTCATTGAGCGTATTATAGAGAGCATTGCCAACGGCATCCAATAATCGATCTCCTGTTTTCGCTGGCATTGGAAAATTGGTATCTATATCGCGGATCATTTTTAACACATTCTGTCCATTGTCCGTTGTGATTGTTAGAATTTGCCATTTTTCTATATTATAATCATTCAATCGTTCAATTATAACTTGAGATAAATATTTCCCAGTATGCGACTTCTTTAATTCGATCATTCCGATTGAACGGATGACTAATTTTCCGTTAATAATGAATTGAACACTCATGCCCAAAACAGAACGTTTATTCTTTGTACCGATGTCAACCATCAATGACAACACTCTCTGTTTCACTTCTTCTCGAATTTTAGCCCGTACTTTCTCAGCCATTGAATGAAGATGCTTCTTGATTTCAGGTAAATTCGGATCAGAAAAATTTATTGCCATGCCGGCTTCTCGAAATTTTCTCAATTTGTTCTTTAATTCAGATTGGTATCCCGAATCAAGTAAATGTGTGAACGATCGCCCATTAACGGTGACAATTTCAACTGCATTTTGTAATGTTCGAAGCCTCTTTATAGGCAGTGATTCCTTGTTTGTTTTTGCGATCGTAGCATAAATCGATGGATGCACTTTTTCTAAATGAGCACCTAAATTTCCAAGCTTTGTTGCATTTATTGGCCTGCTAGTTTCCGGACAATGTTTGCATTTGTATTTTATTACTTTTTTTTCGTTTTCAACTGTTTCGACTGGTGGAAAAAAATGCGATATTGATTTTTCTCCAATTGTAGCTTCTACGCGCTTTCTTTTTCGTGGACTATTCATTTTTTACGATAATAATGGTCAATAAATTGAATTCAATGGATGTTTTACACGAAACGCCGGATGAATTTGAATTCTCAAAATAAAATAGTACGCTCATGTCAAGAAATATAAGTATCAAAGTATACTAGATGGACATTTCCATAGGAAAACAATAAATCATTTCTGCATCACCGCAACTTATTTACCAATGACCGCAACAAGTGCGCAAACAAAACGTATCTCCTATAACACCGAATGACGGTTAATACCGAATGACGGGCACACATTCAAGTTTTGGCTTTTACCAAATAGAGAGGGCTAAATCATTTTGTGTCAAATAATTAATTTCTACAGTAACATTGATTTATTGAAAGAGACAAGTTTTACAAAATGTTCGTGGTGGTATATTTGTGTGATGCGAAAAAACATATTATAGTGCCGCAAAAATTTATTTTCGGCCTTTCACAACAATCTCTGAATAACTACGGTAAAAATCGTAATATTCCGTACCAAGTTTATTGGTCAAAACGTGCATTTTCCAACAATGGTGAAATAATAGATGAAAACCAAATTCCAAATTTTGATTTGCCCGTAAGCCAAACATATCCACCCAATTGTGATGAATGTTGTTTTGCTGCTCAAATCAAATACTTTTTCGGTGAGTTCATGTTTTTATCTGTCAACTGATCATGAAATTAAAAAAATAATGCAATATTATTTTCCAGAATCGTTCGAATTGGCAAAGAATTATCGTGATAAATTTCGCCCAATTAAACCGGTTGTGTACAACGCTGCTCGCTTAACTGAAAATATACACGAATTTGAACCATATGAGGCCATTGCTGAAATGAATATCGAAGAATTCAATTTGACTAATGATTCAAATATGACCAAGAATTCGGCTGATGAAATTCAAAATGAACAAAATGAAGGCGATGATATTGATAAATTGAATTTAACCGAAAATGAGCTCGAAAACATCGATAATGCATTGAATGTGTCGAATGGAAGTGTAACCGAACAAAATCATGACGCAAATGAGAGTGGAAACAATGGAAATTTAGATATTCTCGACGAAGAGCCAATAAAAATTCAAACTGAAATTCAAAATGATAACGATGAAAAAGACCCATTGAGCATTGTCCAGTTGGATGCGAATGAAGCAGCCGTTTTTGATAATCTTTTTGATGAATCAAATCACGAGGACAACACAGCTGACCAGCAATTGTCATCAATCAATGAAACTGTATTTTACAGTCCAGGTGGTACCAAAAGAGCAACCAAAATCATTGATAAAGATTGCGAATACACAATCGAAATGGGCATTGGTAATATGTTCAAACCAGTTTGCATGGGCTATCAAATAAAATTGAACGATTTGTTATCAGGAAACATTCCCTTTAAAGAAAACGTAAGTATTTTTTTATTTATTTATTTTTTTTTATTCAAAAAAAATGTGTCTGAATTGGCGGTTTTTTGTTCTAAAGGTTAACAAAGATCGCGCTTATTTAATTCAAACTACTGAAGGTAGTCAAGAGGTGGTAATTCCTGGCCGTGTGATTGAATGTTTGGTTTCACTAAATCAACATGAACGTCGTGAAGATGTAGCAAAAGACAAGGTGTTTATAAAAGGACTTCTTATTGCGATTTTCTCATTGAATGTCATCCAAAACTTGGACCAAAATGAACGACTTCCAAAGGAGAAATTGACTTTCATAAAAGGTAAAAATTCTGCATTATTTGTAAATAATTTTATAAAAACAATTGTTGTTTGTTCACAGAATTATTTATCATTCGCATCGGTCAAAATGACGACGATGAGAGCACCCGTTATTTCCGTTTCAACGAATTGATTCAACATGCTTGTGACGAAATACGTAAACGCAACTTTAAGTAGCTTCAAAGGAGACTTTGATCAGATACGAAATGGATGCAAATTTGAAGAAATTTCTTGTAATGAACCAAAAATAAAACTGTCGATAGATATTTGAAGGAAAAAAATAAATTTCATAACGAAAATCATAATTGAGTGTATTTTCTGTCTTTTTTCATGTATTTTGGCCCTATAGTTATTTGACTTGAACAATGTTACGATTTCTTTATATGTAACCAGTGCACATTTGATTTAAAAAAAAAAATGGAAATAGAGAACTGAAAACTCACATCTTAAACACGCAAAAACAACGCATGATGTTCAATTGCGCGTGCTATGTATTACATAGCATGCGCAAATGAATATCATGCGGTGCGTTCACATGTTAAAGATGTGATTTTTCATCTCGCTATTCTCTTCGTGTTCATGCTTATAAAGTGTACGTTGCGTTGAAATAGCTGCTGTTGACAGCCACTATTGGCAGCTACGGCTGGGCAGCCATATAAAAAATATTCTCTGAATTGTACTCATTGTGAGTAGCACTATAAGTATCCGTTTAATAAGCAATTCGTTATCTAAAAAATTGTGATTTTTTTTTGTGACTCGAGTAAAACATTGATAAATTGCCCGTTATCTCTCAAAGAGAAAATTCATCGTCGGGATCGTCGGATAAAAGGATATTTTTAAGAGAACGTTAGCTATCATCGACAGGATCGTCGGCTTAACATAAAATTGGGAATTTACCAGAGTAACCTCGAGAAATGCATCGGATTGGGAACCGGAGAAAGAATTAATTGAAATAAATACAATTGTAAGTTTTGATTGTAATTCGTTTTGGCCAATACGACTTAAATTAAGAAAGAAGAGAAGAGTAATTGAGAAAATAAAATTAAGTGAAAATAGAAAGTTCAGATTATTGTAATTTTGTCATAAGCATAGAAGAATAAAAATCGTGAACGCGTAAGTAACGAATCGGTAAGAATTGGAGAGAAAAAAAGAACCCAAAACAAGTAGATCTGCCTGCCATAAAACCATGTTGGTGAGTTGAAATGATGCACTTCAAGTGGTAATTTATGTGTTTGGCAATCATTGAATCTAAAATTTTTGGTATTGAACACTGGATGGCGACGCCACGGTAATTTTCGATCATACTCTTTTTTCCACTGTTTTTGAATATTGGATGAACAAATGATGATTTCCAAATAGCAGGGGTGTGACCACTCATTAATGATTCATGTAACAGTACTGCAATTGGTTTATTTAACGACGATGAACAGCGACGAAGAAATATGTTAGGAATATTGTCTGGGCCAGCGACCATGCACACAGACGGGTGATGCGCAGTTTTACTGCACAATTTTTCAGAGAAGAGTTTTCTGCACAAAACAATACAAAATGTGCGGAAAACTGGCACAAATTTGTTCCATTTCTCAAAATTTTTTTGTACCATATTAATTGCAAATACTGTATATTTTTCAGTGATTATCAGAATCAGATTCATTTTTTCCAAAATTAAAAAATTAATTTTTTTCCAAAAAATAAGTAAATTAAAATAAATAATTTTCAGTCTGCTATTTAATAGATCGATAGGCGCTATTTGCACATTTAAATTCAATGAGAAAAAATTATTTTTGACTTATCAAATTAAATCTGCATTTCAAAGGAGAAAAAATCTTTCGATCGATTTTTCACGCTTTTCCGATTGGAAAATGGGAAAAATAAATGGATTTTGCCCTGTGGCGAACAAAATTTCGAGACCTATTTATAAAAGTGTCATATGCCTAGGCTGATCCATGGATTCTCAGGATTTAGCCTGAATTCCAGAACTTCCCATATAGAATTTCATACAAAAATTAGTGCGCATAATTATCCTATCGAATACCGCCTATTAAATAGCAGACTGAAAATTATTTATTTTAATTTACTTATTTTTCGGACAAAATTAATTTTTTAATTTTGGAAAAAATTAATCTGATTCTGATAACCACTGAAAAATATACAGTATTTGCCATTTATATGGTACAAACAAATTTTGAGAAATGGCACAAATTTGTGCCAGTTTTCTGTATTGTTTTGTGCAGAAAATGTTTCTCTGCAAAATTGTGCAGTAAAACTGCGCATCACCCGTCTGTGTGTGTTATCTGGTAGCTGATTAAGCATCAATTGAATTTCATTTTCATTTATGTTTATTGGTGGTATATGTGTACACAGATCGATTATTTTTTCACGTACACCACATTCACAATTCCAACGATCAATTGCATTGTTGATTGGGTCACAGTACACCGATTTGAAGAAATCACAAAATAGGTTTAAGGTTTCTGGTGATGATATTGATCTATTAGTGCCGTATGTCATCGTAGATGGGAATTCACTGTTTTGTTTCTTTGAGTTTTTGACGTGCTTGAAAAATTGTTGTGGGTCTATGTCAATCATTTGCTGTATTTCTATTTTATACTCCCAATGACGTTTTTTGATGTAATTCTTGTATTGAGTTCGCTTGTTTTTGTACTGCAAAAGAAGTGTTGAAGATTGATTTTTTTTTAACTTTTTATGTAGCTTATTCATCTGGTTTTTCAAGTTTATGGCGTTTTTGTCAAACCATTTGGGATGAATTGACGTTTTACGAATTTTCATTGGAACATTGTCAGCAATTATTGCGTTAATTATTGCATAGAAGTAGTTCAATTTTTCATCTAGCGATCCATTGCATAACAAATTTTCCCAGTCGTTTGAATTTATTCTTTCTGTAATTGCTTCGTAGTCTGCATTTAAAAAATCAAGATAGATTTCATCAGTTTGTTTAGTGGTATTAGATGGATGAAACTCAAATTCAACAGTAATTGCTTTATGATGGATTTCATTACTGAGTAAATGGTTGTGGCATAAATTACAAATGAAATGGTCGATATTGTTGGTCCAGAGGAGATCAAGCGTACGGTTGATATCATTTCTTATATTGTTGATTTGGAGAAGGCCTATATCATAGCACGTATCGAGAACATTCCGTTCAATGTCACTGGAAATGTTTACTGGAACCATTGAATTTGATATATCGTCAATTTGCCAGTTTAAATTCGGCAGATTGAAGTCACCAAAAATTAATACATCAGTGTCGTCACCAATCGAACTGCAATTTTATTAAAGCATGACATATGTAATTCATAAAATGACAATGGTTGTGACGGAGGTATGTAAACAGAGGCGATAACTAAATGGTGATTTCCATTAGAAATTTTCACCCAAACCTGTTCGCAGCCGTTTTGTTCACAAGTGGTAATCAATTCAGAATCGAAAATTTTGTTAACTGCTCAGAAAAATCAAAGTAGGCAAACGATAAAAACTTAGTAGGCAAAATATCAAATTACATACTATGTTTTCAATCCGTAGGCAAAATGCCATTTTACCAACACTACATTAATAAAGGTGGTAATTTGACATTTTACCTTCTTTGATGAAAACATGGACGGTAAAATGATGTTTTACTGCACATTGCCTACGCATTTCATCTTTGTTGATTTTTTTTTTGTTTTTAGTTTGAAAAAAATTGAATCTTAAATTCCACACACATTTATTCAAAATACACAAGACACGTACTATCCTTTATACAAAATAAATTCAAGTTCACAAATCATTGATTTTCAGTTCACTTTTTTTTAAATAAATCTTGTATCACACGAAACACACAATCAAAAACATAAATATCGATGACATGCCCAAATAACTATTTCGTTTTAATTATAATTCAATCGATTTTACAGAATTACAAAAAAAAAAAAATAATTATCGTCGGCATAAATGGAAATAAAGAAAAAAAACAAACAAAAATACTACTTTGAACACAATGCTTGTTATCAAATCAATGAATTAATTCGCTTTGACAGTTGGTGATGTACGAGAGCGAATTCAAAAGGTTTATCCGAATCAGCGTGCGCGTGTATTAGTATTCGCCAACTGTCAAAGTGAATTCATTGATGGTGTGGAATTTAAGATTCAATTTTTTTCAAACTAAAAACAAAAAAAAAATCAACAAAGATGAAATGCGTAGGCAATGTGCAGTAAAACATCATTTTACCGTCCATGTTTTCATCAAAGAAGGTAAAATGTCAAATTACCACCTTTATTAATGTAGTGTTGGTAAAATGGCATTTTGCCTACGGATTGAAAACATAGTATGTAATTTGATATTTTGCCTACTAAGTTTTTATCGTTTGCCTACTTTGATTTTTCTGAGTGCAATCAGAACACCACCTTTACTTGATTTTTTACTAGTATTTTTGGTTCGATCACATCTAAAAACATTGAAGTACGGGGGAAATAACTCAGATGATAGTATTGAATCGTTTAGAGCTGTTTCAACAAAAGCGTATATTAGAAAGTCGGCTGTCAAAACTTCCGTGTGGAGTTGAATTGTTTTTGTGAGGAGACCATTTACATTTTGGCAGTAAATGTACGTTTGATGCAAAATGTGATTTTTGCTATGTGATCGATTGGATTGGTTGTGATGAATGTGTGTGTGGGAGATGTTATTAGTTAAAGTTAAATGTTCGACCGTTGATGATTTTGTTGTTGATAATTGTGAATTTGCGGCAGTTGCGAGATTGGCCGATAATGGGGTTGTTGTAAGCCGTTGTGATTGTACCAAAAATTTTGTGATTGGTTAGGAAATTGGTTTGGTGAATAAAACGGTGGTGCCGAATAAACAACAGGAACATAATTTATACCACTAATGTTGGGTTTGTATTGAGGCATTACTTCGTTTGTGAAATTTTGTCTGCGATTGACATTCTGTTTTCTGGCTGGTTGTGAATTCTGTCGGTTTGGTGCAGATGTAGGAGTCGATATATTACGTAGTGGACGTTTCATTGTTGATGAATTTCTCAGTTTTGATGACATGTTTTGATTCTCTGATGATATTTGCTTACGAGTCGAATTTTTCTTGTCATTATCGTTGGAAACAAATTGAGAAGCACTGAAATCCGGTGCCCATATATTATCATCTAAGATTGACTCGTATATTGAGCGGTTAAGAGTTGTTACTTTAAACGAAACATATGTTTTCCGTTTGATATTCACATTTGGACCAATCATTTTATTGACGTTGAAGAGATCACCGTTGTTGATTGTTGTTTTTGAAAGGATGTGTCTTTTTATCTCTTCAATAGTAGTGTCTGGATGAAACTTTGTTATATAAATTTCAAAGACACCAGTTTCATTCACAGTTTTCAGATTTGATTTTATTGGTGGACGACGTTTCCCATGTAGATATAATGAGACAGTCGAAAGCATCAATTTGACTACCTCACCATAGCTACATGGGAATCGTATATGAAACCTAGGGGGAAAGAACGGTGCAAATAACAATAAAAATTACCATCATATCACACAGTATAGCAGATACAAATGTATCTTGCAAATGCCTGCAACAGTGCTCACATTCTCCTGAAATCGACAGGAACTGCTAAATTAAGCAACTATGTCTCAGGGCCTGTGAGTGTTGCGCTCATGCGTATGGCAGCAAATGCATAAGCGCGAGCAGAAGTGTGCATATTATATGCCCTTGCTCTTATATACTCACTGCGTACTCTTCAGTCATTCATTCGAACGCTTTTACGTACGGGAGCGTGTATATAAGAGCAAGCGTATATAGAATACACATTACACACTTCTGATCGCTTATGTATTTGCTGCCATACGCATGAGCACAACACTCACAGGCCCTGAGACATAGTTGCTAAATTTAGCAGTTCCTGTCGATTTCAGGAGAATGTGAGCACTGGCCTGCAAATACGGATGTATCTTGCAAATGTACGCACTGTTGTACGCAAATAGCACATCACTAGTATGCATATATATATTGTGTATCTCACAACTTGCTATTGTGTATCACACAAGAATGCCGATCAGAAATATAGTAACAATTACAAAATTTGGTAAGTAATATTTATAGTCATCATATATTTGAAAATAAATGATTGATTTCGGTATTGAGAAATTTTGCATTTTTTTATATTCAATGTATATCACTCGATATGAAATGTGTCTTGGATTTTATATTGAGATACTATACAAAATATATCTGTAATACCGACGAAACGAATGGAAATTGAAAAATTGAAAAATTGCATAGATTGACACTATATTTGACATTCATATCATTTAATTACAAAACATAATTTGTGTCGATTTTCATTTTTTTGAAGAAAAAGGAAAAAAGCTATGAAAATATAAATAAATTCTTGTAATTAAATAATTCACAGATTTGTTTTCTATTTTTAAGTTATGAACACATTCTGGGAAAATATTGAAAAATTTATTGGTGAGAAAATTCCAGATGAGATAATTCGAATTCTCTCTAAAAATGGATATGACAATGTATTGGCACTGGACAAAATATCGGATCAAGAAATAAAAATAATCGAAAATACAATTAATGAAGATGTTCGAAAATTGTTATCAAAATCAACACACTATTCTAACTTGCTTCCAGAACAACAATTTTCATTTTTGCCGGGGCACCGAAAATTAATAATAACTCTAGGACAAAAAATTAATGATTTTCAGTTGTTTTTGAAAACAAAAAAAAAGCACCAAGTCGATAATATTGATTTACCTGGTGCATCATTTTTAATGAAAGAACTCATGAAGTGTTTACAAGATAATAAGAATGTTGGTCCAAATCAGCGAAGGTATTCGCAGCCACTTCAATGGTTTGCATCGTATTTGTATATGTTAAGTGGAAAAGCCGCGTACGATGTGATTTGCAGCAATTTGCCGTTACCACAAACGTCTACAGTGTGTATGTATTAATTTAATGGCATATTATTTGAATTTCCTTCTGCGATTTGTTTTCAATTTGCAACTGTATTACTTTATATGAACTTTGTGTAATTTTCTTTACCATAGTGAATTACATTCATAAGAGGAAACAAAAAATTACTGAAGGAGAGTTAAGATGCGAAGAACTCGCAAATTACCTTGACAAACTAAATGCTCCAAAGCAGATCTGGCTTTCCGAAGATGCAACCGGAATAGTGGCAAAAGTAACTTTCGACGCAACAACGAATCAAATTATCGGCCTTTTGTTGCCAACCAATGAAAAAACCGGAATGCCAGAGCCATTTACTTTTGTTCCACAATCTGTGAAGGAAATTGAGGATCAAATCAAAGAAAATCCAACATCAAATTTAGTTTACATCGTGCTCGCCCAACCAATTATTCCAAATTGTGCGCCATTCATCTTACAAGTTTTTGGCATTAATAACACCTTCAAAACAACAGATGTTCTATTTCGATGGCAACATACAATTGATCAGTTAAAAAGGTATTGTCATTTTCGATTTTTATATTCGTTGAATAACAACATCATGATCTATTTTAGATACGGAATTGAAGTAACAGGTATTTCGTCGGATGGTGATATTAGACTCCTTACGGCAATGAAGAGTAACATAAAGGCTCTATTTCAGCAACCATCAACTGATGTCATTGAGAATCTGGATCGTGAACAACCAGTGACATTTATTCAAGACATTGTACATTGGGCAACTAAAATGCGAAACAGATTACTAAAACCATCAATTTTATTACCATTGGGGACGAAACAAATTGCAATTGCTCATCTTAAAATACTCATACGAAATGTACGTAAGGAGTCGCATGGAGTTGTGTC
Organism: Resseliella maxima; assembly: GCA_029041755.1. Lineage (NCBI taxonomy): Eukaryota > Metazoa > Arthropoda > Insecta > Diptera > Cecidomyiidae > Resseliella > Resseliella maxima. Next base: position 48,031 of record JAQOWM010000551.1, on the reverse strand, counting down.
AAGCGATATTTGTCCATACGACAGACAAAATTTTGCGACATTTCAAAAAAATCTCTAGTTCAAGGGTTTTGGATTGTCTTCAAAAACATATCCCGGATTCAGAAGCGACCGTGATTTATCTGAGATTGGCTAGCAATGCAGTTGATGCTTTTACTGATGTTAATTTAACACCAATTGAAAGAGTGTATAAATCTTGGCATACACTTTATTTTTTTCGAGCTTGGAAAAAATGGTTGCAATCAAATTCATTCAGCACAGAAAATAATTTTATAACTCAAAATGCATTCACATGTCTAGAATTGAATTCATACGGTTTATTACATCTCATCAAAAAGTTCCGGAAATCAAATCAAGAGTATTTATTTTATCCTGTTTTATTCAATAGTCAAAATTGTGAAAGTACATTCCGTCAATTTCGGTCTATGTCTACAGCAAACTGGACTAAAATTAATTTCACACTTTGTGAATTACTACATATGATAGGACGAATTGAAATGATGAATGACATCATTTATTTCAAGTTATCTAATATGATGTCATTTCCAAGAGCACACCAAAATATTGATGAATACAACAAATTCAAAATTGTATGGTAACGGCGCTTCAACAAGCGTTATTAGATGCATCGAAATTTCAAATGGATATAAAGGCAGACGATATTTTATCATGTGACTTGAAAAAGAAGAATATTTTTTCAAATAATTCATCCGGAAGCACATTCGAATCACAATCGCAAGCCAAAAATGAAATCATAGAAGAAGAATTTTTTTATGCTAGTAATTCACTTGATTGTTCATTTTTTCGGGATTATTCCCATAAAGTTAAAGACGATACTGATGGAAACAGTCCATTTGTTTCTGTTTTCAATGAAAATAACGGATCTACAAATTTGATAAAAAAGTCAGCAGTTGTTTGGTTAGTTACAGAATCACATGACAAATTAAGCAACGACCGGCTTAAGCGCGTGCAAAATCGAAAATCGAATGAATCGAATGGTCCAAAAAGAAAATCGTCTAAATCTCACGAACATCAAAAGAAAAGAGTGAAAATTGGAAATGTATTTCATAAATGTGATGAAATTAAAATCGGAGATTGGGTTATTTTTCGAAAATGTGAAGATGAATCAACTACGTATTATGAAAATGGATATCACAAAAATATAATTGTTGGAGAAGTTTTGGCATTTAAATATGTTACAGGAAAAAATGAAAAAGATAAACAGTACTGTTTAGAAACTGTTCCTATTACCACAAATTCTATGACTAAGCGAGGAGTAGAAGTTTTATCCTTATGGTATGAATTAGGAAACGATTTCGTATTCAAATCGTTGCAAAATCCATCGTTTTTCGTAAACATAGAAAATTATGTGTGTGGACTCGATCATGTTGATGTAATTCAAGATAATGCATGTGGTATGATAAAAAAATTTAAGATCCCTGGTAGTTTAGAAGAATTGAAAGAATCCTTTTATCAATGTTTGAATGATTGATACATATTGATACTTTTATTTTTAACTTTAAAGAATTAAAATGAAGGTATAGCAAATAGTTTTGCAAATCTAATATGAAAATTTTATTGATATCATTATTATGAACTGAGCAAAAAAAAAAAAAAAAAAAATTAAGAAAAAAAATAAAAACGAATTTAGTTTTTTTATTTAAAGTTTGTTGTGATATAATTGCGCCACTATAATTTCACGCTTAGCTTTACGTTAATACAAAGTCAAATTTTGAGACGACGAAAAATATTAACAGTAAAAATTGAATGCAAACAAAACCATAGTGACAAATATCAATTCATATGTGTGCGTGTATATACTCTCACGATACGCTCACCCGGTATCGCATTATATATTGTATAGCGCATTACATCTAACGTAGAGAAACCTACCCTGGTAAGCAGTCTATATAGCCCTGTACATTTGTATGTGAGTCTCCCGGTTAAGTGCCATCTAAATGAACAAACATAAATTAGATTCACCAACATTTGATACTGAATCTGAATAAAAATTGATTATGTGTAAAAATAATTAAATATTTATGTTCAATAAAATATTTTTCATTATTAAATTATCGAAATATAAATATTTTTGAAATAAAAAAAAAAAACACTTCATTGAGAAATTAAAAATACAACTAAAGCAAAACAAACTATTTATATTAAGTCTCCGCATGTTTATTCGATTGGCGTTTGTTGTATACATGTACTGGGTATACAATACAATACATGGGAAAGTTTACACTGTAAAACCAAAAGAATTTTTTAATTAGTTTTTTGGATTTTTATAGTGAAAAATCCGAATGGATTGAAAATGAATCCAAATGGATTAGAATATATCTTTAAAAATATTTGAGTCGAAAAAATTAAAAACATTTTGCGTGCTATGAACTAAAACAATATTTTTATAAACATTTTACTCGGGAGAAACAACAATCACCAATTCTTTGTTGAGCGACAACAATCCGTTGTTTTATTTCAATTTTATTTTACTGTGTAATTGCTGTGTAATCGTTTCAGGCGACACTGACTTGACATAAGTTGTTTACTATATAACTCATTGAAAACATAACCGCATATTGTTTAGTGTGTTTATTTCCATACAAATTGACATTTCATTTGTTATTGTAATATGAAAATTATAAATCTATTCGAAGTGAATTGATGAAGAGTTTATTTAATTTACTGAAGTCACACACAATAGTGAACAAAAATGTGAATTTTGATTTTCTGAATTGAAATACAATGATTGTACATTTCTTTTATATATTTTATTTTTGGAAGAAACAACAAATTGCGTTACTTGTCAATCGAATTCCATTGATTTGATCGAACATTTTGTTATTTGTTTGCATATTGTCCAAAACGGTAAACAACAATTGTAGTGACATTTTATTTGCTAAATTAAACCAATTATGCCGTAATTCAGATCGTGTTGCAAATTGATCCACACTAAGGTTATATTTATAAAATGTAAACAATGCGTTTGACAGTTTTGACATAAGCTTTCCCATGTATTGTATTGTATACCCAGTACATGTATACAACAAACGCCAATCGAATAAACATGCGGAGACTTAATATAAATAGTTTGTTTTGCTTTAGTTGTTTTTTTAATTTCTCAATGAAGTGTTTTTATTATTTTATTACAAAAATATTTATATTTCGATAATTTAATAATGAAAAATATTTTATTGAACATAAATATTTAATTATTTTTAAACATAATCAATTTTTATTCAGATTCAGTATCAAATGTTGGTGCATCTAATTTATGTTTGTTCATTTAGATGGCGTTCGGGAACGTGTTTGAATTTTTTTTCTCACTGCATAGCTCCCTAGGTATGAATCCATTGAATATGGCGCCTGATGGCCATTTCATCAAAGCACATGCTTATATATAATTCTCTGTTGTTAGCACGCTCTTCATTCGCCAATTTTTTCAATAAAAAGAGCGTTTGTTCGCTGAAACCGGAGGGAAAGTTTGAACTGCTCTTTTTATGCCACATTTGTATTGTTCTAGGGGCTGGTAAACGCTTTGAAAATTTATTTCGGATCCACTTATATGCACCCTTACTTTTGGCATTTAAAATTAATGCAAATTTTCGGACGTTTGGCGAATACGGCATTTTTGGCTCTAATAAATGATTTATAATATATAATCTCTATCACGTCGTCCTGAAAAATATTATAATTAATAAAACAAAATTCCTCAAAAATTAAAATTTTCTTACTTCTAACTTCTTATTTCGAAACTTAAACTTAAAAAGGTTTCGATTTGAGAGTTTTCTCTTGAATAAATTATTTTCTTTCCTTAATTCCAAAATGGTTCTTCTCTGATTTAATACCTTCTTGCTTTGATTTTCAACGACATGCTTAAGATTATTATTTTCTACCAATAGTCTGTGAGTGCTAGTAGGATTGTGTGAAGTTGGTGTGTCCTGAATTATTATAGGTACTTCCTGACGAACTCTAACAATGAATGTGGGTTAGAAAAAAATCGCCTCTACACTTAAAAAGTGAATAAATAAATAATAATACACGTAACAGCACGTACAACACATAAAAATACGAATAAATACAAAATTTTGAATGGTTTTGAACAAAAAACATTATACATGATTGCAAAATAATGCTAATTGAAAACCCGTTTGTTTTTCTCACAAAATATCATTTTGTATAGATATAATCTATTTCTAAGAATCGTGCATCTAAAATAGGTTTGAATATTTCTGATAAAATCGATAAAACCCACGGACAAAAACGAACAAAAAATTAAATATATAAAATTAACTAATAACCAGGTTGCTAATAAAAATATCTAAAAAAAATGTCAATATGTAATTTTGTATGCCGACAATAGCCGATAAAAATGACAAACAAAAAATTCAATATATAAAATTTACTATTCGATAAAATTCATAATTTTATCGGTTGATAGTATCTGATCAAAACGGATAAAAATGAAGAAAAAAATATATATTTTATTTTTTTGATGTAACATTTTTACAATTTTTGTTCTTAATTTTTATCGGCTATAGCAGCTTGTTGAAAACGGATTGTAAAATTGAAATACAAAATTACATATTAAAATTTTTTTGATCACTTTTATATTAGCGACTCTCTAAAATATAAAAAAGTTACATAAAAAAAAAATATATATATATTTTTTTCGTCGTTCTTATCAGCTGCTATCAACGAACAGCCGATAAAAATATGAACAAAAATTTATTATATACACCTATAATAATACACTGACCGAAAACATTTCACACGATTTTAAATTATTGCTACCGTTTGTTTTTCTTACATTATATTTTGTTTCTATTTTGTTGTAAAATTTGCTGGATATTGCGCATCCAAAATAAGTTTGGCACCAAACCACGGCGTATTGTATAGCCCATCAATAGAAAACCATACAAAAATTCCTTTCCCAAAAAAAAAAAACATTTTCGAACACTTTTGTCGATTCTAAATATAATATATATAATCCAATATTAGTATTTCATAGCATTTTAATCACGGAGCACAAGATGACAAAACAATTTATACACAAAAATGTAATACGAAAATTCACCTGGAATAATTATGATCACAACGTTTATCAGACATTGAGACGAACCGTGACGACCGGTGATAAGAGATATCAAGAAATGAAAAAGAAATATAACAACTATGTTTACGAATACAACTTACATCAAATGAAATACGATGACATTTCATTAAACACACTCAGTCAATATAGTACATATAGTGCACTATCGTATTTTATAGCAGTCGCCATATGTAAAAAGAAGAAGCAGTGCTATAACACTCACTTCGTGGGGACGTGTTTAAATATTGTGTGCAAAATAATAACTATTTGAATCATATTGGTGTAACGTAGGCGAATTGGCCAATTCTTATTTCGACATCAAAATGCTGCAAAAATTCACAGAAAGTGATGTACGCGAACGCTAAAATCAATTGAAAGAACTATGCACACAATTGGAAAAAGTTCATGAAGATGCTTTTGTTAGAAGCGCACCCATACATCAAAGCAAATGTATGAAATCAAATGTATCAAATGTATAGGCAATACATTCGATACAGGCAAAATAAGCAAATAAGCCAACATGCACTAATACATGCAAACAAGCAATAGCATAAACGTCACAGGCAACGCAACACACTTTCTGCGACTCTCTTTCCTTTAGTTTTAAGCAACAAATGTTCTCGAGCATTCAAACAATAAACAAGTGAATTATCATACAAACAGGCATTGTGTTTCATTCAATTCTAAGTTCTCTTTAGCAAACTGAACATGGTCCTTCGAAGTGTTAATTAAAAAAGAATGCAATTAATCTGGTGTGTAAGGCATACGCAAAATAAATAAAAATATATACGCATAAAGCAAAGCAGTGATATAAAAAAAAAGATCAAAAGTGATTGAATCAACTCAAAAATTTTTTTTTTTTTTTGATTTGTAATTCGGTTCAAAGCAAAATTCCGATTTGTAACAAGCATTAAAAATCACTAGCACGCGCCGGAGAAAGAGAATTGAAAATTGAAAGCAAGTGGAACGCAATAATAAGCATTTTGTTTGTGTCAACAGGAATAAACAAGCATAATTGTATGTTAAACAAAATCGAAATTTAGTGCTCAGAACAATCGATTGGAATAAATTGAAAGTGTTGTCAAGCAAAGCATAAAAACACATGAATTTGCTGAGAAAGCAAGAGAAAATTCTCGAAAGCAAAAATCGCAAAACGAAAATCCGTTAACTGTAGTCATTCTGTTTCGAGTGTTTTCTGTGATCGCATTGTATGTAAGCAAAACAGCGAATATCAAGCAAATTTAGTAAAAAAAAAAACAAAAGCACACAACAAGCATAAAATTGTCGTCGGCAAAATCAAGACTGAATTTTAAGATTTCGTCGATCGTGTTTTTGAAGACAAAAAAAAAAAAAAAAAAAAAGTGAAAGAGATAGATTCAAAGCAAGATTTAATGTAACTGTTCAAAGTGAACAAACAAATTAAGCAGAATTTTTTTGTTTCATGCAGATTTGACGCACCTCACAGAAAGATATCAAGTAACAGTGCATCTTGACAAATAAGAAAATTAATGCAAAATTTTTGTAAAGGAACGTGCTCATGTTAATGCAAATCGAGTGTCGAACGGAAAATTTTCTGTTTGTGTCAGCAAAAAGCAAAATAACAGTAATAAGCAAAATTGTATACAAGCAAGGCATTTGAGCATCGATGCAGTAAATCCGTTTGTGTTTATAAAAAAAAAAACAACACTGTCATGCATATCTAACAAGCAAAGTGAGAACAAGCAATGCTCACTTCGATAGAAGAATTGTGCGCGTCTACACGTGTTTGAATTACGGTAAAAAGCGAAGCCAAAGAAACAATTTTTCTGAGAAAGCAAATAAACAATTAAAGCAATTTTTTCATAAAAAGAAATTTTTTTTTTTTTAGTGAATTTACCAAGTGTATGCAAATAAAAACATCTAGAACAAATTCAACACAAAATCAAAGCAATTTTCTTGTACTCAAGCACATAAATCGAGACTTTCGTGACAATTCAAGCAATACTCGTACGGAAAAAAGCAAAATTAAGCAAAATGAACAGCAATGAAGAGCAAGTGGCTAAAATTATTCCAGCCAAAATTAAAGATGCAATTGCTTTGCGTAATTTAAACACAAAAAAGCTGATTTTAATATGACAAAGTCTCCTGGGAAAGACAGAAGAGGAATTTATAGCAATGAATGTATCGCAACTAAAGTATTCCAAGTACCAGATACGTTTGACAAACACCAAGCTCGAAATGAAGCATGAGCAAGTGGTGTTATTCGATGCAGAAAATGAAGGTGAATACGATCAAGCACAGCAAGCAATGGCTGAAGCCGTACCAAAAATTGATGAACATCTAATTCAGCTGAGTGCTTCTCCGAATGATCCGTTAAGCAGCCATGACTCGCAGGTCTTACAAGATTTGCTATTAGAAGAAGGTAAGCTGATGCATTTACAAACCAAGCAGGATAATACACCTGTCCTGCCAAAATACAACGGTTCATTTGATAAATGGTCCGAGTTTGAGAAAGCATATGCAGAGCTCATGCAAGCGTTCAAAACGGTCATTCAATAAGCATTTTCTTCTTGAAACTTCCTATCTAATTCAAAAGTCTACTTCTTACAATGGTAGTGTTTAAACGGTTAGGCATTAACTCAAATTATATTTACATTTACATTTAAAAAAAAAAAAATAATATAAAATAAAAAGAAAAAATAAATAAATATATTTCTCACAAGAGTGAGAAGAATCACCGGAGATCCACCAGAATTGAAAGCATTTGTCGCAAACAGAATAAGCGAAATTCAAGATCGAACCGAGTAATACAAATCAGATCTAATTAGCAGAGGTATGCGAATGAATGACTTTCTGAAAAGCAGTCTCTGGTTAAGCGGCCCAGAATGGTTGTCAAAAAATGAATCAGAATGACCATTACCAAAGCTAATAACTAGTTGACAAAATGACAACAAATGAAATAAAAAAGGAATGCAAATCCAAAGCAAAAAGCATAAGTAACATGCATTCTGGACCAAACCATACCAATCTGTATGATAAATTCAATGATTGGAATGAAATAATCAATATAACAGCATATGTGCTGAGAGTAGCTCAAATTGCAAGAAAAGACATAAACAATATGAATAGATATGCGTTAGCAAAAGAGCGAGAAAAAGCTATTGAATTTTGGATAAATTCGAACAAAATAAAGCATATAAAAAAGAGATCACATGCATCAAAGCAAGCGATCCGCTACCAAGCAAAAGCGACATAATACTGCTGAAGCCAATATTAGATGAAAACGCAATTCTAAGGGTAGGCGTAGAGTTGTCAAAAGGACGGACACGGACATGAAAAACAGTGTCCGTCCGTCCTTCTTCTCAAGAAGGACGGACCAAAATATTTTGTCCGTCCTTTTTCTCAAGAAGGACAGACCAATTTTTTTTTTGTCCGTCCTTTTTCTCAAGAAGGATGGACCAATTTTTTTTGTCCGTCCTTCTTGAAAAGAAGGATGGACGGACATATATATTTTAAGGAAGGACGGACAAATTTCATTAAACGGACAAATTTTAGAAGGACGACCAAGAATTTTGGCCGTCCTTATGGTAAAAAAATTTAAACCAATTTTTAGAAAAATTTGGAATTTTTTTTTTTTTTTTGCATTGAAAAAAAAAGTTTCGCAAAAATTATTCTGTTCTTACTTAAACAAATCTACTGTTTGTTTCATCTACAGGTAATAATTCTACAAGACTAATTTTTTCAAAACATATTCAAAACATTGAAATTGTTTTCAATCACTTAAAAGCAGATTTTTGCTAAATTTGTTGACTTTTCAACATCAATTACACAATTTTTCCAACAAAAAAAATCCAACAATTTTTCTTGAGAAAAAGGACGGACAAAAAAAATTGGTCCGTCCTTCTTGAGAAAAAGGACGGACAAAAAAAATTGGTCCGTCCTTCTTGAGAAGAAGGACGGACAAAAAAAAGTGGTCCGTCCCTTTTGAGAAGAAGGACCGACGGCCGGACAAAAAAAGTTCGTTTGACATCTCGCCTACCGTAGGCGGAAGAATGGATAAAGCAAGTATTGCCTATGAAAAAAAGGGCATCAATACATTATACCAAGCAAATCTAAACAGTCATTCCTTATCTTGGAATATGCACACAATATGACAGCGCATGGGGGAGCACAACTAATGATGCAATTCATTAGAAAAAGATTTTGGATACCAAAATTAAGATTTGAAGCAAAAAGTTTCCTATCAACATGCGTCATATGCACTAGATTAGCACAAGCAAATGCAAAGCAAATAATAGGGAAACTATCTGGTAAAAGAGCAAAACCAGCATCACCATTCCAACACGTTGGAGTAGATATGGCTGGACCATATAACATGCGTGTAACAAAAAAAAAAAAAAAAATAAATACAAGCACAAGAACATGAACCGCCACAGAGCATAAAGCGTCTCTACATGCAATTACAATTCCAAATACAAGCATTTTGGAAGCAATGGTCAAATGAATATCTACACTCGCTCACGCAATTGCCAAAATGGCGCAAAGAGCAAGATAATTTAAAAATTGATCAGTTGGTTATTATCAAAGCAGAAAGCATACCACCAACGCATTGGGCAATGGGAAGAGTTATTGAGATAATAAAAGGAGTAGATGGAAAAGTTAGAGCAGTCAAATTGAAAACCCAAACTGGCCATTTGGTGAGATCCATTAGAAGGGTGTGTGTTCTGCCAGATGACATAGAAAGACAATTATGGAAGGCAAATAAAACTTCTGAATGAGACAAAACCAAATGATATAATGGTACGCTCTCTATAAGTTAAAAAAGGCTAAAGCAATTTTTTAACGGGGGAGTGTTAGAAGCGCAGCCATACATCAAAGCAAATGTATGAAATCAAATGTATCGAATGTATAGGCAATACATTCGATACAGGCAAAATAAGCAAATAAGCCAACATGTACTAATACATACAAACAAGCAATAGCATAAACGTCACAGGCAACGCAACACACTTTCTGCGACTCTCTTTCCTTTAGTTTTAAGCAACAGTTGTTCTCGAGCATTCAAACAATAAACAAGTGAATTATCATACAAACAGGCATTGTGTTTAAACTTATTCTTTACTTTTTTATGATAATTTATTCAATCGAACTATTTTGAAATAGAATGGAATTGAATATTTTTATTAAATTTTTTTTTGAATAAAATTTTTTCTTCAAATACACAAATACAAATACAACTCAGACGGACCAAATTGAAATTCGTAGTGAAATATTTTGAATCTCTTACTGGTAATTGGGACATGTGTAGGTTAAAACAGCAGAATGCCCTGTCATCGGTGAACAACTGGATCCTTGTTGAAAAGGCAAAAATATAGCCTCCAATTTTTTAACGCTTTCCTTTAAATGATCGATCTCTTTACTTTGACTATCGATCGTTTTATTTTGACCATCGATTTGTGCTCTGAACATGCTGAATAGTTCACCTTGAAGCTTCTTAAATTTCTCTTCCATTCGTTCTTCCTGTGCACGTTTCTATACCCTCAATTCAAATTATGGGCAGAACCGTACTTCCGAGATGTCCGAAATATTCTAAGTCCGTAAATTATTTAATTTATAATTTTCAAACACTTTTATTTTCGGTTTTGTTGAATATTTATTCAATATTTATTTTATTTTTTAAATTTGCAATTTCTCTTACAATTCACTAGAGATCTTAACTCTTCGATAGTTGAGACAGAACTGAACTGAACTGTGAAGATTCCTCTGCTCTTATATACTATTTGGTCTTTACTTCATTAAGCCACCGATAGGGTATGCTGTTATCGAATCTTAGCGAATACTATAGGGAAGGTTATACTCTAATTTGGTATTATTTTAAATGATTTTATTTAATATTTTAGAAAAGATTTATCTGATTATTCTTACTTTTAATTAAATCTATTTTCTAAATTCAATTAAAGGAATTAAATCTATTTCTGATAATTCTAATTAAAATGTGTAACGGTGAACGCATATGCATCGTTGAATATTCTCATTATTTGGATATTATTCAATGATGCATAGCTGAGCCGGTTACATTCCATACATTCAGCCATATTATTTCGTACCGGATCGATGTGATTTCTAAACAAATAAACAAAAAATGCATATAGAAATAGAAAGTTGTTAAAATAGGTCCTCGAATGTTAAAGAGTCGGTTCCAGGTTGTTTGTTTGGTCCCCAGATAATATGTTCGGTGGAAAATTACGTTCAATTTAAATGACGTGAATTCAAAGGAAATTTTTTATTTTGTTTCAAAAAAAAAAAAAAGAAAAAAAAAATGAAATGAAAAGAAGATTGAAATCAAGCACGGAGAAGAGTTATAGCATGCCCATATAATTTGCAAGAGTGCAAAAGATAGAAAGACATAGAAATGTAGCAGCGAAAATGAAATGACTTAATGGAAATGGATAGCAGAGCTACTTTCTATCGAACACTGCACTGTCAATGCACATTATGAGAGAGTGAAAATACCGTACGAACGCAGTCAAACTCTCTCACACTCACATACTCACACACTCACACACTATACCATATGAACTCATCTCAAACGCACTGCATCAATACGGTTTTGAACACACAAATTAATTATATTTTGTTTTTGTTTTTTTTCGTTTCTTCATCTGTTTTTGGTTCAAGCAAAGAAGATTCTTGCAAACGTTTTTCATACTATTCAAAAGGAAACAAAAAAAAACTAATGGAATTCCATGGAAATTGTATAATGTAAAAATACTTTACATTTCTCGGTCAGTTCTAATAGCATTTTGTAAAGCTAGGTTAACAGTTGTTTTTGCATTAGAATTCATACGGTAGCATCTTCGTCATTTTTTTTTTTTTTTCGGTGGTTTCTTCGGTGGTTTCAAACGATAACAGAAGAGAAAAAATTCCAGAGAAATTACTATCGAAATAAATCTTCCTTTCTTCTTATTTTGTGCATACAATTAAAAAATAAACAATACATCAAAATGCTATTCGAGAACACAGTATAAGCTGAAGAAAGAGAAATGAAAAAAAAATATAAACAAATAGAAAATAAAACGGAACTTATATAGAAAAGAAATTGCAAACGAATTTTTTCGTAAATAATCGTTTCGTTCTGATTTTTACTTACATCCGTTATTGAACTAAACAATCTATTGCGATACACTACACTCGAATATTTAAATACGAATGATCGAAATATGGCCATAGTCTCAGTAATATATATGGGGCTATGAACGAAAAGTGTATGAAATGCCAATACAGTCACAAATAAGCGCACTCACAAACAACAGTAAACGTGTCTATGTCTCTTCATTCTGTCTTTATGTGTGTATATGTGTTTTTTTGGAGAGCGAACAAGTCGACGTAATGTTGGTACAGCAGCACACGTTAACAACGACGACGACGACAGCGATGTCACACGAAAGATGATGTTGTTCAGGTTACAATTTCTGTTGTTGTTGTTGTTTTTTTTTCTATTTTTTTTTCGCTTGTGTTCGATGCAGAAAATAAAATAAGAAGAAGAAGGGGGAACTAAACTAATATGAGCGGTTGAAAGGTGGTTTTGTTTGGTACCAAATGCTGTATGTAGTTGTCGCTGCTAGAAAAGAAAGAGAGAACCACAACTAATATGACAAACATGATTGTATCACAATTTCATTTGCTTATAAATTGGCCTCGTTCTTTTCTTGTTTATTTGTACCATCAGTCAATATCACATTTTCAACGAACATGTTAATTGATTTTTATTTTAAACTTGACATATTCAATTGGACATTTGAATAACTTTTACTTTTTTATAACAATTGAGATGATTGAACTACTGCAATCTCACACGGCACAATTTTTGGCGAAAGTGATTTGTGATCGTCTCAAAATATATGAAATTGAATTAAAACAAATCTTGACCATTACAACAGATAATGGAGCCAATGTTTTAAAGATGGTTCGTAATATTGATGAAATTTTGCAAAAATCAATTATTGAAAATATAAACTCAAGCAATGTTGGTACACACGAACATCCACACCTTTAAAATATTCAAGCGCATGTGTGAATGGTTCTGAGTTGCGTGACAAAGACAAACTGACCGACACAGATGATGAAATTACGAAGCTGTTGGCAGAAATAGAAGGCGTTTCGGATTCAGATGCTCTTGAAATGTTATTTGATGACATATTATTGAAAAAACATGAAATTCTTTTATCTGAAACTAGCAAACATATGGTCGATGAATTTGATTTAAATGTATGGGAAATAAATGTTTACATTGTTCGGCACATACCTTACAGCTTGCAATAAAAGATGCTTTGAAGAAAATTGCAATTGAACACAGCAATGTAATAAAATTGTGTCGTAAAGTCGCCAAATTTTTGCGTTTGCCGAAAGTTCAGCATGAAATGAATTCTATTGGGAAACAATTTCGATTACCAAGACTAGATGTAGAGACACGATGGGGCTCTACTTATATTATGGTAAGATTTATATTGTTGTTGTTGTTTTTCCAATCAAATCACATTAAATAAATCAGATTTTAATCCTTTGTTTTTCACAATTTAAACATATTTTCATATGTAATTTAGCTGGAAGATGCAATTAGTTGCAAAGATGTGATTGACTATTATGCAGATATCAAGCACACAAAAATTTGTCAGCCACCATTTCACTTCAAAGCCAATCCCTGACATTGCCTGATGTTTACAGAATATGGCTGAAAATGGAACTACATTTGAATACATGCTGCAAACAAAAAAAATTTAAAATCGATTTGCCAAGACAATTACGCAGCACTGTAAACGAGCGCAAAAAACTTATTTACAATAACCCGTTTATGTCGAGTTCGAATACCGGAAATTTTCCCGAAACTGCCTTCCCGAAAAAATTTTTCCGAAAGAACACAATTCCGAAAATCCTTTTTGCTAAAAACCCTTTTCCGAAAATAATTTTCGGAATATTTTTTTTCCCGAAATATTTTCAGATCCAAAAACCAATCTTCTGATTGAAAATTTTTGGGATTTTTTCCCCCAAAAATCCATTTTTCGGAAAAATAATTGTCCGAAAAAATTTTTCGGAATATTTTTTTTCCCGAAATATTTATGATCCCAAAACCAATTTTCCGTTTGGAGATTTTCGGAATATTATTTTCCCGAAAATCCATTTTTCTGAAAAATATTTTTCCGAAAAGATTTTTCGGAATATTTTTTTTCCTGAAAATCCATTTTTCGGAAAAGTAACTTTCCGAAAAAAATTTTCGGAATAATTTTTTTCCCGAAATATTTATGATCCCAAAACCAATTTTCCGATTGGAGATTTTCAGAATATTTTTTTCCCGAAAATCCATTTTTCTGAAAAAATTGTTTCGGAAGTCTTACATTCATAGGATGAACTTTTTCGCACTGTTTTATGCCGTACATCGTACGTGTTACGCAAAATTTGTTAACACGATAGCTCACTTCCAATGTGCCCAAAAAAAATTCTGATGATGCAGAATTGTTGAGATAGCTCAGGAATAGACACCATTATATTTTCAGCCATGGGTGCCCACCACATGGTGGATCCGCTGAATGAAGACATATCCGTTGGAAATGAGGGTCTCCCTCGTGTGAATATTTCGATTAAGAACTTAGTCGATTATTTTGGGAAATTTTGGCTGGGTTATGAACGGATTCATTGGCGAACCCATACAACATCCAAAATTTTGCTTATAAAACTTTCCATTGAATTGAAAACAATTTTCTCGCATGCATATTTCAGTTAATCTCACCAAATGATCTGTAACAATGTTTTCCATTTTTAAGAAATTTTATGATTGAACGAAAAGAAAAACATATCATTGAAAATATTGTCACTTTAAAAACAGATATCCATTGCAAATATTGTCACTTTGTTTTTGAATAAGAAAGTCAGTTTTTGATATAAACTCACTGAAGAAGAAAGCATTGCTTTCGAAATGCGCATTTGAGTGTTAAAAAACTCAAATTTAAAAAGTGTGATAATTGTTAAATAATTTAAGCAATTTTAATCGATGGAAACTGGTTAACTTGATATTTTGTATGAGAAATAATCACATTTGGTCAGACGGAATTTAGGACTTATTGATTAACAGTCGACTATGGTTGCAGTTGATTAAAAATGTTTATTTTATTCGAAGAAATCATAGTTAAGTACTCATAACATTTTTGTTTGAGGTCGTAACGGTAAACGTATGTAAGAAATACGTTTTTACTTTTCCGCACACAGCATGTTGTGCGTAAAAGTATTGTAATCGGTCAAAAAATAGAAATACGTTTTCTTACTTGGTTTGACATCTGCTTTCAGAATTTATCGGTCTCAATGCTAGCACCGAGAAAAAATGAAAATTTGACCTACAGTGTTTTACGCACAACATGTTGTGTGCGAAAAAGTAAAACTAAATCAATGTCATCATATTTTACCCCGTCAGACACACAATAAATAGAATGAAATATCGTCGAAACTGAAAACATCAAGACGTGTACAAGAGATGTGGTGTTTTGTTTTCCTTGTCGCTCTTTCTATTTATCTGTCTCTTTCTCTTTGGCGTCGCGACTGTTAGTAAACAAATAGCTTCATCAAATGCGACGACAGTACGACACATGCTAAGATATTTCGTTTAATTGTATGGAGTGAGTTTAGAACATGCACATTTGAAAAGTGAATTGCTTGAACAGACAAATAGCAACAATGTACACAGAGAAATCGTTCACAAAATGTTTACAATAATTTGTCAAAAATGAAGAGTTAGTTTAGATTTAGCATTTTTTAAGGCGCATACACACACATGCACACTTACCTAATGAGATGCAAGAAGCGATTGAATAGGAGAGAAAGAATGAATCAGACAGAACAGAAAGAGAAGATAACTTCGATCAATGTTTGGTTGTAACTTGTTATGTTCTTATTGATTGAGTCCAATACGTGGAATGAGAAAATGATTCTCTCACTCCTACACATACTCACACAAAGATATACAGATGTATAAAGATCGGCACGCACATTGAATGCTTAAATTTTAATGATAAAATAATGAAAATTTCATTTTGTGAATTCAATGGATTCTTTTTCGATCAACAAAATAAAACCAACATATGAAGATGATATTAGTTCTTGTAAATTGGTCGAGAGGACGCTGTCCGTTCTATATAAAAATGTCCATAAGAAAGCAACCTGACTGTATAAGATCAGTCGATTATGTTTTATTATTTCTTGTTTGGTATACAGATTTTGCGTTTTAAAACCAATTTTATATTCGTCATTTAAGGCTCAAATTTTGAGCATCAAAATTCTCTGTTGGTGGTTTTTGAAAATAAACAGTTTAGCAATTTTAATCTGTCAAATTCAAAAACCCGAAACTAAAACCAAAAATAATGTGACATTGTCATCGATGACAAATCGATGTTTGCTAAAAGTGTTGAAGCATTTGGATTTCAAAGAATTGTTTCACTGGAAGATGTTAATAAGTGTTTCAGAGCAATTGCATTGGTTGAATTTCCAGAGAAATTCCTATTAAAGTAAATTTACTCAATTTTCCATCCAAATGTTATCATTGCAATGGAAAAGTCAAACAAAGACCTGGGAGAAAAAAAATAAAAGTCAAACTGCCAAGATTCTACATGGTTGAAAAAAATATTATAGAATCTACAACCAAGGTGATAAACACAAACCAACACCGGTCTTTCGCATTATGGAAAAAAAGTTCGATACATTTGAACCACCAAAATTATTGAAAAACTGCAAAAATTATCTCACAATTGAACGGAATTTTACTTCCAGGCAAGAATAGTTTCATCCAATTATGCTATCGATACAATTACATATGATTGACTATTCATAGAATGCGGCGATCGAAAAAAATTAAAAACATTTCCCTTGTAAAATGAAAGATAGAGAGTCAACAGTAAAAAATATCAAGTTGCATTATTAAATTTATTGAAATGAACATGAATGAAATATGGCATGAAAAATCAGATTTTTTTTTGTAAATAATAATCAAAGTCGCGTGTTCTGTGAAATTGATGAAAGAAGTGTCTTTGGGGAAGTTGACGCGACTTTTCGTCCTTTTGACACGGGTTCTCCAAAACATCGTCCTCATCATCATCCGAACTCGAATCATTATTAATTTTAGCTTTAATGGCTTTTTCAGCTTCTACCTACATTTCGACTGCTCGTTTGAGCGTTGCATCTCGTTTCAAATCCTTAGATTTTTGTAAGGGTGGCAGTTTGGATGACAAACAATCTATAATTTTTATGCGAGCAATCGCTTCGTCTTTTTTCAAACATTCAACAAATTTGAAAATCGTTGGCCGCTTTACACCATTCATAGAACTGTATGCATTATTCCATCCCTCTGCAACGTTATTTGTTCTTGGCAAACCTAAGTCAAATGTAAACAAAAAGAATTAATCATTTATTCATAAAAACATAAAATTCTTCGGTAGACTTTCCAAATTGAATATAAACAGAAAAGCGAAGTCAAATATGAACAAAATACCTTGCAATGTGCTTTCATGCACATTCCACAAATCGATCGGAAATCGAGGCTTTTTTCGATTTCCATTTGATTTCATTCGACCAATAAAGTTTTTTTCGAAATAATCATGAACGAAATTGAAAATACTGAGATATTTCTTCTGCTCTTTTGAATTCAAAGTGACTGAATTTTCGATAAATATTTCTCATTGTGACGCAACCTAATTTGGTAAAGAAAAATAATAACATTTCAAACAAAATTCCAACGAAATTAAACCAATTTATTTACCTGATTAGGCGGCAAGAATGCGATTCCAATCATTTGCCGAATTTCATTCGCAAATTTCAAATCGGTTTCATATCGACGCTTTAAATTCTTGGCACTTAAATTTCGAATTATACTTTGAGTGAAATGAAACAGACAACTTTGTATTTTGGCTGTCGGGAAAACGTCTTTAGAAGCATTTATGGCAGCTTGTTCAAAATCAACATTTATTTGCGCCGGTGTATAATCCGGCAGTTTCAATTTTATTTGCTCAAAAATTTCTTTGTAGGTGGCAGTCGTTTTATCAATACATAACGCAAATAATAGCGGCACACGCCACCCATCACGTGATCCTATTCAAAAAGAAAAAAATATTATTTGAAGTGATAAATTGAAAACTTATCAAATACCCAATTAAATGTGATATTCAATGAAATGAAATGTACTTTAGAATTTTGATTGATCATAAACATCTTGAATTTTAAACCATTTGAAGGTTCAATTCAACAGATCAATATATAGTATCAACAATTAAACAGACGTCTTTTTTAAAAAATGATAGAAAAAAGTTTAAATTGCTCACCATGGATTACATAAATCTGGTTTAATAGTGCTGGACTTGATGAAATAGTACCATCCATATGTAGAATGGGACAAGTGCCCAGAAAATCCATGGCTTGTTTCGTCGCAAAAATTATTAATCGGTTTTTGGCATCGCAATTGTCGTACAGGAGAAAATTTTCAATTGACAGAGTTTGGATTTCTGGCAACACTAGCTCTTTTATACTGTTTGGTGCAATTGGGTGATTCTCCTTGCGTTGACGACGCACAGTTTTCGAAAATGAGGCCATGCTTGGCATTTGACCAACAACTTCCGCCGGAATGCCAGACACGCTATCTGAGTACAATTCGCGTGTGGTTTTTGATGTGGAAGCTAAGTGTTTTGCGTTCTGTACCCGATTCCGTATTTCAATGTCACGTACATCTATAATATGCGTATGCTCAACATTATTCGATGTGTAAATGTATTTTCCTGCATTATCTATTTTTCCAGTTAACTTTGCTCTACAAGCCAAATTCGTTTTCAATCTGAAAAAAACGATTTAGATTAATTTTAAGTTTCAATCGAAAAGAAAAGCAAAATATTTATTCATATGAAATAACTTACTCTGCGCAATCATAATATATTGTCTGTCCTTCCTTCGCGACTTTGTTTACGTGCCACTTGTAACCATCCTTCATCAAAGGTACATGTTTCTTACGTGCTTTCTTCAGAGAATTTTTCATTTCCACATTTTCTGATGAAATTAAAGATGTTCCATTTTGACTGTGCTCTTGCTCAACCTGAATCGATTCGATAGTGGGCTCGAATTCATGAAAACTGCTTTGACTGTCATTTTGTTGGATCGGTTCGATAGTGCGATTGGTTCCATTAGCAGTAGCTTCGATATGAACATTTTCAGAACATTCTGTTCCCACGAATGAATAATTTTCATGTTGAGTCATTTCATTCAATGAAGTTTCGAAAAGTTGAACAGTTTCACTGAGATTTTGCGTCGTATTCATTTCTAATGTGCTTTCTATCAATTGAAGAATCTGATCATTTTCCATTTCCAAATTTTCCGATGAAATTAAAGATGTTTCATTTTGACTGTGCTCTTGCTCAACCTGAATCGATTCGATAGTAGGCTCGGATTCAGAGAAATTGCTTAGATTGTTCAAATGATTGTTATCTTGTTGAATCGATTCGATAATGGGCTCGAATTCATTAAAACTGCTTTGACTGCTAATTTGACTGTCATTTTGTTGAATCGGTTCGATAGTGCGCATGATTTCATGAGAATTGCTTTGATTGTTCAATTGACTTCTATCTTGCTGAATCGATTCAATATTACGCAAGGTTTCATGAGAACTGCTTTGAATGTTCAATTCACTGTCATCTTGCTGAAGATGAATCAATCTGTTTGTTTCATTCGCATCAATTTGAAATCCCAAATTAATCGAACATTCCATGAAATTTGGCCCCAAATGCATTTTTTTTGCTTTTGTTTCCTTTTTGAGTTCAATTTGCCGCTTTCTAGTGATTCTTTTGTCCATACTGACTAAATTTAAGAAATACGTAGAAGTGACTGACTAAATTTAAGAGATACGATAGTAAGAATACTAAGAGAGAAAAATAGAATACAAAATAAAAGGGAACATTGTTACTGTTTAAAGATGTTTAAACATTCTATATCACTTAAAGAAGGCTTAAACCTTATACAATGTGCACACTTGTTATGAAAAACAATGAAAACACAGTATGGAATGAAAAAAAAAAACAAGAGATTCATAAATGCTTATTATAGTTTGTTCGACACTGCTCGAAACAATGCAACCTTTTGAGTTTGATTATCAAGGCAAAAATGAATCATATTTTTTCTAATAAAAAGTAATAATATGAATTTACTTTATTAGAAGCAATGTAAAAATGTGTAATGTAACATTTTTCAACAAAATCAACAACATAGCTCAATAACAATTTACCTCATTCATTTTTAAAAATGTAATTGTTATAATTTTGAAATCTGAATTGAGCACAGTAAATTTTGAACCATAAAAATTAATAAATTCAAACACTGAATTATTTTTAACGTAGTGACGTTTAAATAAAATAGAAAATTGAATCGGAATGGTTTAAAAAAAATTTATCAATTGTGATAACGATTTAACGATAAAATGTTGTGTGCGAAAAAAAAAACAAAGAGAAATGGAAATATTGATGAATAAGTTCTGAATTATCTTTGTATAAATTATGAGGCAATTCCAGTAAATGTGACAAAAATGCATGGCATCGACACTGTTTGGTTAGTTAAATGACATGACCAAATTTTTATATTTCAAATGTGAATAAAATTGACTAAATTGTGGAAACACATAAAACATATTTCAATGTGCAATTAACACTTACTTTATGGTTGAATTTTCTTCGAATTGATTTGAGACCGAGTGTAACTATTGCGTGCACCTTCTCCAAATAACAGTTGCTGTGTGACATATGATTATTGACAGTAGAACACACACTCTCAAGTCTCTCTATGCGGACAAGGGCTGCATAAAGCAAATTTGTAGGCAAAACGACGTTGCATTAGAATGGCTTTCCACCTACCCTGGTAAGCAGTCTATATAGCCCTGTACATTTGTATGTGAGTCTCCCGGTTAAGTGCCATCTAAATGAACAAACATAAATTAGATTCACCAACATTTGATACTGAATCTGAATAAAAATTGATTATGTGTAATTATATGAAAATAATTAAATATTTATGTACAATAAAATATTTTTCATTATTAAATTATCGAAATATAAATATTTTTGAAATAAAATAATAAAAACACTTCATTGAGAAATTAAAAATACAACTAAAGCAAAACAAACTATTTATATTAAGTCTCCGCATGTTTATTCGATTGGCGTTTGTTGTATACATGTACTGGGTATACAATACAATACATGGGAAAGCTTATGTCAAAACTGTCAAACGCATTGTTTACATTTTATAAACATAACCTTAGTGTGGATCAATTTGCAACACGATCTGAATTACGGCATAATTGGTTTAATTTAGCAAATAAAATGTCACTAAAAATTGTTGTTTACCGTTTTGGACAATATGCAAACAAATAACAAAATGTTCGATCAAATCAATGGAATTCGATTGACAAGTAACGCAATTTGTTGTTTCTTCCAAAAATAAAATATATAAAAGAAATGTACAATCATTGTATTTCAATTCAGAAAATCAAAATTCACATTTTTGTTCACTATTGTGTGTGACTTCAGTAAATTAAATAAACTCTTCACTTCGAATAGATTTATAATTTTCATATTACAATAACAAATGAAATGTCAATTTGTATGGAAATAAACACACTAAACAATATGCGGTTATGTTTTCAATGAGTTATATAGTAAACAACTTATGTCAAGTCAGTGTCGCCTGAAACGATTACACAGCAATTACACAGTAAAATAAAATTGAAATAAAACAACGGATTGTTGTCGCTCAACAAAGAATTGGTGATTGTTGTTTCTCCCGAGTAAAATGTTTATAAAAATATTGTTTTAATTCATAGCACGCAAAATGTTTTTAATTTTTTCGACTCAAATATTTTTAAAGATATATTCTAATCCATTTGGATTCATTTTCAATCCATTCGGATTTTTCACTATAAAAATCCAAAAAACTAATTAAAAAATTCTTTTGGTTTTACAGTGTAAGCTTTCCCATGTATTGTATTGTATACCCAGTACATGTATACAACAAACGCCAATCGAATAAACATGCGGAGACTTAATATAAATAGTTTGTTTTGCTTTAGTTGTATTTTTAATTTCTCAATGAAGTGTTTTTATTATTTTATTACAAAAATATTTATATTTCGATAATTTAATAATGAAAAATATTTCATTGAACATAAATATTTAATTATTTTTACACATAATCAATTTTTATTCAGATTCAGTATCAAATGTTGGTGCATCTAATTTATGTTTGTTCATTTAGATGGCGTTCGGGAACGTGTTTGATTTTTTTTTTCTCACTGCATAGCTCCCTAGCTTTCCACCAATGTGGTGAGATTGCATATGTTTATTCAAATCTGATTTCTGAATGCTGGTTGTTGCACAAATGACATTCATATTAACGCCATCGCGTGCAACATCTTCGTGTGCAACTTCCTCACCTTCATTCGAATATGCTTCAAAACATTTGGTACATTGAAATGGGATCACATCACGATGATTTGCCAAAAGTTGATTGAGTTACTATTTCAGAACGAACCGATTTTCACAGATTTGAGATACAAACGGTTTTTGATTGGTGTGCTTGAATGTGTTATTTCGAATGAATTTTCACGAAACAGTTATATGAACAAAGATAACATTCGAATCGACGACGAGCATTCGAAGGGTTTTTCACCAATGTGGATCCGCATGTGGTGAATCACATTTGATTTGTGTTGTGTTTTGTATTCACACAAATCACACATGAATTGAAGATGTTGGAATTTCTTTTCGTTATCATTGCGTTCAATTAGATTTGCAAAATGTTGTCGAAATTTCAAGCATTGGAATGGCAATTCTCGGCCATGAATGAGATTTTTGAACAAAATTCTTGAAAAAAACGTTGCATTGAAATGGCTTTTCACCAGTGTGAATTCGGATGTGTTTGGTGAGATTTCCTTTGTGCGATGTTTTTTTGCCTCTTTGCATTTTTTGTTTTTTTGCCTCTTTATTTCGAAAAATTTCTTCTTTGATTTGTTTGCGAGTTCCATTTTTCTTTCCTTTGCCAATTTGTTTCGCTTTGCGGTTTTTTCGATTGTTGGTTGAATCATTTGTATACTCGCCATTCTGATCGCATGGCGCCGAGTCATTTTTGTTACTTTTCTCCTTTCCTTTGCCATCAATTTCATTTTACTTTTTCGCACACAACATGTGCGTAAAAGTATTGTAATCGGTCAAAAAATTAAGGGCACCCAAAAATTTTTTTTTCTCGGCGTTTTAGACCTAGGAGAACACGAAAAACCAGTTTTTAGAGCGTCGTAATGTATGTGTGTATTACCCTGTACGCTGTACGCTGTATCTATTGAAATAAAAATTATTATATGATCATTCAGTTGACACTTGTCTCTGAAACAGTAAAGACGTGTTGTTTCAATTACTCGTAGTTAGTTTTCGTTTGTGCTTTGTTTAGAATTGCGAATATGGTAGCAAAGCGAAGTTGCGCTCGGTTCATATTTCATTAGATTGCATTTGTGTTGACTTGTAATTATTTGTAGTTCTGTGTAAGACATTTAAATGCAATCGGACATTGTGCAAAGTGTACTAAATGAAACGAATTCTGATGAATCGTTAAACAATTTAACACCAATATTAGAAAATCAAACAATTAGAAGTGATAACAATATAGAAGACAATAGTGATACAGACAGTAATTCAAACATGAATTCAAAAACAGATTTTAATATTGAAAAACTAAGTGGAAGTGAAAATTTTCATGATTGGGTGTTTTCAATTGAGAATTATTTGGAAATGAAAGACCTGGGTGATTGTATCAGGGTGGATACAGCTACAGCTACTGGAACTGATCAGCCGGGTACTGCTGTAGAAAAAGATACGAAGAAGCTCAATAGAGCTAAAGCCATTTTGGTGCTTTGTATCAATAAAAACTTGTATCCACATGTCAGAAAATGCAATACACCTTTGGAAGTTTGGAAAAAATTACATGAATTGTTAGAGGATAGGGGTTATATGAGAAGAGTGACGTTGCTTATGAATGCGCTCACCAACCGCCTCGACAATTGTGACTCTATGGCTTCGTATATTGGTAATGTTCAAAGTATCGCATCAAAATTGGAAAACATTGGATTACCTGTGGGTGAGGAATGGGTGATTTCTTTTATGTTAGTTGGATTAACCGATGACTATAAATCATTTGTGATGAGTTTGGGTGCAAATCAAAAGTTAACATCAGATGAAGTCAAAATGAAATTATTGGAGTTAAGTGAAACAAGCGGTTCAAGTTCAAGTGCGTTATTCACAAAGAACAATTATCACAAGAAAGGCGAAAACGGAAAGAAAAAACATCAACGTAAGCGTAAATGTTTCAAGTGTAAGTCGACTCAACATTTAAGTAATACGTGCCCGCAAAAGAGTAAAGCGGAGAATGAGAAACCTGACACTGCGATTGCACATAATGCTTTTAGTGCATTTTTGTCTACGGCGAAAAAACCAGCGTTTCTAAATAAATAGTTTGTGGACAGTGGTGCAAGCAGTCATATGTCTAACGAAAATGTTGAAAATAAAGTGAAGGCTAACAATAATACTCCTCAAATTACTGCTGCCAATGGTGAAAGGATTTCAGTTGAGTCCATTGGTTCAACAATTATATCTACTGGAAAACACGATATAGCTGTCAATGAGGTATTACATGTGCAAGAATTAGCTGTAAACCTTTTATCAGTAAGCAAAATGGTAAAAAAAGGTAATAATGTGAATTTTGACAAAAACGGTTGTACAGTTAGAAATAATAAAGGAGAAATCATATTGCAGTGTAAAGAAGAGAATGGTGTTTATTGCTTTGAAAACCAATACTGTCTCAGTGCAAATAATTCAAAGCAAACTGCAATGATGTGGCACAGAAGAATGGGACACGCACACTATCAAGCCTTGCTTCGTATGAAAAATGATCCAACGTTTGGTATTAATTTTTATGATGACGATTCAGAAATAAAAAATTGTATTGCGTGTGCACGGGGGAAACAATGTCGACAGCCTTTTCCGAAAAGTAAGACAACATCCAATGATCTTTTGCAATTAATACACTCTGATATAGCAGGCCCAATGCAAAATTTTTCTTATGGTGGTGCCCGATATATGTTGACATTTATCGACGACTATAGCAGAATGGTGTTTCTTTATTTCTTGAAAAATAAAGATGAGGCGTTTGATCGTTTTGTTGAATTCAAAAAACAAATGGAAAATCAAACGGGCAAAAGAATAGTCACACTTCGTACGGACAATGGTGGAGAGTTATGTTCAAAACAATTTGATGATTTTTGCAAGAAAAATGGTATTGCAAGACAACTCACAGCTCCATACACCCCACAACAGAATGGTGTGGCGGAGCGTATGAATAGAACCATCATAGAAAAAGCACTGTGCTTTATATATGATTCTGATATGAACCTAAGGGTATGGGCAGAGGCTTGTAATATGGCAAGTTATGTTGCAAATCGTTTACCAAATTCATCATTGAACTATAAAACTCCAATTGAACTATGGACTGGTGTGAAAGTGGATAATAGTAAAATGAAACTATTTGGATGCAGGGTAATGGTGCACGTACCTAAAAATAAACGTAAGAAACTGGATGCCAAATCAATTGAAATGCGATTTGTCGGTTACGACATGAAGTCGAAAGCGTATAGGTGTATGAATGACAAGGGGGATATCACAATAAGCAGAGATGTGATTTTTCATGAAATGTTTTCGAAAAACAATTCAGTTAATCTGGATGATACAACAAACGTACATCAATCAAGTGACTCTACTGCTGATGTACAAATTCCAGGTAACAATTCGGTAATTAATCAGAATTCGGTTGAAAATAATTTGGGAGTGGAAGCTGAAAAGTCGACACCAGGAAATATCATCGAATTTAATGAAATGATTACAACCATGGGAAACAATACGGCGGGTCACAGTGATTCTGAATATGAGGATGCAACTAGCCCTGCGCTAGACAATACTGGTACACCGGTGGAGGATGATGAGGGTGACAAAACGTTCAAAACTCGAGCGAAATTGGACACACCAACCATACCTCGTGCATCAAACAGGGTAAGAAAACATTTTCAACCTTTTCAAGTCACACACTTTGCTTTATTCAGTTCAGAACCAGTAAATGCAAAAGAGGCGGTGATAAAAAAAATGAAACTTGGGAAATCACAGCACTTCCTCAAAATGGTAGAGCGATCACCGCAAGATGGGTTTTCAAGAGAAAAATGAATCGTAATGGAGAAGTTATTCGTTATAAAGCCAGATTAGTGGCAAAGGGGTACGCACAAAGTAATGGTACAGATTACAATGAAACTTTTTCCCCGGTTGTAAGACATTCGACAATAAGAATGTTGGTAGCGACGGCGGTCAAAAATAGATTGAAAATTCATCAGATGGATGCTGAAACAGCATTTTTACAGGGTGATCTGAACGAAACTGTTTACATGAAACAGGCCGACGAATTCGATGACAACACGGGCCGGGTTTACAGATTGAAAAAAGCAATCTATGGCCTAAAACAAGCATCCAGGATGTGGAATCTCAAGCTCAACAGTGTATTGATTAACCACGGCTTCAATAGAACAATTGCTGACCCATGTGTTTATTACAGATCTGATATTAATTTAATAATGTGGATGATTTTTTGATTTTTTATGATGATGATGGTGAACTAGAGAAACTGAAACAAATATTGCACACTAATTTCTTTATGAAAGATTTAGGTTCTGCTTCAAGTTGTTTGGGAATTAACATCAACCAGATGGACGAGTGCATAGATTTGGATCAATCGCACTACATTATTCAAATTCTTGAGAAATTTGGAATGGGTAACTGTAAACCAGTGGATTCACCATCGGATTTGAATCAAAAATTATCCATTGATATGTGGTCGGAAGACAATTCATTGGTTGGTAAAGTACCGTACCAGGAGGTGATTGGTTCGTTGTTATATTTGTCTGGAGCTACACGCCCAGATATAGCACACGCAGTTAATGATGTCAGTAGATTTAATGCGAGACATGCAGAGCCGCATTGGAAAGCCGTAAAACGCATTTTACGTTATTTGCGTGGGACAATACATTTGAAGTTGAGGTTTCAGAGAGGAAAAAAGAATGATTTGGTGGCATTTAGTGATGCTGATTGGGGCGCCGATTTGGATACGCGTCGTTCATGCACGGGATTCGTATTGATGATTAGCAATGGGGCGATAAGTTGGTGCAGTCAGAGACAATCAATTGTTGCTTTATCATCAACCGAATCGGAGTATATAGCCCTATCGTCGACAGTCAGAGAAGCAAGCACATTGATATTAGATATCATCATCTTCGACAGCAAGTGGTGAATGGGGTCATAGAATTGGAATATGTGCAAACGGAACATATGACGGTAGACATGCTTACAAAAGCGGTGAACATCAGCAAGACAAAATTTTGTCGCAAGAACATGGGTTTGATTGAATAACAGTATCAAAAATTTTTCTTTATGTTTTTTTTTGTTGTTTACATTCAATGTGCCAAATCAACTAATATTTTTTTTTAGTTCTTCTTTCTTTTATTTCTTTTTCTTTTTAAAAAGTAAGCAAAATTTTAGCCTTAACTCACGTTGAAAATCTTTTTTGTGTCACGCGCAACTATTGTGAAACGTTTAGGTTATTGGTTATATAAAATGATATTTGTGAAATAAAATTTTTGTACTAGCAAATAAGTAACATATCGCACAGTATAAATTTGGAAGTCATACGGTAGAGATCGTCAATCAATAAAAATCGTAAAATTCAGGATGGGTTGGTTTAGCTCGGACGAGGCAAATGCTGAAATAAAAACCGTGGACACCAACGGCCAGGTTAACAACAACATAATTTTGCAAGAGGCTAAAGATATACATGGACAGCTGCTGGTCAATGAGAGATTGCTGTGGGCAACTTACCTGTTGGTCGGGGCTGAACTCTTAAAGCTTGAAATTTTCGTGTACTCAAGTTTTCGCCGATCCATGAAGGCAAAATACCAAAACAAGGGAAAGGGAAAAGACGAAGCTTAATTGTGAACTATGAAAAATCAATACTGTGCATAAATCATAAAAATAAAATCTCTGTGAAGTATATGAACATCAATGTAATGATCAAGAGAGGATATTGAAATAAAAATTATTATATGATCATTCAGTTGACACTTGTCTCTGAAACAGTAAAGACGTGTTGTTTCAATTACTCGTAGTAAGTTTTCGTTTGTGCTTTGTTTAGAATTGCGAATAGTATCCTGTACCCTGTACCCTGTACCCTGTACGCAAAAATTTGTTAACACGATAGCTCATCTCCAATGTGCCCAAAAAAAATTCTGATAATGCAGAATTGTTGGGATAGTTCAGGAATAGACACCATTGAATTTTCAGCCATGGGTGCCCACCACATGGTGGTTCCAGTAAATGGATTCCTTTTAAAATGGAGGTTTTTGTATGAAAAATGATGATTTTTGTATGAAAAGTGTCCAAAATAGACCCCCTGCCATCATTCTGGTCAAAGGAGACTCATATTTTTTTTAAAAAAAGAAGAGAAGATGTTTTTTCAGGGCATTCAATTCGTCCTAGATCTTGGATGAATTAAATGTGTTGGATTTTCAGTGCGAAAAAGTTCATCTTACGGATGTAAGACATCTTGTTTTACTTCATCCAAATCCATATCGGAGTCCGATTCGCTACTTTCTTATTCACTTTCCGACTTTATTAGCTTCATTTCCATCAATTCTTGGGTGTCGTGATATAAAACCAATTTCAATTCCATCTGATGATTCGTCTTTAACATTGATCTCTGGCTAAATTTCGATTTCCAATGTTTCCTAATTCCGATTGAAACGACTCTTGGTTGTATCGCCACCTGAGCCTGAGTTCATTGTATTTCTGCTTGTAAAATTATAAACATGGAGAAAACGACAAAAACGACTAAAACAAATGTGAATGCAAATGAATACAGAGAATTGTATTTGTATGAGTTGAATCAAAAACGAAAAGTGACTTTCTCTGATGGTGAATGGAAACATTGCGAATTTAACCACTTGCAACAACAATACGAAGATAAAACTAAAGGGTCTCTACTGTAAGACGAACTTTCGCACTCGTGTCCACAATATCTAATTTTCTTACCATTTACATTTTCTAAAAAGTTTTTGCATTGAAAGAATACATTTATAATTTTGAAATTTAAGTTTTTTTTCGCAGAATACGTATGGTTTGCTTGGATATGCTTGGAATTGGAATTTCATAAAATGTACGCTATTTATAAGCACTTTCCAAAATCCATGGTGAAACTTTTGCATGGAACCAAGTCTTCACTGTTCGAAGAAATATATTTATTCGCGAACATACATGAATTTCTATAGATGAACAAGATGTCTTACATCCGTAAGATGAACTTTTTCGCACTGAAAATCCAACACATTTAATTCATCCAAGATCTAGGACGAATTGAATGCCCTGAAAAAACATCTTCTCCTCTTTTTGAAAAAAATATGAGTTTCCTTTGACCAGAATGTCGGGACGTGTCTATTCTGGACACTTTTCATACACACAGAGGGATTTGTACTTGATTTTAAGTACTTTAGTATGTGAAAGACATTTCGTAACCGAAATTCTGCTGGTATGCATGAAAATTGTTTTCCCGAAAAATAAATATGGCGCGCAGGTACTTGTCAAATCGCCAAAAGTATGCTTAAATGAGATGTTGTTTTGGTTTTGTTGATGAAAGAATGGATGAACGATTAACAATTCGTGTGAAAGTTTTCGACAAATGTGAGTATGTTGAGTTGCACTTAATTCGAAACCATATTTAGACATTTTAGGCGTTGTGGTAAACATTCACTGAATATGTTTTTGTGGCTAAATAAAATGACAGTTCAAACAAGTATAGGAGCCGCCATATTTATTTTTAGGGAAAATTTTTTTTCACGCATACCAGCAGAATTTCGGTTGCGAAATGTCATTCACATACTTAAGTAATTAAAATCAACTACAAATCCCTCTGTGTGTACAAAAATCATTACTTTCTCATACAAAAGTGTCATTTCTCACAGAGAAACGCTCCTCGGGACCGAACGAACAATGGAACCGACCTTTCGGTGTTCGAAGACCCACATTTTTTTCACAAAAAAATATGAGTTTCCTTTGACCAGAATATCGGGAGGTGTCTATTTTGGTCACTTTTCATACAAAATCATCATTTTTCATACAAAAATCTTCATTTTCAAAGGTGTCCATTTACTGAAACCACCATGTGGTTGGCACCCATGGCTGAAAATTCAATGGTGTCTATTCCTGAACTATCCCAACAATTCTGCATCATCAGAATTTTTTTTGGGCACATTGGAGATGAGCTATCGTGCATCCAATGTTGAAGTTTTCGTAATCTTCAGACCATTTAGCTTCGATTCCATGTAACCCCACACAAAAAAATCCATTGGATTTAAGTCTGGAGACGATGGCGGCCATTCGTCTTTCTGAATGAAATCGGGCACATTTTCACTTAACCACTTTTGCACTGCGTTTGCTCGATGTGACGGTGCTCCGTCTTGCTGAAACACCCATGGTTC
The DNA here is from genome assembly GCA_029041755.1 of Resseliella maxima. Classification (NCBI taxonomy): domain Eukaryota; kingdom Metazoa; phylum Arthropoda; class Insecta; order Diptera; family Cecidomyiidae; genus Resseliella; species Resseliella maxima. Next base: position 17,288 of record JAQOWM010000551.1, on the reverse strand, counting down.
ATTAAGAAACACTCTTTCGGCGTGTGGCAACAATTTTGAACGCAATATTTCTTCTTTGTACACAGACGCATTGATTTTTACGCCACTTTCAACGAAAACAAGAGGAAATTTGTGGTCTGCCGAAACGGCGCCCCAAACCATGACTTTTGGTACATTCTGAAATCGTTCAACCACCAAATCATCTTCAGGAAGGTCCTCAATAGTCACTGCGTACACACGATCATTTTGCGCATTAAGGCTTGGTTGCAAAAGGAACAATTTTTCTACTGAGAAAACGATATTCGAAGTTGCGTGCCGGCGCAACAGCTCTTTGCATTTTTGGATTCTGTCTTGCTTGTTTTTGATAGTTGATCCGTGTTTCTTGGTTTTTCTGTACGGTTTCACTCCTAAATCTTCTTTTAATACTCGTTGCATAGAAGATCGACTGATATTATGCTCACGAGCCAAGACATAGGCACTTCTTCTCGGATTTCGACGAATTTTTTCACGTACCTTTTTGACCAGATCTTTTGTTCGTACAGATCTTGTTCAGCCTGTTTTTTTCTTTGTATCCACTGTTCCACGTTCCTCCTATCGTTTTATAGTACTACTGTGTACAAAAAATAGTAAGACGCCAAATTAAAAATTTCGCACCACTAACCGGAATCCAAATTTTTTTTTTTTTTTTTTGAGTTGGTAGTTTTGTCACTGACATTTCTGTGAAATTTCACGACATTATTGTAATTTCTTCAATGGTTACGGGTGTGTTTTCTAAACAGCCATAAGCGAATTTTTCGATTTTGTACATTTTTTCCATTTTTTTCTCAAAAGAAGTTATAATAAATTTTGTTTGCAAAATCAAATTTCGACAAACGGACCTTTTGAGATCATATATTGAACCTTCTTCTATCAAACTATAATAAGATTAAGGTTGTTCAAACGACAGAAAATTTTTCTAGAAGTCGAAGACCCCATGAACCTCTGAAAATCGGCTTGAGCAACCATCAACATCACAAAATGAATGAAAATTTTTGATGGAACATCGTCGATGAACTTTTAAAGCGTTATTTAGATCTCTTCGTTCTTTATAAAAACTATGAACACCATTTCAAATGTATTTTTTCAGTCCCAATTCACGTTTGATTCCCAATCCATGTTTGGTTCCAATATCGCGAAATTTATTTGATTGATTTTGTCAGATTTTTCCATCAAAAATATGACTAATATCGTTCCACAATAGACCGGCCACGATACCCACAATATACGCATACGAATGAATTCACCGCCGTAGGTTTTTGTACTTGGGCCACAGATTATGTGTGCCAATTTTCATAAAGTTTGACCGCAAAAATCTCGTGCCGCGGACCAACGGTAAATTATGATTTTTTTTATATGAGAAAAATATCATTTCTTCATAATTTTCAGTAAAAATGCCCATGATTTACCTAAATTATTGTTGTAAATGAATGTTATTTTCCATTTATTTCTCTTAGTTCTACATTTTTACGTTATTTTTCACATCAATATATCGATTAATTCAAATTTACAGCAGTTTTATTGGTCAAAAATTACATTTTTTCTCACTAAAGTCACAATTTTTCAAAGAAAAAAATCGAATTGGCATTAAATAAATATGTAAATACAATTCAAATTATTTCTTTCCATGTAATACAATATTTTTTAGGATTTTTTTTCATTAGATAACAATGTTTTCTTCTGATTTTGATAATTTAAATTTACGCGCTTGGCGCTTCGATCATTCAATGACATCTGTCATTCTTATTAGTGCCATTCAAATTTGAATCATATTGCTATTACCGTTAGTTGCATAAAACGTAAAAATGTCAGTGTTTTGACAATTATCATTACACGATGAAGCCAAAATCTCGTGATAGCCTTTTTTTAATTGGTCATGAAAATGTCCAAATTCTTGGTGCCAAGTTACCGACAAATAAACAGGTTCTTTCCGTTTTGTTTTATAATATGCGGAATGTTCATAGAGATTTAAGACATAGTGCCCGTCTGGTAATAAAAGAGGTATCTGTTTTCTGGGAAAAATCATCAATTCCAACTCATATTGAAATTCATTGCATCGAACAACTTGAAACGTTGTATCACAACTATAGAAACGTGCAAAAAAGTAAACATCGAAACACGGATGGCCAACGTCAAAATGAAAAATCCTTTATGGAAATATTGGAGCAATTATTTGATATTGCACACGCAGATGCAATGAAATTGTCAAAACCAGATGCACAGTTGTTTCTTATTGCTCAAAGAGAAGGAAAAGGTTGTTTGATTGGTACTGATCGAAAACAAATGGCAAAGGAAAAACGCACTGCCGATCGACTGAACAAAGAAAAGATGCGGAGACAAAAATACATACATGAACAAACTGGTACGATTTTTTTTTTCATTTGTATTGAATATTGAATTATTCATACATATTTTTGTTACTAGATAACGCAAACATTTCGATTGACTCTGGTGTGGAATTTGAGACCGAATTAAGCAATAATTCTGATGATAATGATGGTGATGAATATGTACCACCAATGAAAAAACGTTTGTGCATAATTAAAAAGAAACAGTTTTTCAATGAACATATTTCCGCTGCGTTAGATAGATTCAAAGTCTCTGATCGTGCTACAATTCATTTACTAATTCCGGTTCTTGAAGCACTTGGTCATAATGCAGAAGAATTCGATATTAGCCGAAGTTTAGTTCAGAAAAAGCGAAGTGAATATAGAGCGCAATGTGCAAGCAAAATAAAAGAAAAATTCAAGGTAATTTGTGAATATATAGCAACAATTAAAGCATTTCATAACTACATACATATGATCATCATTAGTTTTCGCGATGCAATTCTGTTGTACATTTCGATGGGAAAATGATTACTGATTATACTGGTCATTCTAATGAGCATCGGCTGGCTGTTACTGTAAAAAGTCCTGAATGTGATCAATTACTCGGTGTGCCCGAAGTAAATGCCGATTGTGCAATTGACGTATCAGAAGCGGTTTATGACAAGCTCATCGAATGGAACATAGAAAAAGAAACACAAATTTTTTGCACTGATACAACAAATGTTAACACCGGAAGAATTGGTGGAGCTAATCTATTACTTGAACAAAAACTATCGCATGATATTCTTTACCTAGCGTGCCGACACCATGTATACGAACTTTTTTTAAGAGCCGCATTTGAATGCAAATTTGGTAAGACAACAGCTGTGAATGTCCCACTTTTTGTAGATTTTAAAAAGCATTGGAGTACATTCGATCATAAGAGATTTTTTCCTGGAATCAAGAGCAAACGTGTGAAGACAGCTCTCAAAGGTTGCATCAATGAAGTCATTCAATTTTGTTCTGAACAAATGAACAAAAATATGGATCGAGCTGATCATAAAGAGCTCCTTCAATTAGTATTAATTTTCCTTGGTGATAAAACGGTAGATGAAACGCATTTTCGCATTCCAGGTGCAATGCACCATGCACGGTGGCTATCTAAGGCAATATATTGCTTGAAAATGTATCTGTTTCGGACACAATTCAAGCTATCTAAAGAAAATGAAGAAAATTTAGAATCAGTGTGCATTTTTATTGTAAAATTGTATGTTCAAGTTTGGATGACTTGTGACTCTGTGATAAGCGCACCAAATAATGATTTGAATTTTCTAAAGGCTGTATACGAATTTCGGAACATTGATCGTGCAATTTCAAATGCCGTAGTAAGCAAAATGATGGGACATTTCTGGTACCTATCAGATGAATTAATTGCAAATGCATTGCTTGATGAAAATGTTTCAGATGAATGCAAACTACTGATGGCAACGCGAATGTTGTCATCAGATTATAGTGAAACAGATAAAGTCAAACGAGTTCAAGTAAATAACCAGAACATCAAGCATTTTGTGAAAAATGAACTCCCTGATTTTATCACTTGTCACACCAGAGACTTTTTCAATTGATTCAATTTTTCAATGGATTTCTTGAAGAAACATCCATCCACTTGGAAAAATGATGAAAATTATATGAAAATTTTTGGTGCATTAAAGGACGTTAAAGCAGTCAATGATAATGCCGAGAGAGGCGTAAAATTGATTTCCGATTTTCAACATTCATTGACAACAAAAGAAAATGAAAAACAATCTTTATTACAAGTAATATCTCAAAATCGGAAAGATTTTCCGAATCACACAAAGAAAACATTGTTATCTAATGAAAAAAGATCCTAAAAAATATTGTATTACATGGAAAGAAATAATTTGAATTGTATTTACATATTTATTTAAAGCCAATTCGATTTTTTTCTTTGAAAAATTGTGACTTTAGTGAGAAAAAATGTAATTTTTGACCAATAAAACTGCTGTAAATTTGAATTAATCGATATATTGATGTGGAAAATAACGTAAAAATGTAGAACTAAGAGAAATAAATGGAAAATAACATTCATTTACAACAATAATTTAGGTAAATCATGGGCATTTTTACTGAAAATTATGAAGAAATGATATTTTTCTCATATAAAAAAAATCATAATTTTTCGTTGGTCCGCGGCACGAGATTTTTGCGGTCAAACTTTATGAAAATTGGCACACATAATCTGTGGCCCAAGTACAAAAACCTAGGGCGGTGAATTCATTCGTATGCGTATATTGTGGGTATCGTGGCCGGTCTATTCCACAACCACCGTATTCGCACGATTTGGCACCGTGTGACTTCTGGCTATTCAATAAACTCAAGAGACCACTTCGGGATCACCGTTTTGGATTTAAAAGGAAAATCGAAGGAGGAGCTGATGGCCATTCCAGAATTTGAATTTAAAAAGTGTTTCGAAGATTTCGAATGACGTGAAACTTCCCACAAATGTCAGTGACAGTACTACCAACTCAAAAAAAAATTGGAATCCGATTATTGGCGCGAAAATTTCAAAATGGCGTCTTACTATTTTTTGTACACAGTAGTACGTTCAATGAATTTCATGTTGATATTTTTATTGTGAAGCCGACGAAAAATATCCACTTGTCGCAAACCTTTATTATACAAATTCAAAACGAGTTGACGTTTCACATCCATTGTTATTGCAAAGTGAATAAGAACTGCGCAATAATGCTTGTCATCACAATAACAACAACAACAACAACAATCATTTAAAGACCATTAATGCCTTTCAGCGTCTGGTCTGTTTTGTAATGGTCGGCCAACAACAATTCTCCTCCAACGTACCCTATCGAGAGCCAGGTCTTCAGTTTCCCTATTCCAGTCATACCCTCTTTCATTCAAATCATTTTTTACCGAATCCAAATATCGTCTTCGCGGCCTACCTCTACCTCTCGGTGCATTCACTTCAGCATTCAAAATTAACTTTGGCAAACGATACTCATTCATACGCTGTACATGACCAAACCATCTCAACCTAGACTTTCTTGCTACTTCATCAATCGAATCCACATTCAAATCTTCCCGTATTCTTTCATTCCTAATTCTATTTTCCCATTGATCCCTACGCGACACACCCGAAATCATACGTAAAACTTTCATATCAGCCACCTCCAAACCATGAATTAAATTATTTGAATCGACCCAGCTCTCGCTGCCATACATGATAGTTGGTCTGAAGATTGACCCATGAATCATCAACTTCGTCTCCTTACTCAACTCTCGCTTATTGAAAACATGTGACCTAAGTTGAGCAACAACTTTGTTACCATTCACTCTGCGATGTTCGAACTCCTTATCCAGTTTGCCATCTTCCGAAAAGATGCATCCTAGATATTTGAATAAATATCTAGGATTTCTACGCAAAAAAAACCGACAGTTATTCTGGCCTACCCTGTATATTCCGGAAATTTCTTTTCAGAAAAACGGATTTTCGGGAAGAACATATTTCGAAAATGTCCAATTTGGAAATTAATTTTTGGATCATAAATATTTCGGGAATTAAAATATTCCGAAAAAAAAATTTTCCCGTAGAATGTAAGTACTTATTTCGGAAATTTCTTTTCGGGTATACAGATTTTCGAGAAAAACATATCCCGAAAATTTCCAGTCGGAAAATTGGTTTTTGGATCCGAAATATTTCGGGATGGAAAATATTCCGAAAATATATTCCGGGAATTTCTTTTCGGGAAAACGTATTTTCGGAAAGATAAATATCCCGAAAATACATTTCGGAAAATTGTTTTTTTGATCACAAATATTTCGTGAAAAAAATATCCCGAAAATTTCCAATCGGGAAATTGGTTTTTGTGTCAGAAATATTTCGGAATTAAAGATATCCCGAAAATATGTTTTGGTCATATTTTCGGGAAAAAGAGGACTAGAGTCGCGTTTATTTTTCTGGAAAAAAGATCAGTTCTGGAAAAATAGAATTCCGAATTTTTTTTCGGGATATTTCGTTCCAGAAAATTGAATTTTCGGCAATATTTTCGAGAAAAAGTCCGATCGGGAAAAAGTATTTTCGTGAAAATGTCCGGCCTCCGTCGAGTTCATTATTTCTTGACCCGAGATTTAGAAATCAAATCGTTTGTGATGAAATTAAAATGCAGGAAGCAAAAACAACGTTGCAAAATGTTTGGCGACGCTTATTGGTTTTATGTCCCGATGAAAACATAGCTATTACATCCGCAAATGATAACAATACATCAAAAAATTCTGGAAATTTCAACTTTGAATACGATGCAAATGCAGCCCTGGACAGTTTTTTATTAGGCGAGAATCAAAACAAACCAATTGAAGTGAATGTTTCAAAGTCGAACGAAATAGACATCGAACACTTGCTAGAAACATTTAATCCAAATGTAGTTTCATCGGAAAAAAATATTTTGGCGTATTGGGAAGAAATTAAGAACGAAAATAAAGCACTCTACAAGTTAGCAAAAGTAATTTTGGCAATTCCCCGATTTGTTTTTCTTAACTTTATTATTTAAATGTTTCGACAAATTAAGTACTATTAAGTTTTCATGCCCAGGCAAGAATTTAAATACTTCAACGTTTTGATATTGTGTGTCTTTCAAAATATCATTGAATTTTATTCTATTAGCTTGCACAAAATCTTCAATATCAATTAAACTTTGTTTGTCTAAATTTTGTAAACTGATTTTGCAATCAAAACCACTTTCAATTAGGATTAATTTTAAATATTTTGGGATTTTGCCAAATGATTTTGCGATTTTTTTGAATAGCAATGCCTAAATAAAATATACATATTTATATATAAATTGTTTTAAATCTGTGATATAAAATCGGATAGAAACTAACCATGACAAAAAATTCATCCGTTGCTTTGTTTAAAATTTGACATCTAATGCTTTGCATTACAAACGTTGTGGTATCTTGTCAATAAAAACTGATTCGTGGATTTGTTACGAATACTAGGGGCAAATGACTCATGATAAGTGCACGTGAGTGTTTGTAAATTTGTGTAAGTTCTGTGAGTTTGTTCTCAATTTTGTAAGTTCGAACAATTTACCATGATTTTTCATAAGTTCTGTGGACAATTTCGTAAGTTCAGCCAATTTGTGTCACGTTTTTCTCAATTTTGGACGCTTGTTCAGTTTTTTAGTTTGTTGTCACTCAATACGATAAGAATAATTGAAAAAAATAATAATAAATGAACGATAAAAAGAAATAATGTCGAATTTTACTAGAAATAAATTATATGAAAAAGTCGAAAGACTTTTAGGTGAAAAAATACCAAGTAAATTGGATGTAATTCTTGAACGAGCTGGTTTTGAGACTGAAGAATCATTATTGGCACTTTTCGATGCAAAACAAATAGTTGAGACTGAATCCTATATTAATGCAAATAAAAATATTCTGGTCGGAACGCCATATGAACTCGATTCAGTATTTAAATTTAAAATCGGTCATAAAATAATTATTCAACAAATGGCAGAAAAATTAAAAGCAAAAAGAGTCAATGATAATGAAATTAATCGATGTAATATGAGTGACTTTTCTAGTGTCTTAAAAACGCTTATTGATACTGCTAAATCAAATTCTGGAAAACATTTCAACGCATTCAGATATAATGAAACAAATCGTTTCTTGTCAACATACATTTATTTATCAGGTGGCAAAGCATGTTATGAAACATTAGCTGCAAATTTACCAATTCCCAAAGCTTCAACCATTCGTAAGATTATCGTATTTTGTACTTGAATTCGTCAAAATAATTATATTCCAAATTTGAAATTTCAGTTGGTTACATTAATGAACACAAACCCAGAATTATTGAAGGTGAATTACGTGTCAAAGTACTGAACGATTATTTAGAACGGCTCAAGTTGGAAAAAATTATTTTTTTGTCGGAGGATGCAACTAAAATAACACAAAGAGTCGAGCGTGATCCCAAAACTAACCAAATGATTGGCTTAGTTTTGTTGATTGATCAAAATACCGGAATGCCACAATCATTTTCTTATTTGGCTAGAAATTGTGAGGAAATTGAATTAAATATGAAAAAACCCCAGTCGGATCTTGCCTACGTTGTTATGGCACAGCCACTCGCATTAAATGTACCACCATTTGTTCTTCAATTATTTGGAAGTAATAACACATTCAAAACACAAGATGTATTACGGCGTTGGGAATACACTGTCAACCAGTTAAAGAGGTTATCAATGGAATGAATTCTTGTTATAGATTTGAAATTGATAAATAAATAATTTATATTCTCAGATATGGAATAAAAGTAGCTGGATTTTCCTCGGACGGCGATCAACGTCTATTAAATTGTATGAGAAATAACTTCAGAGTAAATTTGTGTCAAAATGATATTTCGAATAGTTGTTATATGCAAGATATTGTACATATAGCCACTAAGCTTCGTAATCGGTTGTTAAATCTCGTCCAAATAATGATTATAGGCAACAAAATCGTATCACTTTCACACTTAAAAATGCTGCTCAATTCAGTGTCGAAAGATATTCATGGCCTCGTTCATTCTGACATATGCCCCGACGATAAGCAAAATTTTAGTTCGATGGAAAAAATCATGAAACCCAAGGTCAGAGAAGCTTTATTGCGATACGTTCACGATTCTGAAGCGACTATAGAATATATTCGGATATGTGAAGAAATCACATCTAGTCTCTATGAAGAAAATGTATCACCAATTGATCGAATTTATCGCATTTGGCGGTCCACATTTTTTCTTCGCGCTTGGCGATTCAATTTAACAAGCTCATCAATTGACAATTTAAAACTGAAAAACAATTTCATTACCTCTAATGCATATGCATGCATTGAACTAAATGCACAAAACTTAATAACACTAACGAAAAAATTTCGCAACAGCAACATGACTGAATTATTTCTTCCTACTATCTTCAATAGTCAGCCGTGTGAAGAATTCTTTCGAAAAATGCGGAGTATGGGAACATCAAATTACACTAAAACCAACTTTACTCTCCTCGAGCTAATGCACCTGATTGGTAGAGTTGAACTCATGGATGATATTATGTATTTTAAACTGGCAAATAGTGATGTTACCTTCGCCAGAAATCCGATGAATAAAGCGAGTAAGAACCTTTTTGAACTACCATCTGATGAAGAAATTGAGGACGTTATTCAAAAAGCAGCAACTGTTGCCATTGAGAATGCCAAACATTTTGGAATTGATGTTACATTCGATCAAATTCAAAACTGTCAACTCAAACATGTTGAAATAAATATGAGTACGAGAAATTTGAATACAATCAATGATCACATAGACTTGCAAATTGCTACAGCATATATGAATGAACCCATTCAATATCAAAGTTTGCGAGATAATTCAGTAAGATCAAACAAAAAAAATTATGATGAAAATAGTCCATACGTAACTGTTCCTGGTAAAAATGGATTGATCGACGTGCGAAAGTCATCACTCATTGGAATATTATCCAATTCGAAAGATAAACTAAGTGCAGATAGACTCAATCGTGTTCGGGCTGCAAAAAAACGATGTCCCGCTCGTCAACTGGAATTTATTGACGTATTGACAATAAACCGACCAATTTATAAATCAAATGACATAAAAATTGGAGATTGGTGTATATTTAAAGGTATTGCTTATGGTATAGAAGAAAATACCCAATTAGTTATAGGCAATATTCTTTCATTTAAATACGTTAATGGTAAAACGTATAAAGATACTGTCTATTCATGGGAATTTGTCAAAATATCGCGTGAGAAAAATGAGCGAGAAATCGAAGTAATGGCTTCATGGTATAAAATAGATAACAATGGGGTCATACGATCTTTTGATAAACTTCATTTTTGTTATATAAAAACTGAAAATTACATTGCAAACATATTGAATGAAGCTATTCAAACTGACGCGAATCAGTCCATTTACATTGCAGCGAATCATTTGAATTTTGTTAAAGACAGTTTACATGAAATTTTATTAAATGAAAAGTAATGATTTGAAAATAAACAAAAAAATTTTTTTTTATCTGCGAAAAATGTGAATATTTTCTTTCAAAATATATAGATAAATTCTATTTATATTTATATTTCTACTTGTGTTGTCTAATATTTGAAATAGACTATTTCTAACAGTTTTCAAACCTTGAATGATAAGCAATATTATCTATCAATAATAATAATAATTATTAATTAATCTTCTTTTTACATTCAAGCGTACTCTTATTATCACAAGTTTTGATATCACTTTGAGCGGTTGATTTTTTCTTTTGATTCATGTAATTCAACGATTATAATTATAACTATGATTATCCTACTTTTTATGCTCAGTCTCTATATATTAATTGTCATGCTCTTGTTTACTAATTAAATTTATGAAAAAAATCCAGCATGACATTTTGATTTAAAGGCACATATAAATTTGTTATACATTTACGCATGTACATATAATAGCTGAACAAAGCTGATGAAAATGATAAGTAATTATCATTGTTTGTGAGTATTTATTATTAGTTTGAACATTTTAATTTGGCGATTGTAAATATTTTTTGGTGTCAAATCAGCTTCACGATGGTTATTTTTCAATTCAGAGCTGTAGTTTTATTCTGCTTTTCGTTGCATTCGGCACACAACTCGTCTTTGTAATTTTCGATTAAGGCCAGACGCTCTTCTTGACGAATGACACAACGAACAGTTAAGCAATCTAAGAGAAATTATAATTAATATTTGTAAATGACAATTGTTCTTTGGATAAGGTCTACCTTTTATAAATTTCATAACATCATCGGAAACTTTGAATTTAATCAAATCACTTTTGATAACCAAAGAAAACAGTAGTGAATGACAAATTTTTCGGTCATATCGTTCATCATCACGTTTTGGAATTTCGTTCCATTGCAATATTTTTTCGATAGCCTTGTTCGGAATTGCAATTTTTTGTTTGCCGATCAAGTATGCTCTCCCATTTTTCTATTAAAAAATAAAATTAAAATTTAATAAATTAAATAATTTTAAAATTAAATTTCTAGCAAGTGTTATATCTAACCGTGTGCATGTATGGAATGTCGCCGGAAAATTTGTCGTTTTCTTGTTTCAACAATGGTTCTTCACCCGGATAAGCCAAACATGGCATTGGAATGCCACATTTTCCAATTTTCATTGAAACGCCACCTTCATTCACGCCACCATCAAATTCAATTTCCTCTTCTTCGTCTAATAAATTATCAATTTCTGCTTCATTTCCAGCATGAAGATCAAAAACTGGTTCTGGTTCCAATTTCACTTGAGTGTTTGATGCAGTATTTACCAGCGGATCAGACAGAATAATATCTGCACCATATTCGTTGACATCGATCGGATTCTCACCTCCAAAACTATCAGAAACTGAAGGGTCAATTCCTTCATTGTCGTTCAAATTTTCATTATTGATCAAATGTTCATTGTCGTTGATTTGAACCTTTTCTCCATTGGCATCGGAATCATTTCTTGCATTATTTTTTGTCACTCTTTTATTGTTCATTGAATCATTAATTCCATCATTCTGTGTATTTTCTGATGCCGAATCATATGGTTCTTCTTCAGTGTCGGAATCGTCTTCATTCGTCAATTGAACATCATCATCCAAATTAATGTTGTCATTATCACATCCAGTCGATGGAATTGGTATTTCAGTCAAACGTTTGTGATTATATGTGGGCGGTTTTACATTACGATGATTTTCCAAGAAATTCATTGCATCACCGTATAGTGCTGTAAAATCATCGTTAAAATTTATGCTAGAATTTATGCTCGACATGTATTTTGGAGAATAGTTTTTTCAACTGAAAAATTTGCTTACTATTATAATGACGTAATTGGCCCAGAAAGCATCCATCAAAAGAACCATCTGGATTGATTCGTTCAATTAATTCTGAATCGAAATTTGCAGCAAAATTTTTATTCGGTTCACCATCAATGAATGCTGCATCATTAGTTGTGTAATAGCATCGGAAAATTTGCGTTGAATTTATGCTATTATTCATAAATTTATCATAATGCTTAATAACATCTTTAATCCACTCGGCCGGCAAAACAACGTTTTTGTTCAGTGTATATAAATAAACCACGAAAAACATCTTGATAAATGTCAATTACAATAGGAAAAAAAGATATAAAAACAGAATCACACTCTGATTATATTGAATTGTTTGTTTTTTTAAATCAAGAACGCTTGTCTTCGCGCTTGTTTCACGAGCACATACACACGACAAATAGCGTACTGTCATGCAAACAACGACACAAACAATGTTATAATTCGTCGCCGAGAGCGTTCTCTAAATCAGACATTTGATCGTTTACAATCGTTTGTATATTGTTTTTTTGTGACGCATTCACATCAGTATTTGCTTCCACATTAATTTCGACCGTTTCAAACAAATTTTCTTGGAAATCTTTTTTCAAATGTTTTTCAAAATTACTGATGTTCCAAAACTTTCCATTCCAATCACAAATGTAATGTTTGTTGCAAATTGGACAGTAAACTGTACATTTTGTTCCGCCTTTTTTATGTTCGAATTTTGAAATGTATGATTCATCAAAAACTAATTGAAAACCATGTTTTAATGCAAATTTAACTATTTTCGTTATTAAAATTTCACTTAATTTACTATTTTCATTGATTACTGAATCATTAGTTATACCAATGTCTTCTACTTGCTTTTCACTGTCGATATTTTTTTTATTGTTTTTCTTTGATGACTTGTTTTGTTTTTTTTCATTCAATTTTTTTGCGATTGATTGTAATACGAATTTGTGTCCGATCTTAAATTTAAACTCCGAATCGTGTGAAATAATTGTTTCATATGGCGTTCCGTTCAAAATATTTTTATTTGAATTAATATAGGATTCCGTTTCAACTATTTGTTTCGTATCAATGAGTGCCAATAACGATTCTTCAGTCTCAAAACCAGCTCTTTCAAGAATTACATCCAATTTACTTGGTATTTTTTCGCCTAAGATACGTTCAATCTTTTTATACAGATAATTTTCTTGATTTTCATGTCGATTTGACATAATGAACAACAAAATTTATTCCGTTTAGAATGCACTGCTATTTACATGTACATAATGTGTGAGTGTGTAAGTGACTATCAAAACACTGTTCGTTGAACATTCAAGTGGTGTTCGATTGTGTAAGTTCGTGTAAGTTCTCGTAAGTTCTGTGAATGTTTTCACAATTTTTTAATTTTTTATAAGTTTTAGTAAGTTTGCGTGCATTTGTCATAAGTTTTTGAAAATATATATGAATTTACACGAGTCATTTGCCCCTAGCACCAAAATCGAAAAATTCATCAAATGAAGCACTCGCTGGGTCGTCTTTTGCTAATGCTCTTAGAGCGAACAATACACCTAAGCGGAAGAGAACTGATATCATAAAACAACCACCGAAATATGAAGCACCGCAACCAAAAATCGGAACGAAAACCGACACTAATGGACTCTCGATAATCGAAATGAAACCGAAACTTGAACGGAAAAAACGTGAGGAGAAACCAGTATTTGAGAAGGCAGTTTGGGTATCTCGTTTTAACAAGGAAACCACAAACGATGAGATCTCAAACTACATCACATCAAATTCATCAATCGTTGATAAATCGCGTTTCTCTCTTCACAAACTTGTAAAAAAGGATTGTGACATAAATAAGTTGAGTTTTGTGTCGTTTAAAATCGAGCTAAACAATGACGATTTTGAAATTGTAAGTGACCCAAACATGTGGCCACAAAACGTTCTTGTGCATGAATTCACACAATTACCGAAACAAAAGTTCGAAGACTTGTTTCCTTCGATTGGTCATTTAAACAAGAGAAGCAAACGATCATCGGTTTCATTGGAGAATCAAATGGACCTGTCGTCACCAAACAAATCACCGAAAAAAACACCGGAAAAAAAATCGCTAACTCTCAAGTAAATCAACTGACCATTTATTATCAGAATGTACGTGGTCTCCGTTCAAAACAGAAACAATTATTCGTCAACTCTGCGTCGTCGGATTTTTCCATTATCGTCCTCACAGAAACTTGGTTAAATCAATCATTTTTTTCATTGGAATATTTCAACAGCTCATTTATCGTCTATCGCACTGATCGTGAATCAACTGGTTCATCATTTCAATTGGGTGGCGGTACATTGATAGCGATTCGAAATGATTTTATCTCCACGGCTGTTAATCTAAACAATACTGGTGACATTGAATTTACTTGCGCTGTCATCCATCGATCAAACAAATCAAAGACTTATGTCTACGTTGCTTACATTCCTCCATCTTCATCGGCAGAAATTTACTTCAAACACTTGAATGCAATAAAATCCATTCGCCTTGAACATTCCGACACTATTTTTATTCTGGGTGATTTCAACATTCCCCTGGTGGATTGGATAGTTTCGAATGATGGTGTTAATGATGATTTGAACGTTATGTTACCAGTCAATGTTTCACCTCAATTTGCTGCTGATTTTCTACAAGAAATTCTGTGTTTGGGCTACAATCAAATCAACGACAAATATAATAATAATGGCCGTTTGCTAGATTTAGTGTTCACAAATGATTTTTCGGTTGTTGAAATACTTCAATCAGATCCATTGACAAAAGTTGATATACACCATCCGCCATTACTTCTTATTTATGATGGTGATTTTGCTTCGGACAATCGAAAAAGTGAAACAAATCGCTTTAATTTTAATCGTGCTGATATAACTATTTTGTATTCGATCAACTAATGAAAATTAAGACAAACACGAGTGCTGGTCCAAATGGTATTCATCCCCTTATATTGAAAAATTGTGCGTCCGTTTTATATGAGCCACTTACACTAATATTTAATGAATCTCTTCAAACTGGCATATTTCCGAACGCTTGGAAACGTTATTGTGTTCGACCGATTTTCAAAAAAGGCGATAAATCGGACATTAAGAATTACAGATGCATAGCGAAATTAATTACAATTGCTAAATTCTTCGAGCACTGCGTTAATTTTCACCTTACTCGTATCGTATCTCGTAGTTTATCTCCACATCAACATGGCTTTATGAAACATCGCTCAACAACAACAAATTTGATGGAATTTCTACACTACTCCATTGCCGGTTTGAATGCTTCAAATCGAGTGGATGTATTATATCTGGACTTTAGTAAGGCATTCGACCGAGTCAACCACGACATTCTTCTTCGAAAATTAACAGCGTTTCCGATTCCAACAAATATCATCAAATGGTTAAAATCATATCTATCAAATCGCCAACAATACGTTAAACTGGGAGCTGCGGAATCACCTGATTTTACTGTTAATTCAGGTGTACCCCAGGGTAGTCATATTGGTCCAACGCTTTTCCTACTTTTCATTAACGACCTACCATTGGTGGCATCGAAAAATGTGTTTTTATCAATGTTTGCCGATGATGTTCGAATAGCTAAGATTATAAACAATGATGCAGATACTCTTCAACTCCAATCTTCAATCAACTCAGTAAAGGATTGGTGTGACAATAATGATTTGCATCTAAATCTTGACAAATGCACAATTTTATCAATACACCGTGGAAGAACACAACCTAAACCTTTATACTCTTATGGTGATTACTATTTTGCAAATTCTAGTACGGGCCTACAGCGAGATTTAGGTGTGTTGATAGATGATAAACTGAATTTTCAAACACACATTGATATGATAAGCTCTAAAGCAAACTCTGCACTGGGTTTTGTGAAACGTTTTTCACGAGATATAGATGATCAAACCACAAGAAAGGCAATTTATTCAGCATTTGTTCAACCAAACCTTGATTATGCTAGTACTGTGTGGCTTAACATATGTTCAACTAAGTCTGATTTCATCGAAAGAATTCAACGTCAATTTTCAATGTTTGCGCTCCAAGAATATCCAAATAATTCAAATAATTACCAAATTTCGCCTTATGATGACCGTTTAAGAACATTGAGTATGATTAGACTCAGTCGACGGAGAATTAACTTTGCGTTATTGTTTCTGTATGACTTGCTTAACGATAGAATTCATTGTCCATTTGTAAAAAAATTGTTTTATTTTTTTAATCCTAATCCGCGTAATTTTCGTAATGCTGAACTTTTCAGAGTTTCAAATGTTTTAAATAGGAATCCAAATGCTCCAATTACGATTATTTGTAAATATGCTAATATTATTAAAGCATTGTTTGTAGAATCTACACACACATTAATTCTACTGTCAAATACACAACTGTCAGTTTGAAATGGCTGGTTTCCAACGAAAGTTGGACATTTCACAATATTTTCTGCACACCAATACATATATATGTGTATATAAAATGCGCAGAAAAAGTTGTGAAATGTCCAACTTTCATTTGAAACCAGCTATTTCAAACTGACAGTTGTGTATTTGACAGTAGAATTTATGTGTGTGTACCAATAGAAATGAATTTAAAAGAAAATTGTTTGATCTCCCTATTGATATATTCGATAATAATTGTTAAATCGTGATCTCTTTGTAATATTTTTGTTATATATACAGCCAGTTATTGGCGGTGCAATAAATAAATAAATAAATAAAACTGAGAAAATTATTTTTTTTATATTTATACATACTCTCCTCTCGATCTACTCAATAGATATTGTATTTCGACCATTTCGACACCTCTTTTTTTGTTTTTTTTTTTTCATCAATCGGTTTAAATGAATTAAATTTATAAAATATTGCCATGAAGTTGGCAGCGCATTCAAATCACTTAAATGTATTTGATTCATTCAATAGATTCATTCATTTCATACATACACACGGGCTGCATATCATACATAACATACATGCCATATCATACCACATACAAATGGAACTTATATGAACAATGGGAACGATGTCAATGCTTCAAAA
>JAQOWM010000022.1:0-89804 GCA_029041755.1 Resseliella maxima | reverse complement strand
AACTCAAGCTTGGATTTGAAACTGATGCTCTATCTTCAATGCTCACACGTTTTTTATGCTCGCAATAACTCATTGTAAATAAATCATCGACGCAGAATTGCGAGAAGCTATTTCTGCTTCTCTCCCTCGTATGGCATTTGCATTGCGCGCAATTCTTTATTTTTTATTCTTTATTCACAGCCATAAAATTGGCTGTATTTTCAAGTTTACAATTTATTTATTACATAAAATCAAATTTGTTAATCACATTAATTCATTGCTAAAGGTTAATTTCTTCAATTTTCTTTTAAAAATATTTTTGTTATTGGTACTGTCAAAAAAACTACAAAATTCGTTAACAAGTTTAATCATCTTCATAATTGGCTGATTAATGGAAAAGTCATTATTATAATATGGTACTTCTAAAAATCTATTAAAGCGTAATTCTCTATTATTTCTATGTCTTACAAATTTACTGGAAATTGTTACATCATTCATTGAGTTATACAATATGTCGAATGCAAATAACATGTTATATTGCGTTCTTCTATGCTTCAAAGTATCAAGTTTTGCTAATTGACATCGTTCTTCATATGGTGCTAGCCTGTATGTGTCACGTGGAATTTTATTAATTTCCAAAAGATGATACAAGAAACTTTTTTGAACCGATTCCAGATCATCTTGATAAATTATTTGATATGGATCCCATACCACTGAGCCAAATTCAAGTTTTGATCTCACGTATGAATTGTATAACAATCGTTGAGTTGCAAGCGAAAAAGTATTTTTAGATTTGTTTCTTATGCATGCCCAAGACTGTCTTGCAATCGCAATTGTTTTTTCAATGTGTGGAATAAATGTGAATCGTTGATCCACATTAACGCCCAAGTTACGCATTTGTTCCTTACGTAAAAAAAAATTTAAATGGATAACAAAAAAAAATTTTGCACATCAAGATTTAGATCACGGCATCTCTCGACGAATTGCGTGTAATTGATTGAAAAATAGCAAATTGTTCATTTCTTCTATTGTATCGATGTGAGAGTAAGGCGCTTGTTGACTGTCAATACAATAGACCATAATATTTGTGATTTGGAATAAATTGATAATTTTTTCAGAAAATCTTCTAATTTCATTAAAAAATGCCTGGAAGAAATCTAATTTGTTCTGATTTAATGAAAAAAACCGCTACTGTATGTTCAGTTCATTGTATTGGTGCTTGTTGTAAAATAACTCCAATTGATGTTCAAAACCATCAAATGAAGTGCAAAGTCAGTATCATTCGCAATGTTTAGATCGGTCGTCAATTTCTATGACATTTTTATTTCAATATAATTATAAATTATTTTATCAATTAAAACAAATAATATCAATCCGGATTATTTTTATTTATTGGATTTTGTGTTATAAATAATAATGCACGCGATAAATGACCCGATTTTTCTAAATGTAAACACAAAGTAATCACAAATTGGCATTAAAAACAGAAGATAATATGTAATGTGAACAAGCGATGCACGTGCCCATTTATTGGATTTTATCACGAAAAAATATTGCTTTCTTAAAATATTATTTTAACAAATGGCATTTAAAGCTAAATCAAAAAAAAATATTGAATCCACCGACGAAAAAAGTTGAGGTTAAGTTATCCGTGACAATGACAAAAATACACAAGTAGAAAGCAATTCTTTGTATTGTGTATTATTTTTTTTTTTTGTTTCAAATTCATTTAAAATCACTTAAACTTTTGGTATTTACTTAGTCAATTATTCACATTTATACTAATGAATTTATCATTTTTCATGCATAAATAAGAGATACAGAAATAAAACTCAATGTTTTAATTATTATTTTGTATATCACTGAATTGAAAGTAATCAAAAATGAAAACATTCTGTCGTCAATAAACATTTCTTTTTATATAACAATAAATAATGATTTTAGCAATTAAAACACATAATACGTATTTACAATCCTGATTATTTATATTTAGTTTTTGGTTATTAATTTATCGAAACTAATGTCGGAATAAACATTACGTCTATTGGGATATATTAGTTCAGAGAAATGTCACCTCGTGTACACGGCGCAAACAGTCATGTTTGCTGTCAAGACGCCCCCATGATTATAATTTTGTGGAAATGTGAAAAATTTAAGAGTTTTAGTCACAATTAAATTAAAAGCTATCATTGAATCACACTCAATAAATTTAATTTATCAAATGAAACAACAAAGCCAAACACGAATCTCATTCGAATAATACAAAATAGAACATGTAAACATCAAATAGAATGGAACGGAATGAAATTTCAAACATAAAATGTCAATTTGTGGATTCGAAATTTATAAATACTTGCGATTTGTATAAAGAGAACTTGGAGATTCGTAGTAACGCGGAATATATTTATGAAACACTCGCAGGTACTTGTGCAAATTTGCAAGTTTTCTACTACAGACTCACATGAACTCGTAAAAACAAATCAATTTTTACGAGTCGTATTCATTACGTACCTAAAACGTCAAAACATTGGATGATGTGATGACACATGTCAAAGTTATGGCCGGTTCACATTGCGTAAGACTTATTGAGACACACTGTATTTATTTTTAAACATCAAATCATCGAAATCATAAGTCAAAATTATAAGTACGTTGATTGATCTGTCAAAATCAACGAACTTATTCGAGAATGTGTGAATATATTCACTGAATTATTTTCCAATTTAATTACACTTATATGTAATACATATTATGTATTTTGCATGGCATTAAATTAAAATAATTGCAGAAAATTTTGTATAACAACGCATGCAATCACAAAGGGTGAGCATGTACATTTTAACAATGTGGCATTTGTTGTATGTTTTAACATGTGAAGAGCTTTGATTTCAAGACATTGACGCCACCTATACGATTTATTAATGTACACTGACTATAACGAAGGAAACGGCAAAAAGATACGATTTGTCGTTTGCATTCTGTAATGGTGTATGTGCAATTCAGTGTATATGTGATAGAGATCGCTTGCAAAGTAATTGTCGTTCAATTTATGCCGTTTTTGATGTACTTGCTTACGGCATTCAGTGCACGACTCATTTGCTATGGTATGAAAACTTTTTATGCATATAAATCGTGTATGAAAGCACCAACATGAAAGTCCACTGCGTGTGCTTTCACAATATTGTTTGATATTTATTCAATTTCACACCGTACTCGTACAGATGGCGTAAGAGGCATTGCCTATCTTTACTAATGCGACATCGATTTTAATGGACATAGCCTGTAATTTTTAATAGACAGTCTATGTCCATTGAAATGTACATTATTTATATGTGTTGAGCTCATAGACTTGAAGAACGAAAATAATATTTACGGAATATTTTGACACAAAATTTCAAACCCACGGATGGAAAGAAATATTTTGACAGACAATAAAACCAACAATAAAATTTTTGCTAGCATAGATTTTGAAAAAAGTCGATTTGAAAGACGTATTAAACTAAAGTGTACTAACGACTGTGTGGCACAAATTTCTTTTATAATTTGTCGATTTTTTCATCATTCGCAATTGTATAATCCATATTTTTATAATTGCTTCAACAGATGTGGAATTTAGAGTGTGAATTTGGGTGTGCGAGTGTATTATCTAATGAGAAAATAGAATATTTATTCAGTTGTTTCTGAATTGTTATCGATATATTTATCGATACCCATATATATCAATGAGTGATCAAAACAAAATAGAATAAAAAGTGGCTATTAAATTAGTAAATTACAAGAAAGATCGATTAATAAGGGAAATGTCTGTTTAATACGTGTTTAAAGCATAGAAGAAAAAAAAAGAAGAAGAAGAAGAAGAAGAATGAATTATAATTTCTCAAGGGTTTACTTATAATAGTAGATGTAGATCTGAAATTCAAATTGTACACAATTCGTATAATAAAAATATATTTGAAAACTTCATCAATTTATGCTGATTTAATATATTTTCTTTCTATTTTCGTATTTCTTTTATTTCTTTTCCTAATTCTTTCCAAATTCCGGTTCCGATATTTGCAATGGGTTTAACAACTTCCTTGATATCAGAGAACATAGAAGAGCCCTTGGGACACTCGGCTTGACCGTAGTTAAGTATTTTATGAGTTGCCTCACGTTTTTCCTTAATCATTTTTAGTTCAGGTTGCAATGCAAGAACTGCGGGATTAACATTTGCACCGGTTTCAAGCAATTTACCAATAGATCCATTGTGCTTACTCAAGAAACTGAAAACTTCATTTAAATGTTGTTCGACCGGTGCAAATTTCTCCAACATTGACTTTTTAATCTTTTCAACAGCTTCATCATTAGGACGTTTCTTATATTTTCTATCCACATTTGCACAACAAATTTTATATTTGTTATTTAATTCACATAAATTGTATCGCAAACTGTTGATGTCATCAGCACCATCTTTAAGATATTTCTTTGCATTTTTTACAAATTCCTTTTCACCAGAAACCTTGCTACGAAGCTTCATAAGAACGTTTGCCACATGTCCGGCCATCTTTTGGACCCCCGTTATTTGCTCCATATTATAACCGCATGGCGGATTCCATAATGATACATTGTCGACGCAGTAAATCTGATTCCATAAAGGAATAAAGAGAAAGAAATAAATTAAAATAATTGTTAAATAAAATTGTTTATTAACACTCATTATCATTCAGCCTTCTAATAATGGGAGAAAACTAATTTGTGCCAATTGAATCGAAACCGATTAAAATTAGGTTTATTACAAATATAGTTTTATTATATTTCACAATTTAGTATGAAACATTCAAAAGTTAAAAATTCCAAAGGATTTCACTTACTGCGTTCACAGAAATAACGATAAAAAATGAAATTGTGAATAGGAACTTCATCTTACGTTTATTTTTCACAATGTTTATTCATTATGAAATAGACCATATTTATACTTTTTTTTTTGCTTCACACAAAATACACCTGATGATGAAAGAATGTTTTTTTACAATTCGAATTTTAAGATTATGTCTGTTAAAAATGATGAAGAAATACTCATTATTATTGTTAAAAGAAATTGACAAAAAACAAGTCGTTGCAAACAAGTTAAAAACTACAATACATTTTGAAATGTTGTTTATATGGTGTTGTCATTTTACAATGTTTTGGAATATTTACTTTTGATCATAATTATTTTCACCGTTTCATCGGCTTTATGGTAAGATGGAAAGAGTTTTGGCTGTGGTGCTGTTTAAAGTCAAATCTGTGAATATAAATTACTTTAGCCGAAATGAAAAGCCCTAATATTCTTTGCTTTGTTAGGAATTTGTATAGCTTTTTTAAATTCATTGTCTTGATATTTATTCATGAAAAAAGTATTGGAATTGGAATGATTTACAAATAGGAACATAACATATGAAATTTGTTCAATAAACATAAAATAGCTTTAATCACGAACGGTGCCGCCGATTACACGAAAAAACTAAAATATGAAAATAATTTAGGTAACATCAACGCAAGCATTTCCAGTTAAATTCATCGCTAAGGTATGTAACGCTTTTACTCATTTCTGGGGATAAATTGACTATATTTTCACCGGACACGAAGAGATTTGATAGATCTGATCCCGGTCGAAGTCTTTTTTTCTTTTTTTTTACGATGTTTGCACGATGTGGCTTGGCATTGTCATCGTGAAAAAAAACTTTGTCTTGTTTAGTCGCTATTCGTGGATGTTTCACCTTCAATGCTTGCTCCATTTTGATCAATTGTTGTTCGTAGCACTTACCATCAACCGTTTGGCCAAACAGGTTTCAACAGCTCATAATACACGACACCTTCCTGATCCCACCCAATGCACAGCATAACCTTCTGGCAATGAATTTCTCGTTTTGACTGCGAAGGTACTAGTTGGCCTGGATCAACATACGCTGCTTTACGCTTGGGATTGTCGTAATAGATCCATTTTTTATCGCCAGTAACAATTTGACTCAAAAAACTACGTTTTTTGTGCTCAGCAAGGTGTTTTTTGCATGTTTCGATTCGTGTTCTGAGTTGATTCTCATTCAGTTGATGTAGCACCCATTTTCCCAGCTTTCGAATCTTTCCCATTGCATGAAAATGTCTAGAAATGGTTGCTCGGTCAACATTCAACTCCATTGCAAGTTTTTTTTTGCGTTTGACAAGGATTTTCATCCAATAATGCTTGCAAATCCGCATCTTCAATTTTTTTTGGAAGACCTGGCCGTTCTTTGTCTTCCAAGTCAAAATCACCACTTTTGAATCTCGCAAACCATCGTTCACAAGTTTTTTGAGTTGAAGCATGTTCACCGTAAGCTTCTACTAACAAACGATAACTTTCAGCAGCGGTTTTCTTCAAATGAAAGAAGGTTATTAAAGTTCCCCGCAAAACCACTTTTTCAGGCACGAATTTCGACATTTTTGAAGCAAAAAAATCTTTGTTGTTTACACTTCAGCAAAATGACATATACTGAAATTTATAGCGTAATGACAGACAAAAAAAAAGAAAATGGCATCAGTGTGCTCCGATGTACAAATCGCTAGTTACGCCATCTGTTATCTAAATCGACATTTTTTTTGCACACACACTATAGCTTATGAACCTGATAAGAACAAGAATCAAATTGCATGTGTCAATTGAGTTTGTGAAAATATTTAACTAATTAGTATTTATTTGGAATAATAATAAAAATAAGACAAGATGTCGTACATCCGAAAGATGAACTTTCCCGCATTGAAAATCGATACATTTTATCTTAAAATAACATTTTTTACATGTTTCCATAATCAAAATAACTTATTCTCTTACTAAAGAAGTCTCAAACTATGACATTTGGAAAGAAACTTGTAGAGGAAATTTTTTATTTATGACACCGAAATAAGATGTATTGGATGTACAACTTAAAAACCGGTTTTTTTTAAATCAAAGTATGCATTTATTTGAATATCAAAATTAGTTAATACATTATTCAAAGTATTGTATATCGTTAGCCACTACTTTTTCCCATCTTTCTGGTAATTTATGGATTTCCCTCCAAAAAAACTGTTCGTCTTTTGATGCTAGAAATGAATCAAGCCAATTTTTGATACCTTCGGATGAAGTGAAGCGTATTCCGGTAAGAGCATTTTGCATCGAACGAAACAAGTGGTAGTCAGAAGGAGCAAGATCTAGGCTATAAGGCGAGTGAGGCATATTTTCCCATCCGACATTTTCCACATAGTTTTTGGGCCCTTGAGCACGATGTGGCCAAGCATTGTCTCATGTCTGGCCTCCCATTCTGGCCGTTTTTGCTTGATAGCAACGTTCAATTTGATGAGCTGTTGTCGGTAGCGTTCTCCATTAATGTTTTCATTCAGTTTCAGCAGCTCAAAATACAATACACCCTTCTGATCCCACCAAATGCAGAGCATAACCTTGGCGGCATGGATATTTGGCTTTTATGTCGATTTTGCTGGTTGACCAGGCTTGACATATCACTTTTTGTGCTTGGGATTATCGTAGTAGATCCACTTTTCATCGCCAGTAACGATGAAGAAACGACTTCTTTTTGTAGCGCTGAAGCAGCATTTCCGACATGCAAAATTGCCTTTCAACGTCTCTTAGATTCACCCAATGTCCTTGCTTTTGAATGAATCCTAATGCTTTTAATCATTGTGTTACATTTAATGCCTGTGCGAGATTTTCTTGCGTTTGACATGAATCTTGATCAAGTAATTCTTCCAATTCTTCGTCCTCAAACTTTTTCGGTTGACCAGGGCGCTCTTTGTCTCTGATATCAAAATCACCGCTTCTGAAACGCGCAAACCATTCCTTACACTGTGTATTTGATACAGAATGTTCACCGTATAATTCGATGAACAAACGATGACTTTCAGCGGCAGTTTTCTTCGCAAAAAAGTGGCTCAACAAAAATTCCCGCCAATGCTGTTTTTTTTCTTAAATTTGACAAATTTTCCATTATTAAAAAAAAAATGTGTAAACACGATGAAGTGATTTTGTCTACTGATTTTGAGAGCTGTCAAATAGAGCTATAAAATGACATATATTTCAACAATTTACTACAACATATTATTAAGTGGTGCCACCTGACGTAAAAGGCCGGTTACTAAGTTGTACATCCAATATTAGGCACTCATAGATATCTGTTGGAAATTAACCAAAAGTGACTTATAAATTATGCTTAACAGCTTAATTTTTCACAGTCTATTCACCTAATTTTTTATTTTGGATTTAAAGTATCAATAAATTTAGCGTTAGTAGCAACCAGTAGTATGAAAAAGCCGGTTTCATCCATGTTTTCAAATATTAGTTCATATACACACATACACACACACATTCTCAAACCGGTTTTCGACCACACCCAGAAGAAGAAAACACACACACACACTCTATCTCTCTTTCTCCTCTCTCTCTCTCTCCTCTCTCTCTTTTTTTTTCTTTGTTTCGCTATATGCGCGAGTTAAAGGAATGGTTCATACTCAAAGAAAATAAAAAACAATATTTCAAACGAGAGACGCGCATTGTCAAAGTAAATACATTGTGACGTCACAAAATTAGTCATCAGTGCCACCTATGGAAGTAGGTTGTACCATAATTGTTAAGCTATGCATGTTCGTCTTTTGGTTCAAATATACATCAATATAAAAAAAACAATATTATGATTCATTTATTCTTTTAAATGTACATGATAAATAAATAAAATTATTCAGATTATCAAACAACTCAAAACAACTTTAAACAAAATTCAATTTGTTTCTTATATGTTAGAATCTCTTAAAACTGATTATTGAGTTGCTTTGAAACGCTTTGAAAGCATTTCGAACAATTCCAAAACGGTGTAAAGCATTGTAAAGCATTGTAATGAATTTAAATATAAAAACGTCAGTGTCAAACCGAAATAAACCATCGTGACATTTGTATGCAAAAATGTAAACAAAGAAATACGCTCATAATTATTTAAAATTAATTTATTAATTTGTGAATACCGGAGGATATAAAATAAAATAAAATTGAAAAAATAATGAGATCAAAGACGGCAAATCGCATACTGGAATGCTATTTATGTAAAACAACAATGAAAAGTGATAAAGTTTCCAATCTTCGACGACACATTAGATTGCATGGGCCCATCGTGAAATGTTTCAAGTGTTTAGAGTGTGGCAATAAGTACCAAAACAAATCTAATCTAATTTCACATTGGAAAAGAGCACACAAGAACTTGGCCGGTGACAATATTTTTCCAAAAATGATTCCCACGTTACGTAAAGCAACGAGTAAGATGAAGCACTTTTTTTTAAATATATCTGAGAGACAGTTGTTTATTCAATTATGTTTGATCATTTCACTTATGTTTTCTATGTCAATCATTCCACAGGCTTACGTAAGATAAAATTGGTTGAATTGGGCAAGAAACAAAATGTTAGCAAGGAGTCCTTAAATTCTAAATCTTCGAAACTGCTTACTCCAATAGTACAGCTACCATCTTTTGGGAAAGCGCCAGTTTTTGCTTCGAAACTATTGAATACAGAGATTAAGTCATCGCATTCAATGTTTGGTCACATTGCGTTCGGATCTAATTTGCCATCATTTCAATCATTATGTTCGGTCAGAAACAAAAATATAAGTCAAAACTCCACAATTGTACACGACAAACCTGTGACTTTCTCCATAACCAAAACTATTAAATCGACGATGAATGATGTGCCAGACATTTTGAATGCAGTTGGTTTGAGTAAATTAAATCATAGCACCCCGAAATGTTACGAAAAAAAAAAGAGATATGAATTGGTTGTTTCTAAGCAATCCAAAACTGAAGTGTCAATTGAAATTGATTTCCATGATGAGCATTTCGGAAAAATAGAATGGTAGTCACCAAGACTGGAAAAATAAAATATATGGACTGTTTTCGATTGTAATTATTTTTTTTTTACTATTGTTTCATCAAAATAATAATTGGAAAAAATCTTTTGTTTGAATCAATATTAATTGTAAAGAAAACAACAAACTTCATTTTGTATTATAAAAAATATATATTATATTAAATGCTTAAATGCGTGTGGAAAATTATATGGTTCTTTTTTTTTATTCATTCTTTCTTCATTTTTGTGTATTTATGTAGTGAGCAAGTTTTATTACTAAAAGGAAAAAAATAAAAAAAATGTTACGATGAAAAATTTAGTTCAATTGACCAAATTCTTGATTAGATGTATCAAACAGAATTGTTTGGCTGTCATTGGAAGCTGGTAAATCAATTACGTTTGTTTCTGGATGTGATAACGCAATTGGCATCAAGTCTGGGATGGGGCGACGCTCTTTCAGCAATGTGAATTGATTACCATTTGATTGGCATCGAGTTGTGTTGATCGGCAACAAACTCGGAATGGGACGAAGCACTTTTGGCGATGGTGTAATTTTGTTACGATTTGATTGGAACTGTGTGGAGTTGATCGGTACCAAATTTGGAATGGAACGAAGCACATTTGGCGTTGGTGTAGCCTTGCTACCATTTAATGATGAAAACCCCGACTTGATCGGAAGCAAATTTGGAATACGACAATACACACGAAACGGTGTAGATTTATTATTATTTGATTGTGACTCAACCGACAAGTCTGACAATGAGCGTTCAGCAACATGCTTGGAGTTTTGAATATCATCAGCGTTTGTAGATTTATCAACATGAGGTGAATCAGTTTGCGATGATGATAGTGAGTGCGAAGAAAACAAGCAATTGTTTGTATTCTTTGAATCATTTGAATTTAATGTGAGTAATGGATCAAACTCATTAATTACATGATGTGTGGTTTGCTCCTGTGTTGTTTGTTTATTTTCTTCTTGCACGATTGATGGTTGCAATATTTCACCAAGTGTGAAATTTATGTTTGCATTTGCAACGACATTTTGGTTTGATTCACCATTTCTTACATCAGATAAATCGATCAAAAGTTCATCGTCATGTTGACGTGATGAATTTGCTTCGTTAACTTGTGATGAATCTGTGCCTGTCAAGTCGAACGTAACATGACTCGGCATTGATTTGCGACGTCCAAAATTTATGCGTCGTGGTTTATCAATCGGATTCAATAAGATGGAACGAATTTTCGATATATCCATTTGGGTAGATACTGGATGAGATCTATTTGCTGATACCGAATCAGGCAATAAATTATGCATCGACTTGCTTCGTTGGATTCTTTTTCCTGCTTTTACAAGTGCAATCTTCTCCAGAGCATTATTTCGCGGAATACGGACTTTGCAAACTCTACCATTATTTTGGCGCAACAACCGTAATTGGTTTCTTGTGACTAAAATAACAGTTCAAAAAAAAAAAAAAAACGATAAATAATAATATAAATAATAAAAAAAACATTTAAAAAATCTTATTAAAAAATGGTTTCAACGAATAATAGCATAATTTTCATTATTTCATTAATTTTAATGATTTCTTGAAGCGTACAACTCTTTTTATTGAATCGTATTCACTTTATTATAATCGATTTTGAAAATTATTTTCAAAGCACTTACCTCGTTTTTCTTGAGCCAAAATAATATTTATTGCATTATTTGCCATGTCTGTTTCAGACTCTGTGCTTTGTTTTTTCTTAATGGAAATTTTATTAATAATCGTTCCAATATATTTCACTCAATAAAAATCTATTTGGCGCTATAAGAATAAGTGTGATCAAGTGTAATGCAGTGTGATGTATGCGTGTTGCTAACGAATTACGATTTTTGCGCGCTTTTGACGTTTGTGCAAAATGAGCATCTTGCAAGATGCTTATTCGCGCTTATTCAAACATCAAGCGACATCAAATTAGGTGTCGCTGTCAAACGTGCCAAATTCAAATTTGTTCATATTAGATTGTTTACAACTACTTTCTCTTAAAATCTTTATTTGTGCAATTTCTATATATTGCATAATTTAATAATAAATTTAAAGAACAAAGACAGTGTTTTCTTTTTTTTTTTTCTTTTTTTTTTTATAATGAATTCTCAAAAATGCCAAAAATAAGATATTGCAGAGTTCAGAATTGTGAAAATTTCACAGGAACAACAAATAAAGAAATTCAGATGTTCATGTGAGCTAAATATGAGAACAAAAATTTCTTATCGGAATTCTTATAAAAACTATTCAAATTTCATTCAGGTTTCCAATTGAAAAGGATCAAAAGAAACTTTGGATCGATGCAGTAAATGAAATTAATGATCAAAATCACAAATGTAATGGATTTGGTTTGTTATGTATGAAGCATTTTTCGTCTTCTGATATACAACAAAGACCAAACAAACAAATTCAATTAAAATCCGGTGCTGTTCCAGTTCATTTCATACTGACAGAAAACCAACAGGTTTCTCAATCAAATAATAATAACGTCGATGTAACATTATTAGAGCAGAATAAGCCGCCTACTTGCGAGAATTGTATTATTTTACAAACGGAACTAACAGAATTGAAAAATGTATTTTTTAAAACGCAAATCGATTTGAATTTCGAAATTGAAAAAAAAAAATGACCAAATCAAAAATCTGAAGTCTAAATTTGATGATAAATTATTGATCATAAGTAGTCTCAAAAATAGAATTGCTTGCTTGGAAAAACTTGCTAAGGAAAACACTTCTGAAATCCAACGTCTAAAACAGAACACCAATCGACTGCCTGAGAGCAATGTAAATTTTAAATTTAATTTTCGTCATTTATGTAAATATCGATTGATTATTAAACAATTTAATTTTTTGTTGCTTAGGATATACATATTAGAGAAATCATCAATTGTCTCGTCAATGGGCAGCGCCGAATGACAAAATATTCAAAAGAAGTTCGAGAATTTGCATTAAATTTGCATTATTGTAGCCCTCGTGCTTATGAATTTATGCGCAAAACCTTTAATGGACATTTACCGCATAATGCAACTCTTCGAAAGTGGTATGGAAATTCTGATTTAAATGCAAAACCGGGTATCACCGATAAATCTCTAGAATTTTTGAAAAAAAAGATGGATGAGAAAAAGAGTGCCAATGAAGAATTAGTTTGCTCATTATGTTTTGATGAAATGTCCATACGTAAGCAAATCAGTTGGAGTCAAACTGATGGACATATGCTTTTCTTGGGTATGTTACTTATGGAAATCATGATGGTGATGAACCTAATGTTGCAAAAGAAGCAATTGTGTTCATGGTTAACGGAATAAGTGAACGATTCAGTATTCCTGTCGCATACCACTTCGTTAATTCTCTTGATGCATCTCAAAAAATGGAATTGGTTGTTAGTGTACTGACAGCACTAATTGAAACAGGTATAAAAATAACCAGTATTACATTTGATGGACATGCAACGAACAAGGCGATGTGCAAATTATTAGGTGCCAACTTCGATATATACAGCGAAAATTTTCAGTCTTATTTTATGTTGAATGGGTCAAAAATATTTATTTTTCTTGATGTATGTCACATGGAAAAATTGGTGAGAGGCCATTTAGATAAGAAAATTAAATTCATTGATGAAAATGATGAAGTAGTTCAATGGAAATACATTGAGACTTTAGTGAAATTTACCTATGAAAAAGGTTTTTCGACTACACATAAGCTCAATCGATCCCATATTCAATGGAGACGTCGACCGATGAATGTACGACTTGCAGTAGAAACGTTGAGCAAATCAACAGCGGATTCACTAGAGTATTTAATGAAACAAAAATACACAGAATTTTCTGGCGCAGCAGCTACAATCCGTTTAATACGTTTGTTCAATGACCTGTTTGATATATTTAACACTAAATTCGTTCATAATAACACAAATATTTTTAAAAATGCCATGACTACAATCAATAAAAATGAAATTTATACTTTGTTTGATGAAGCCATTGAATACATTAAAAAACTCAAATTCAAAACTGAAGATGGAAAAGTGAAATTTTTGTGTCGATCAGATGCTAAAACGGGCTTTGTAGGCTTTATTATAAACATTTGTTCGCTGAAATCAATTTTCGAAAAATATGTCGAAAATGAAAAATTACTTTCGTGCATTCCAACCTATTTTTTTAATCAAGATGCAGTTGAGATGCTTTTCGGAAAAATAAGATCATTCGGAGGATGTGATGATAATCCTGATGTTATTCGATTCAAGGCCTCTTACAGAAAACTATTGGGAATTGACTCAATTTTGCAATCAACAAAAGGCAACTGTGAAGCATTCCAGATAAATTCAAACCCATTTTCCGATATTTTGTTTGTTTCTTCAAAGAGAGATATATATTCAAACAAAAGCGAGAAAAATATTTCAGATGAGGACGAGATGGTGGTTTTGGAAGAATTCGAAACACTTCAAGAGAAGATATCTGATCTAAATTCATCCGCACACAGTGGCTTGACTGATGATCTACAAAATGCCACAATTGCTCACATTAGCAATTTAATTGAACAAAAAATTAAAACCACTGACAACTGCACACACTGTGTTGACGTTTTTAATACTAGTAAAAAAGTTGATGGTTCATTTTTGGGATCAAATTTCATCCAGCCGCCATGCTTGAGCACTTTTAAAATTTGTAAGGAAGCTGATCAGTTTCTCAAATTACAACTGCTGAAAGGAAATATGAATTTCAAAACCATTTACTACTCGATTCTCAATAATATTGACATCGAGCAAATGTTCAATGATATGGACTTTAGTTTGCATGTTTCACACAAGCTGTATCTCATCCGTGCTGTAGTGGATGGGTATATACAAATTAAAGGTTTATTCATAGCACGAACTGCAACACAAGACCTTCACACTCACAAATTTCGTTTTAATCTAAGAAAATTAATACACTTTTATGGCCAGTAAAATTCATTTTTTTTTATGTTTTTGCCAACACTACTAACCTTTTTATATTTATGGTGATTCCAATTTAAAAAAAATATATATCTAAGATAACATTAAGAATGAAAAAAGTCCCAAAAATAGATAAAACGTGATATAAACGTTTTAAACGTTATTAACTTAGATGATGCAATCCAATCCAACCAAATCGATCAATTTTCGAACAAAGATCACTCTATGTCATGTCACTAATTATTAATAAAATTAGTTAATAAATAAAATTGTTTCTGAAAATGAATTTTTATTTTTTTCCATTTCATTTAATACATAAATTAACCTTTTGATTTCTATAAAAACGTAATTATTTTATTTAAAAACGAAATTATGCAAAACTACTAATTTCTTCATTATCATTGTTATTTTTTTTTTTTTTTCAACAAGTGTTATCAATATGATCACTTCAGTAGAATGCGATATGTATTTTGATGGTTATTCTTCATCGATAAAATAAATATGGCTCTCGTAGTAGCGAATTACCATTGCTGGCCATGTTTTGTTCGCAACCTTGGCTGTGACATACTTCGTGTTGCCATTTGCCCATTGTGTCCACATCAATAGCTTACCGCTCACTTTTGTTGCATCTGTTAGAAAGCAAAATTTTGAATTAAAAACAATTTGGTCAGTTTAATTACAATCTAAAAAATATGTACATAAAATTTGTTGTGGATCACCATCCGTATTTTCGACTGTTTCAACAGCTTCATCATGTCTAACGTTGACAGGCATAATCCATTCAGTACGTTCTTCATAAAATTCAATGATGGCTTTTGGCTGATATTCAATGGCTTGTCGTGATACCACTTCTTCGACCACTTTCGTATCATGAAAATCCAATAGATACACAAGTTCGTTGTTTTCGAGTTTCACACCTGAAATAAAACAAGCAACATACACATAATCACATATTTTAATCAGTAGCTAAACGTTTTCCGGCGTTTTCATTCTCGAAACACACGTAAAATACAGAAAATAAGAGAAAATAAAAGAAATTACCAATGACTTTGCTCGGACGTTTTTTTTCGAACTCAGCTACAAGCTCTGCACAGTTTAAATTTTGTTCAGGCTCCCATGTGTTATATTTACGGGTGTAACCTTCCCATTTTAAGAAGTATTCTGTCTGAAATTTACAAATGACATAATTTTTGTTGGTTAAATTTGTCCGCTTATTTTATTTTGCTTGATTTAATTCTATCACTATACTTACCACACCATTTTGAAATCGCTTTTGCAGCACTTTTTCAACGTTGAAATAACGTTCTGATTCCATATTTTTATGTTTATTTTCTTTTATTTTATAGTATTTTGCTCGATTTTGCTTTATATTTTATTTTTACGGAGTGAATTCCCACCGAAACGTAAACCAAACAACACGAAACAGTAATTTCAAATGAATATATTGTACGCGTGACAGCTGTCAAAAAATATATTTCAATAGATTTCAATTTCCAACACATTCAAAACATTGAAGCTTTTCAACCTCTATATAGCTATATACAGAATTTCATCAATGTATAGAAAGAAATAATTATGCGTATATTTCCGCACATGTTAATATGTTCAATCAAATTAAAAAACGTAAATATCGGTAAATATTTTTAAACGAGTGTCTGATTTTCTCAATAATGTAAAAATTCATATTCGAAATCTATTTAATTATGTAATTGATTAAAAAATAAAAATAAAATAAAGATATTCAATACGCCTTGATTTATGCAATATATTCATTGGGAATTTATTTCGTTTAAGTTTTAGTTTCATAATCTTCTGTAGATGGCATTTATGACACTGTCATATAAATGCGCATCTCTCGATTTCAAATTTCAGTTGGACAGAGATTCGTCTTTATTGATTTCTTATTGCATTCTGAACAAAGTACAAAAGTGTTTTCCTTATTTATACTTCTTTCCATAATGTATGAAATGTGTTTAGGTTTGTGTATTAAAAACAATATCGTTCAAATGGTGAATGACTACCCGAGCTGAGTTGACATATCTTAGTTCTAAAGTGCATTGATTGTTATGAAACGAATGTTTTGGTTTTTTATTTCACAAATAACTAAATGAGTATATTTATGTTATTTTTAACTAAATTATGCTACATATGGTTTTCTGCTTCATAAGCTGAATTGGTGTTACTTGACAAAAGTTACATATGGTCATTTTCATGTTATAACTGAATTGGCACTTCTTAACTTATGAATGAACAAATTGTTAACACATTTTTATAAATGAACACTTTATCTAAATTTTATATTTGGCTGTAACTATTGTATTTTAACTTGAATTTCACATTTAGTGGTAAAACTAAAAAAGATTTTGAATTGGATTTCTTCGAACGTCAACTGATATTTCAACTCGCGCGCATATCAACATAGGCATGAGCATTCACGAAATGCTTTGATTTTAATTTTTCAGTACATTTCAGTACAAATGTAAATAAAAGATTTTGCTGGTACATAGGTTTCGATCTCGCGTCGGCTTAGTCAACTTGCTTACAAAACCGGTTAAAATGTCCTAAGCAATATATATGCTTTCAGATGGAATATATACATTTTCAAGATTGATAAAAAAAGCAATCAGACGTTTCATTTTACATTGCATTATTCTAACATATCTGATTACGAGAGGTCATTGGGCTGAATTCAATAAAGACGTTGCTTAATAATATTAATCATATCACCTAAATTGATGGAAATATTATCAGTTGAAGTGTTGTTTTTTGGTGCTATTCAAAGAATATTATTCATGATAATCGAATATGTATAGATGGAATATTTTAGTCAATCAATGATTACCATAAATTTAATTTCTTTGCTATTTGATAATAACAATATGCATGATTTCCTTTGGTCATATTGAATGAGTTGAACAACCGCGCAAAATCAACTCATTCAATAGCATAGTAGTCGACTCATTCAATAACATAGTTGATTCATTAAATAGCATAGACAACGAGAGAAGAATAGCTTAAAACTAATTGGAAAAGAAATTGCACGACATGCCACCGAGTGAATGAAGATTAGAATCTAATCATTAGATTATATATTTTTTTTATATAAAATATTATTGCACGGACCGTTGATGATTTTTTAACGTGTTTTTAAATGAAGCTAACGAATCATTGTTTCTAATTTCAACTGGTAAACTGTTCCAAAAATTATTTGCAGAGTAACTGAATGCGCGTGTGTCAAATGCGGTACGTGGATTAAAATTAACGCGATTATCTATTATTATATCTTCTGTGAATCAGCGAATAAAAAAAAACTTCTTTTGCTTTTATCGTGCTTCTGCTCATTTCATATTCGAAGAAATAAAAAAGAAACCAGTTGAAAAGAATGGTCTGTAATTTGTTAAACGTTTTTCTTTATTGAACTTTGAGTTAGTCTAAAACACGGAAAGAAACACAATCGAACACAATTATTTGAATTAGATTCAAGATATTGAAAGAGTTGATGAACTGCGCACAGTTGACTTATTCAATAGTAGCATACTAGTGTCACCATCTATTGGCTAGATTTCGTCTAAAAAAAACATCACATTTACAGTAGACATGCACGACGTCCTTTTGTTTACATGAGCGAATAAACGTTCGACAGGAGCAGACGTTCCAGGAAAACAGAGGTACAATTTCTTTTTCGAAATGTTTGAAAATTTCTACCCATCTATCTTCTGTTGTCACATTATTTGTGTTCCAATCAGTTATTTTTTTCTCTACGCAATATTGTTTCACACATCCGTACTGCTGGAATACTTTTGATGATTAAAGGTGTCAAAGAGGACAATTTTGTCCGTCCATCTGTCCGACTTCTTAAGTGGGACAAAAGGACGGACACAAATTTGTCCGACTTTAAAATAGGACAAAAGGACGGACACAAATTTGTCCGACTTTGAAGTGGGACAAAAGGACGGACACAAATTTTTCCGACTTTAAAATAGGACAAAAGGACGGACACAAATTTTTCCGACTTTAAAATAGGACAAAAGGACGGACACAAATTTGTCCTACTTTGAAGTGGGACAAAAGGACGGACACAAATTTTTCCGACTTTGAAGTAGGACAAAAGGACGGACACAAATTTTTCCAACTTAGAAGTGGGACAAAAGGACGGACACAAATTTTCCGACTTTGAAGTGGGACAAAAGGACGGACTCAAATTGACGGACGGACGGACATATTCATTATCCGGACAATTTAAGGACGGACGGACACTTATTTTGTCCTAAATTGAACACATTTTTAAGCATTGTTAGTGAGCACGTACTAGCTTGCTAGTGAACACGTACTGATATAAATTTAGGTTTCGTAACAAATAAATAAAAATAAATAAATAAATATAGGTAAATACATTTTCAAATTTTATGCGAATTTTATAAATTTGACGTTATCAAACCAAAACGACAAGCACAATATATAAATATTTTCATTCTTGTTTCAAGTTTCATAGTTGAATAAGATTTTGGATAAAAGCTAAACATGAACTTTAAATGTGTAAACTGAATTTTTGACAAATTCTCAATTCTATAAAAAAAAAAATCCATGGATTTATGAATGTAACGTATGGTGTGAGATTGTAAATCTAGTTGTTTGTATACTTGAATATTTTCCACACTTGAATTGCCTGTCGTTATGACTCTCAATATCAATTCATTTGACTCGTGGATATGATTGTATCAAATCACATTGGGAACGTTTACGAAATTCTTAGAAATTTAATTACTGTTGATTGATTTTACACAGTGATGGTGTAAACCAATCCATAGATTTATTTCTATTGATATTTCATTCTGCACAATCGTTTGTTTGAAAAAAAAAAAAATAAAATAAAAATGTACATAATTTCAAAGAAATTCAACTTTTTTTTTCCAAACTATATTTGAATTCAAACAAAAACATCTTTTTCCAATTCTCAAATGTTAAATACTCAATATAAACCGTATGCTTGAAATTAAACATTGTTTATTTTTTGAAATTCGTTATTAATTTTTTTGTGGTTAATTCAAGCCCGTGTCAAAAAAAAGTGACTGACTGACTGAACAGCTTTAGCTGGTTCAAGTCAACTAAGTTAACTAAAAGCAGTCGGTTAATTTGGGACGCGTTTGTTGACTATGATATGATTAAAGTTGATTTAAGTTATATTATTTGTATGGAATTTTACATTTCAGTCAGTCAAAATGTCTCAAATATTGTCAAAATGTCTCAATAAGTTAACTATCTAGTTAGCCTATATTTTTTGACACGGGGGTAAACAGTTATTTGAATATTTCCATCGAAAATTCTCATCAATTTTCGCCTAAAATTTTTTTTTCTGCACGTTTCGCACAATTTTGTACAAAAAAAATCTATCGCACAAAATGTTTGAACATTTTGTTCCGTCGAACATATTTTTTGTTGAAAAAAATTATCAGTCCAAAATACAAAAAAAAAAAATTTCTTTGCGAAAATTGTGCGATTGACACCTTCGTTGTGAACATAATTCAACCAAACCACAAAACTTAGCACTTCTTAAAATTTGTACTGGCTGCCGTATGTTGTAACAATAAAAATCATTCATTGAATTTATTTCATTTTCTAAGTAATTGCGGTCATTAAAACACTTTTTGTGATATTTCATTTTGATCTCAAAAATGTGTTCAATTTAGGACAAAATAAGTGTCCGTCCGTCCTTAAATTGTCCGGATAATGAATATGTCCGTCCGTCCGTCAATTTGTGTCCGTCCTTTTGTCCCACTTCAAAGTCGGAAAATTTGTGTCCGTCCTTTTGTCCCACTTCTAAGTTGGAAAAATGTGTGTCCGTCCTTTTGTCCCACTTCAAAGTAGGACAAATTTGTGTCCGTCCTTTTGTCCTATTTTAAAGTCGGAAAAATTTGTGTCCGTCCTTTTGTCCCACTTCAAAGTAGGAGAAATTTGTGTCCGTCCTTTTGTCCTATTTTAAAGTAGGAAAAATTTGTGTCCGTCCTTTTGTCCTATTTTAAAGTAGGACAAATTTGTGTCCGTCCTTTTGTCCTACTTCAAAGTCGGACGGACGAACACGAAATTTCAGAAAATGTCCGTCCTCTTTGACACCTTTATTGATGATTGTGTCGCCATATCAAGAGAAAATTTTTCGGCTAATATTTTGAATGAACCATTAACTGATGTCCAATCAGGGACCCTACGTAAGTCAAGCCATAAAAATTGTTGAAAAATTTTAAATTCCTCAGTCCACATTGTAAGATATTCTAATGCATCATCTAACATAAAAAAAAACATATACAGTAAAACCTCTAATTAACGGAAACTCTATTTAGTGAAAAACCTGCAGTTAGCGGAAATAAATTTCCGCCATTGAAGTTTTCCTCCAAAATCACCTCTCAAAAGCGGAAAAAAAACCTTTAGATAGCGGAAAAATGGCCATTTCATGCAAAAAAAATTTCTCCATATTTCGGTCAAAATTGAAAATTTAAAAATTCTAAGATGCTCACAATCACTCATTCATTTATTCCAAACTCACATTATTCATTTCAGTGCATATTTGCCAGAGATGGATAACAAAAATGCATGTGAAATCATTTTGCTGACTATACATTTTTGGACCGTTCTCTGTTGTTTGTTTTGATGTTTACAAATTTTATTGAAAATAAAAACAATGTGTATTTTATACTGAAAAGAATTTGTTGAATTTGAATGTCAAATATGGTTCAAGACGCCTATTCTTCAAAACAATTAAAACAAACATCGATTGTTGATTTTTTCACAAAAGAATAATAACTATACTTATTGCAAATAGCATGAATTTGATGTTTCTGTGATCTATATAATCATTAGCTATTTATTGCCTGAAAATGTTAAATAAAATGTTAAAAATAAAGAAAAAACCTCTAAATAGCGGACATTTTGATTTTGTTAAGCCATTTTATCCCTTTTAGCGGAAATTCTAAATAGCGGAAAACTTGAGATAGCGGACAATCTCTTCGGTCCCGTGGGATTCCGTTAAGTAGAGGTTTTACTGTAATATATGTACATTGAGTTTTTATTTACAATGATTGAAAATCAGTAAATTTTTACCATAAAACTTGTCGAAAATAACATTTATTTCTTCCTCGTCGTGCTCTAATGTTAAAATACTTTTTTCTATTTCTGTTTTTGGATCAAGATATATTTCCTCCTTACGTAACATTATATTTGCTTTTAATATATCCAGTTGATGAGTTACCTCATAAGCAGAAATATTGTCACTTTCAATTTTTAATATTGTTTCTTTAAAAATTGCAGCCTATTCGTAATCAGGAAAAAATATAAAATATAATAAACGGTTGACATTACAAATTTATAAAATAAATAAATTCACCTGATCTTTTGTGAACAGTAGTAATAATTTAGACAATGGTGACTCGAAAAACTTTTTAAATACGGTTGGACATTTTGCAAGTTGCAAAAAATATGTTTTTAGTGGTTCAAAAAGTTCTAATATGCGGGCAATTGCTGGACCAAGTGCCAAATGCTGGTTTTAGCGTAACCTAATAATTGTGAAAATTCTACTTCTTCAAATAAATCACAAATGCTTTTCAATGCTTCAACTCGAATAGTGTGGATGTAGAAATATGAATAAATTTTCACGACAATGCATTCGATGTCAATCGGTAACTGATCACATGCAAATTTCAATGTATTGTGTGCGATATGTGCAGCACAACCGATACCAATAAATGATAGTATGATTAAATACTTTCAGATGTTTCGCTTTTTTCTGACGAAAATTCCAGCATTTTTACTCGAACACAAACAGTGGGAATAAAATATCGAACAACTACTGGAACCATTTTCATGTTGCCATGATTAAAAGCATCGGTCGACAAGGTCACATAACTACAATTCAATAGTTCATCTTTTAACGTTTGTTCAGTCATCGGGGCAAAAACATTGGTGACAATTGCTTTCGTTTTTGTTTGAGCATAATGAAAATTATTTATTCCAAAACATTCTCTGAATAATTTTGATGACATAATATACCCAAACGCCTTCATATGCTGTCGTAGAATAATTAATAGGAGTAAATTAATTTGTCAGATTTTGACAACCGGATTTCTCTCTTTCGGCTTTCAAATGTTTTGTGCTTAACAAATATTTTTCAATATCGGATTTACCAGCATTTGCGATGCTAAAACCACTATTACACAAATTACAAAACAAATCACTTTTTGTTTTATTTTTTGCAAGCTCATGAATCTATGTGATCGTAAAAACATCATTGTGCTTCGAATTGTCATTCCATAAGCTGCTGTGATCTGTATTTCAAAATAATTTCTGTGAATTCTGTTTATAAACATTATTGCGTTTCGTTATGTTGTATTGTGACTTACCTGTTAGCAACGATGTTGCTATGCTGTACGATTTAAATAGGTTGGTGTTATAAACAACATTCATTTTTTTGTTTAAATAAATAATTGACTTTTCGAGTGTTTAATAATGATCAATACATCAGAATGTAAATTTAAACATAATTTCAAAACGAGAAAAATATAATGCTTGTTTCATGATTGTTTATGTTTCCGTTGCAAGAATGACTCAAACATTTGAATGTATCCATTGAATGTTTACGTAGAATGCAAATTCATAACAAAATCTATATAAAAGTCGAAAATCAGTATAATCAGTTTACACATAAAAAATGCAGTACTTTTTCAGTACGAGAAAGAAAATCAGTACTCGACTAAAAGTATGTCGAAAAATCAGTCAAGCGAGCATTACTTATACCACCTGACAAAAAGCAAATTCTGAAATCTGAATGTGTAAAATCAGGTTTTATTTCAGATCAAATGTTTTCATTACTGACTCGTAAAGGTGTTTTTCCATACGAATATATTGATACATATGAAAAACTTGAAGAGACAACGCTACCAACAAAAGAAAATTTGTACAGCAAACTGACGGGGTTTAATATATCAGAAGAAGATTACATTCATGCACATAATGTATGGAATAAATTCAGAATAAAAACACTTGGAGAATACTCTGATTTATACTTGAAAACAGATGTGTTATTACTGGCTGATGTATTTGAGAATTTTAGAAATACATGTATTGCTATATATTCACTTGATCCAACACAGTATTTTGGAGCCCCAGGTTTTTCATTTGAAGCAATGTTGAAATACACCGGTGTTTCTATCGAATTATTCACTGACGTTGAGATGCTGATGTTTGTAGAGAATCGAATACGTGGTGGTGTGAGTCAAATAAATAAAGGATATACGAAGACGAATAATAAATACATGGACGATGAGTTTGATCTGTCAAAGGAAAATTCATATCTATTATACTTGGATGGTAAATATTCATATGATTAGTTATCATTTTTTAGCAAAGGTATTATCGTAAATATTTTATTTATTTATTTATTTATTTTTTTTTGAGAAAAATCAAAAGCCAATAAATTGTACGGGTATGTAATGTCTCAACCTTTACCGATAGGAGAATATGAGTGGTGTCCGAGAGTGTAATCGAACGTAATTTCAATACATCTGTCCATCAAAAAAATGTGTTGTTAATTTTAAATTTCAATGATGATGCGGATATGGGCTACATATTTGAAGTTGATTTAGAGTACCCACCAGAACTTCATGATAAGCATAATGGTTATCCGTTTTGTCCTGAGCGAAGATCAATCAATACCTGGTATATCAAAGAATGACAAGTTATTGTTAATTTTATATGAAAAGAAAAATTACATTATTCATTATTTCATGTTGGAGTTAGCTCTCGAACATGGTTTGTTATTGAAAAAAGTTTATCGGGTACTTCAGTTCAAACAGAGCGCTTGGTTGAAACCATATATTGATTTGAATACGAAATTTCGTGCTCAAGCCAATAACAATTTCGAAAATGATTTTTATAAATTACTAAATAACGCAATCTATGGGAAAACCATGGAAAATCTACGTTTGCGTTCAGATATTAAATTAGTGAATGAATGGTATGGTAGAGGTAAAAATTGCGGAAGGAATTTAATTGGTTGGCGGACATAACCACCCGGACAAATGGTCCGTCCGTCCGGGCTGTCCGTCCGTTCGATATACAGATTGGACACAAACGGACATGTACGGACACGGACGGACATGGATGGACATATACGGACACGGACGGACATTTACGGACACGGACTGAATTCACTTCATCAATCGAAATAAAGTTCTTAGTAAAGTGAAATAGTAACCGACGTCAGTTTCGAACATAAATTACGAATTACATGCAAGTGGAATCATAAGTAATAAACAGTTGATTTTTTTAATATTGTAATCTCTTCACTAAATAACCAAATTGTTGAATGTCACAAAAATTTGCAAACAAGAATAATTTTAACAAAGAAGAACATTTATTCAAGTAATCAAAATTCAAAATAGCATCTATATATTTCCTTCAACACATTTGTTTTTTTTTGTTTTTTTTTTTTTTTTGAATTTGTTATAATCCGTGAACAATTTCGAATGTATGTAACCTTTTCCATCTTCAAAAAAAAAAAAAATACAATGAGACATAACAAAATTTCATCTCTTTTTTCAAATAAATGATTTTGTTTGTACACTTTTTATATGCTTAATGGTTAATTTTTTCACTTATAATTCAATTTAATTTTGCAAGCAAAAAATAACACTTTGAAAAGAAATAGGAGAGAAAAAAACAGAATATATTTATTCGCAATCAGTCTCGTTGTCCGTATCACTATCTGAACATGAGTCACAAGAATCAATTTTGTGTATGCCATTTTCACATGAGTTTTGATCATAAATGTCTGGAAAAACAATTATAAAAATAAATGAATAAATTAATTGAATGAACGAACAAATTGAAATATATGAAGCAAAAAAAAAATTGTACGTTGAAATCTACAGAATTATACATACTATTAACTTCAGATATAATATCCAAAAAATCTGCAACTGATATATTCCCTTTCTGGAGTAAGTCTGTATTGTACAATATTTTTTCCTCTCTTTCTTGATCACGCTTCGTGCTTCGCTTGTATTGATCACCAGAAATTGAGCCGTGTGCTAATGCGTACATTTTGTTAGCCTTACGACTCTCATGGAATTTCAGGCGATGAACAAACTTGAAAAAATGATTCCTTTTCAAAATAGATCGATTCAGTACTGAATTAAATGCCTCTAATGAAGAGGTAGTTCTCATATTCAATCCAATGACTGATAGAGGATTTTTTTTATTCTGTTAAAAAAATGGATTGAAAGTTGAAATTCAACATAATTTGTAAAAAAACGGACTACATTTTAAACATAATAAATCAAGAACAAACATAGTGAAATAAAACAATTACCACTTCAAGCCAAAAATTCTCGAAATATTCAAACAATTTCTTGAAATTTGTATATAGTTTTGTGTATTTGGATTTTTGTTTTATCAACTCAAATCCTTGCAAAATTTGGTGTTGTGGCAAAAGCGGTATGCTTACAATCATGCGATATATGGCTTTAGCGTTTTTATTGTCACGTATTAATTTGTATAATTGAAGGCTGATGACTTTTCTGCGAACCGCTGCGCAGAAATGGAACCAGCAACCATTTAATGTCGCTTCGGGATAGCATTTATTGATTGCATTCCTTAAACCAGACTCAAAATCTGTCATGAATTGATTGGGCTTTAATTTAAATACAAAATTTTCAATGTAATTGAAAGCCGATTCGTATATTGC
Organism: Resseliella maxima; assembly: GCA_029041755.1. Taxonomy (NCBI): domain Eukaryota; kingdom Metazoa; phylum Arthropoda; class Insecta; order Diptera; family Cecidomyiidae; genus Resseliella; species Resseliella maxima. Next base: position 63,263 of record JAQOWM010000022.1, on the reverse strand, counting down.
AGTGGTTTTGTTTGTCAGTAATATATAAGCAAACGGAAATACCTGTCAAACAAAAATGATAAAAACAAATTTTTTTAAAATTATAGCGTCGAAGAAAAACACGGTTTTTATATGTAAACAATCTTTAACAAGTTTAAAATTAAATAAAAAACTGCATAAATATACAAAAAATCAAGCTTACGTCATTAATGTATTCAATGTAAATAATTAGGAGCTGTTTGTAACACCCCATTGGTGTTATGTCGAAAGTACCGTCCATTAAATAATTACGATTGGCCGGTTCTATGTGTTTTTCAATCATATTTATAATTTCATATGATACAAATAATGTGAACGCGCAATTGGAATAAAGTTCAACAGTATTGATGTAAAATCGATTTGTCTCTCGAAGATTATATCCAAATGTGCAAAGAGTGATTGGATTTTTAAAAGCAATGCTGATATCTTCTGGAGTTTTCGGCATATTCGGATATGTATCATTTTTCACCCGTCTTAAATTTCTTTCCATACTTTCAAATTTCAAATTTGAATCACCTAAAGGGCGTCTAAAGAGTGCAGAAATAATCGAAAGAAGTACTGCTAATCAATCTAACGAAAAGTATAAACAATTGAAATATTCTTACTTTGAGAGTTCCCTTGTAAATAAGTATGTCACTCGACGGAACATTTAATGGAAGATTCTTGAGGCGTTTTTTCAAATCTATGCAATCGTCAATAATATTTTTTCTGGTAAACAAGTCTTTATATATTTTCTCATGATTTTCGTGAATTTTGTGGGGAATTTTTTTTCGATAGCATTTTTTTGTAATTTCATTGAATTGTATACGTGAAGTGCAACGAATAATATTGGTGTTTTTGTTCGATAAATAGTCTTGATAACAAACATATTCAATTATTCCATTGCCTCTATCAATTTTTTTTGAAAAGAGACATTTTTCTTCGGGGATCCAAACCAAATATGATCCGCGACGATGTGCTTGCACAAAATTGTATTCAATATCACCCATTTTGACAATGTTGAGGATGTTTTGTTATTCAATCGTTTTATGTTTATTCTTTAAAAAAATCACGCTAGCAAATCTTTGATTTTTTTCTCTTTTTACTTGAAATATGCACGAATAAAAACCTTAGAATCAATTTTGTTTGATGCATTACATCAAAATATTTCCACTGTGTACTTTTGATTTACGCTGATAGTTCACTCAAATATTATATTCACTCAAATAGACATACAATGCCAGATTCAAACTGTGTTTAGGACATAAACATACATTTTATTGTGAAAATAAATTAAATTCCTTATATTTTTGTATATCTGTTTATGTTATGACGCATTTTGCATATGCGACGATAGCAAGACGATTGGTACTCATGCACGCGGTGTTCTGATCTATTAAACGTTAATGTTTCTATAAGCACAAATCCTCTACGACACCACGCATTTAGGCATTTAACAGCGAATTTAAATGAAGCCATTAATCCAAATCGTAAGTTATATTAATAGATGGAATTTGTTAAACAATTTACGCAGTGTTTTCAATTTCCAGCCAATCATACGAATGTCATGCAATCGCCAGAAAAAAATGAAATTTCAAACACATCACCATCATTGCCTGCTGCACAGCGTAAGTTTTTTGCTCTGTTGAATTACATATATATTCTTACATTTTTTTTTCTTCATAACATTTTTAGTTTCTCATTCAAATGTACCCCAATCACCAATTATGAATGAAATTTCGAACAAAATGTCATTGGCATCCACTGCTGTACTAGGTAAATTTCTCGTCAGATTATAAGCACAATTTTACAGTGAATTAAAATCACTATAAAAATCATAATTTCTTTCATTCTTCTAGGAAGCAAAGAAACATTTGTTGTGCCGGTTGACGAATTAGCATTAGCATTTTCCATCGCTACTGAAATTGGTTGTTTATATGGACCTGTTAGCCGGAATTCATTCAAAGAAATTCTGCCAAAGCCAAATCAAAATTGGTTGGTACTATACACATATAACAAATATTATATTAACATTTTTGACCTTCATTTGAACAATATGAGTGGCCGTTTAATTGATTTTTTGAATAAGTTTGGTCATCGCATTTGATCTTTTCGTTACGATAGTGTTAATTCAAAAGTCAAAACAAATCGATAATACAATTTTCACTTCAATTGCACATTTCTGTGCTGATAAACTATATGAATTGAATACACAGAAATGTCATACATGATTGTTCAATATTAAATTTTTCATACAATCCACATTAACAAATGATAATTGAAAATTCGATATCGAAAAAGTTTTAAACATTTCATTGGACCATATCCAAATTTAAACAATTTGCATTCAGTAGCGTTAATAACTTAACGAATAAACATTTAATTGCATTTTTAAAATTGGATCAACAATTGGAGAAATTGTATGTGCATCATTGCGATAAAATAACTCCAACAGTATTTCAAAATATCAGTGATTATATGGACTCGTTTGCTTAACATTTTTGGTAGTTTTTCATTAAAATATCAAAATATTTTATCATTTCCATTTTATTTTTTTACATTTAATAGGTCAAACGTATGTTTGCAAAAGGCAACTGAAATTGCAAAAGACCGTAGTGGAATTCGGGAGCCACGAGTTGTGCTTGGGAAAAGGGTTACAACAGAAATGATTACAAGTGCGCAATTTCCAAGTGGTGTTGTACCAAAAAAAAAGAGACTTGAAAATGAAAACTCGATCGGCCTAATTGAACCGTTGAATAGAAAACGTTTGATGGCAAAAAAGAACGAAATCGAAGTATCTGAGGAAACCAATCCACCAGCAAAAAAAGTGAAAACAGTCACAACAGCACGTATCTTGCGAAGCAATAAAAAAAAATAACCACTCAGCACATACCGAATGTTCAAACAAAACTACAATAGTAAATATGATTCTGTAGATTTCAACGTACGATATATTTTTCAATTCGTATGTTCCAATTTGTTTCTTCATTTCCCTAATTCATTCAATTATTTTCATCAATATTTTTCCAGGCATCCATAATTAAAACTCATATGAAAATGGCACACACAAAATTGATTCTTGTGACTCATGTTCAGATAGTGATACGGACAACGAGACTGATTGCGAATAAATATATTCTGTTTTTTTCTCTCCTATTTCTTTTCAAAGTGTTATTTTTTGCTTGCAAAATTAAATTGAATTATAAGTGAAAAAATTAACCATTAAGCATATAAAAAGTGTACAAACAAAATCATTTATTTGAAAAAAGAGATGAAATTTTGTTATGTCTCATTGTATTTTTTTTTTTTTGAAGATGGAAAAGGTTACATACATTCGAAATTGTTCACGGATTATAACAAATTCAAAAAAAAAAAAAACAAAAAAAAAACAAATGTGTTGAAGGAAATATATAGATGCTATTTTGAATTTTGATTACTTGAATAAATGTTCTTCTTTGTTAAAATTATTCTTGTTTGCAAATTTTTGTGACATTCAACAATTTGGTTATTTAGTGAAGAGATTACCAATATTAAAAAAATCAACTGTTTATTACTTATGATTCCACTTGCATGTAATTCGTAATTTATGTTCGAAACTGACGTCGGTTACTATTTCACTTTACTAAGAACTTTATTTCGATTGATGAAGTGAATTCAGTCCGTGTCCGTAAATGTCCGTCCGTGTCCGTATATGTCCATCCATGTCCGTCCGTGTCCGTATATGTCCGTCCGTGTCCGTACATGTCCGTTTGTGTCCAATCTGTATATCGAACGGACGGACAGCCCGGACGGACGGACCATTTGTCCGGGTGGTTATGTCCGCCAACCATTTAATTGCACAACCTAATTTTAAAAAATGTACAATCTTAGATGATGATTTAGCAGTTATCGAATTACACAAATCGTGTATATTAATGAACAAACCAATCATCGTAGGAATGTGTATTTTAGAAATATCAAAATTACTAATGTATAAATTCTTATATAATTACTTGAAACCGAAGTACGAACCAAATATTCAAATTATATATACGGATACAGATTCGTTCATACTTGAGATAAAAGCGAATGATGTATATGCAGACATTCGCGATGAACCCAATGAGTTTGATACTTCGGACTATCCTGAGGGGAATATTTTATGGTATTAACATAGACCTCATCGAGCATAACATATTATTTGTCGCTAACGCGTATGTCATACAATTATCTCCTATTTCAACATAAATAGCAGTATCCAGCTACAGCAGTGAACGAACGACTGTGTGAGTGCGACTGTGTAAGTGTATTATACGAATACGGCTGTGTATACACTCACATAAAGCAACGGCGTAGCATAAAGACGTATGAGCGAAAGCAATATATGTTCTGAATAGTATGTTTGACTCATTTCCATGTGTCCACTTTTTGAAGCTGTCATCTTTTTTCACACACAAAATTCATTTACAAAAATAAAACAATCGAATAATCAAAAAAAATTCAAAGCACTTTTTTTCCAATGATTGTATCAACAATTTTTTAGCCGTTGCTTTATGTGAGTGTATGCACAGCCGTATTCGTATAATACACTTACACAGTCGCACTCACACAGTCGTTCGTTCACTGCTGTAGCTGGATACTGCTATTTATGTTGAAATAGGAGATAATTGTATGACATACGCGTTAGCGCCAAATAATATGTTATGCTCGATGAGGTCTATGGGTATTAAACGTCATAACAAAAAAGTACCAGGTAAATTTAAAGATGAGCTCAATGGTGAAATTTTAACTGAAGTTGTTGGTTTGCGATCAAAATGCTATACTGTGCGTACAAAAATTGATAAAAAGAAAAGAGTTCTCGATAGGGATTCTGTCAGAGTAGACGTTCATAAATTGTATTCCGATTGATTCAAAATCGGTCCAAAAAAAGGACAAAAACAGTCCAAAAAAGTACAAAAACAGTCCAAAAAGGGGCAAAATCTGATCAAAATTGAGCCAAATTCTTACCAAAAAAGTACAAATTCTTACCAAAATCAATACAAAATCGTCCCAATTTTATGGCCAAAATCCTTCCAAAAAGAAACAGAATCGTACCAAAATTTCACAAATCCAGTACAAAAATAGCAAAATTAAAAACGATTGAATTGAATTTTTTTTTATTCTTTTTTTTTTAATATTTTTTTTGTACATTTTTTTTATTTTTTTTTTACATGATTTTAATAGAAATAAATTGTTTGTCATATTTGTTTGCGTTCAATGAAGTGTTAAAAAAAATGAACGCCGTTCATTGGTAAATATGAAAAAAATGTAAATGTTATGAATGTGAAAAATTGAATGAAATTGATTGAATGATTATATTTTCAACAAATTCGGTGTGAGTGTGTGTTTTTTTTTCTCTCTCTACTGTTGTTGTTTTTATTCAGCAAGTACATTGTGCATTGACATTTACAATGGTTGTTAGAGAATGTAGCAGCGACGGCTGTCCAACAAGCCACGTATCTCAAAATAACACGGTTAAATGCCATGGATGCCAAAAAAACTACCATCTTCCTTGCTATGATATTATAACAAAAAAATCAACAATATTCGTGACAAAAAATATTGTATTTTTGTGTGATTTGTGTTTGGATTCTCCATCGCCAAAACGTAAACAAAACAAATCAAGAGCTCAATCGCAATCGCAATCACAATCACAATCACAATCACAGAAAAAACTTTCAACAACTTCAACTGGCCGCTTGAGTTTTGATACTAGATCATCTAGTCATTCAAATGAAAAGTTATCTGATCTCATTACCGAACTATCAACGAAAATTGACAAAAATACGTCGACTTTGTCAGAACTCAAAGAAAATGTTGTTGCTTGGCATACCAACATGAATGTTGCTTGCGTTAATGAACGTGTGACTCAACATAACATACAACATGTTTCATCACCATCAAAAAGTTCGACTGAAGTCAATCATCGAAAAACCGAAATTTGATCGCCGGAACAAATTTATGTACAGAACACGGTCTTGGTTCAGGGGTGTCTATTGCTCCAAGAGGATTACATCGTAGTAATCAAAACAATGATCGTACTCGTTTGGATAAGTCAATCTACATTTCACATATTGTACCAACAGTCACTGTCAGTGACATTGTCAATTACATGAAAAAAACAAATGCCGGATGTTGATGAAAAAGAATTTTCTCCACGACTACTAGTCAAAAAGGATCAAAATCTATCAGAGTTAACCTTTATCTCATTCCGTTTGTGTTGCAGCGATGCTCTCTTTAAGTCGTTTATGTCACCATCATTCTGGCCCAGCCATATTTTGATAGGAGAGTTTGTTGAGAAGCGTGCAGAGAAAAAACCAACATTGGGAGATTTTGTTGCCAATAAAATCGATGAACTATCTGCAAATGGTTTGAGTGATACGTCAACTTCTCGCTCTAAATCAATGACATTGTCAAATGAAACAGCTATCGATTTAACTTCACCATCAAAAAACGGTGTGACCATAACACCAAATTCCAACAGCAAAAGTGCTCCTTCAAATCACTCTGCTTAGTGTCACCATTTTCAGGTAACTCATTAAACTCATGTATATGTTCTCCGTTTGGGAGAGATGATACTTCACAAATTAATTATCGTTCATCTATCCAAAGTCACCATACACAACCACGCATCACTGAATTTTTTCATCAATCCGGTACAATACGCATTGAGTCATCTGATATTACACAACCAAGAATGTACGAAAATTTCGACGTCGCTATGCTTGAATACCAAATGCTTATTCATATGTCCGAACTTGATCGAGTTGAATTAAATGACGAGATTATCGATAAGTTTTTGCCAATATCGATGAAATTCAAGAACAAATAGATAGTATTCAAAATGTGAATAAGTGCCATTCAGCGGAAACAACCAACGATCAAACTTCAACATCTGCAGCTGAAATTTCAATTTACTATCAAAACGTAACAGGGTTACGCACAAAGCAAAAACCTTTTTTATGCAATTCTTCAACGTTCGGTTACAAAATAGTGGTACTAACTGAGACATGGTTGAACGAAAGTTTTCATTCTGCGGAATATTTCGACAAATCTTATGTTGTTTATCGCAAAGATCGGTTAGAATCAAATACTAAACTTGGAGGAGGGACGCTAATTGCGGTTCACGAAAATCTTTGCAGTTGTGAATTTACTTTACATGATTCCACTGATATCGAAAATCTTTGTGTCAACATTATAACTGGTCGGAATAGTTCAACTTATCTCTACGTAGCGTATGTTCCACCAAACTCACAAACTGAAACTTACTCAAAACATTTACGTGCAATTAAACAAATCGACCTTCGTCTGTCCGACCCAATTTTTATTTTTGGTGATTTCAATATTCCACATGCCACATGGTGCCCATCTAATGATGAATTTAATGTGCTTTTCTCTTTGAAATTTCACCAAATTTTGCCGCGGAATTTATTCACGAAATAATTAAAATGGGTTATCTTCAAATCAATGCCTTCACAAATAGTTTGGGCAGAACACTAGATCTGGCCTTTACAAATATTTTCTGGAACGTTGAGTTAGATCGACCAAAGCCAATCATTCCAATCGATAACTATCATCCCCCGTTTTTAGTTACTATTGAAGTTCAAAGTAGTTTAAATAATTCGAACCAAACGATGCAATTTTTGAACTTTAAGAAAGCCGACTATATTGGAATGTGCAATTTCTTAAACGATTCAAATCTTATCGAAAGAATGTACTACTCATCACTGAATACAAAAATTGACATTTTGTACGAAGTTCTCAACGAAGCCATTCAACATTTTGTTCCAGTTCATACAAGAAAAACGTTCAAAATCCCGTAGATGAATAGTGAACTTCAAAAATTAAAAAATAAACGAAACAAAGAATGGAAAAACTTCAAAATCAGCGGCGATCGTACTAGTTTTGAACGTGCTTTCGCTGAGTTCCACGCTTTAAATTCCAAACTCTATGATGAATACACCAATCGATTAAAAAATGCTTTGAAGTCAAATCCATCATCTTTTTGGAATTTTGTAAATTTTAAAAGAGAATCAAAAGCATTCCCTTATTTGCTTCGACTTAATCACCATTCAACTATTGTTGAAAAAGAGCAAGCTGAATTATTTGCTGAATTTTTTAGTGCAAATTTTTCACCAAAATGCTCTCAAATCTCAGACGATTATTTGTTTCCTGACAACTCGCTATCAATTCAATTTGAATTGAACGATTTCTTCGTGTTTAATGAGTTACTGAAAATTAACACCAAGAAAGGACCAGGTCCTGACAATATCCATCCTCTAATATTGAAAAACTGTGCATCTATTCTTTACCGGCCTCTGACGTTGGTTTTCAACGAATCATTGACCAACGAAATTTTTCCCGATATATGGAAAAGATCCACTGTAACTCCGATATTTAAGAAGGGTACGAGATCAAACATCGAAAATTACAGATGCATTGCAAAACTGCCACCTATTGCCAAATTTTTCGAGCATCTGGTCAACATCCATCTTATTTCATTTGTTGCTACCGATATATCACCTCGTCAACATGGATTCATGAAACGGCATTCAACAACAACAAATTTAATGGAGTTTGTTCACTATTCAATTGATGCTCTGAATAATGGCGGACAAGTTGATGTCCTTTATACAGATTTTTGTAAAGCATTTGACAGAGTAAATCATAAAATTTTACGTAAAAAATTGATGTCATTCAAAATTCCAAAAAATTTATTGAACTGGATTTCTGCGTACTTGTCAAATCGTCGTCAATTCGTTTCTCTTGGTAAAAATTTATTGTCTGATTATTCCATTCATTCGGGTGTACCTCAAGGTAGCAATGTGGATTGGACCAACAATTTTTTTACTTTTCATCAACGACATCACAAATATATCAAGGGGAAATGCATTAATATCAATGTTTGCTGATGATGTTCGTATTGCGTGTAGAGTTAAAACGCTTGACGATTCGTATAGTCTTCAATCAATAATCGACAACCTTCATCAATGGTCCATATCAAACGATCTTCACTTAAACATTGACAAATGTTCAGTTTTGACACTTTATCGAGGTCGAAACCCTTTGCATACAAATTATCACTACAATGGTCATCAATTAAGAAAACGCAATGATCAACGCGATTTGGGTGTATTAATTGACCGCAGACTGAGTTTTACCAACCACATTGAAACCATTTCTCACAAAGCCCTCTCTTCACTTGCTTTTTTGAAACGATTCTGTTATGGATTGAATGAGACTACAACATGTAAAGCTGTATATTTTGCACTCGTCCAATCACACTTGGACTATTGCAGCGTTGTGTGGTCACCATTCTACAATTGCAATGTTGAATTATTGGAAAGTGTTCTACGAAAATTCACTATGTTTGCGTTAAAACAATATCCAAATGCATCGAAGTCTTTACAACGTCGTCGCATTGATTCGTCTATAATGTTTTTATTTGACTTGATGAACAACAACATACATTGCCCTCTTGTAAGATACATGGTGGCAATCAATACAAATACTAGAAACCTTCGTCATATTCAGTTGTTTAGAGTAGTTGATTCAAAAATGAGTCGAACTTCCAGTGCTCCAATATCTCAAATTTGTAAATTAGCTAATTTAGTACAAAATATTTTTGTCACTCCAGTTACGAGAGCAAAATTTAAAAAATTACTTGAATTAAGCGATAGTCAATTTTTTCCCTTTATAAATGAAACCAATTCTGTAATTTGATCTCCTAAATTATCATTATCATTATTATTATTATTATTATTATTATTATTAAGATTGATGTATATAATATGTAAATTATTGTACATTTTTTTCCTTTCTCTCAGCCCGCTCTTGGCGGTGTAAATAAATAAATAAATAAATAAAACTATAATGTGATAGGAAAAATGTAATAAAAAGAGCTAAAGGTGTAAAGAAAAATGTATTGAAAAATCATATTTCATTCGATGACTATTATAATTGCATAAAAAATAATTGTATTGAATTGAGAAAACATGAAATTTACACCATTTCAAAGCAAAAGATTGCACTGAATCCGTTTGACGATAAACGATATATAATTAAGCCAGATGGTATTGATAAGCTCGCTTGGGGCCACTATAAACTCAATTCTGACAAAATGGATAGTGAATATCAACATGTAAAAGATATTGCAGAAAGTATGAAGGGGGTTTTGAAATAATAATACACACATGTATACATTGTTGTCTTTTTTTCATTTTTATTCAATAAAAGAAATATTTCAATAAACGTTCATAATTTCAATTTTCTTTTTGTCTAGTAAAAAATCTTATTTTAGCAAGCATTGTTTCCAACTTTTCTTTTCTTAACTCAAATCGATATCTATCTCATCCAATCATTTTTCTTGCCTAATGATATCATTGATATGCAAATGTCCATACATACATATGCAGTATTTTAAAGTTGGGATCAAAACTTACACTTTTCATTCAGAAAAAAAAGTTTAATTTAGCAAGTAACGCTTCAAAACGTTCATCGTTTCTTTTAATGGATTTTTTTTCGTAGAACGAATTTGCGCATGTGTTAGTCAGCTTCACTCAGTCGTCTTCTGTGTGAGAGCGTATTCTCGTTGTTATTTCTCTGATGTGTCAAAACACGGAATTTTCATATTCAAGTCTCAATTAAAATAAATGTAAATATACAATTATTTAAACAAAATTCATAAAACTGAGACACTTTATTGTCTCACCCTATTTTTGAGACAAAAATTGTCTCAGTTTTGTTAATTTTTTTTTGTGTGTATACATATTCAAAGAAGAAGTAAAGGGAAAGAAAGTATGTGTGTTTCATACACTGATCATCAAGCGTTACTAATATGGCAGTAAAGTAAAAAAAGTACTAAGCTTAAACCCTTTAAAATTTTTAACAATTTTCTCTTCTTTTGCAGCAGCCATCGGATATTTTATTAGCTGCATTTGCTCAAGTTCAATCGCTTATCGACGCATTAAATGATTATATCCAAATAGACGAATGCGTTACGGTTATCCAAACTACGAAGTAACGCTGTATCGGACAATAATATTTTGTTTAAACTTAATAATTAAATACTGAATAATTAGGTGTAAAATATCGAAGCAAAATAATTTTTGGTGCCTTTATGAAAATCAAAAACAAAAAAAAATTAATATTAAAAAAATAATAAAAAAAATCTGTATTGTTTTTAAGACGCGTCGAATCTCGAACCTCAAGTCTCAAAATACAAAGAACATGAAATTCAATTTGATTCTTGTGAAATTTAAATAATTTTGGTTTTGTCAGCCCTGCGTACCGGTTCTCAACATTTTTTTATCGACAAAATATTGGCAGCATTGTAGCATCTAACTGGTGGCTTGTTATCAGGGTTGTTAATTTGACAAAAAATGTGTGTCGAGTATGTAATTTACGTAAAAAACTGTAAATTACGTAATTTACATGTAAAAAAATGTAAATTATGTAGAAAAGTCTAAAAACATTTAAAACACATAATATTATGTTACAAATGTCTTATAAACTGTGTATTTAAAATTCACAGTGTATTTGGTAAATGTGATCAATCGAATTTGTGTTCGATATTATTGGAAATGTAAACCGAATATTATATTGAGCAATACGAATTGTGAACGAAACACAAAAGAACGTCTAAGCTGTATTGACAGCTACACACTATGTTTTAATAAAGACAATTACTCTATCCGTTGTTCTCAAACATAACACACGTTGTTGACTTTATTTGTTCTTAATAAGATTGAGCAATTCCACAGGATTTTATATTTACAGTATCAATTAACTTCTTTTAGATATACATATTTAACAGTGTAGAACGAAAAGTATAACAGACGGACGAAACACATACAAAAGAGACGGACGAAACACATACAAAACAACTATGAAAACCAAGCAAGCAGATATGATTTGTTTGTTGGTGGCCCACGTGACATACTCTCTGTCCTTTTTGTTGCAATTCTGCTTATTCAGAAATTTGTTAGTCGTTTTGTGTGGGATGTATTTTACTGTTATTCGTTGTTTTCTTTACACATACATACGTACGAAAATTAGCTGTCAAATCATTTCCGTAGCATTGCATAAATGTATTTCTTGTCGTTGGGATTAAAGTGTTTTACATTTTTGTTACTTTTGATTATATTTAAGTGTTCTCTTTGAAAAGAATCATAAAAATATTACAAAAATGTCTAATGCATTCGATAAATTGATGGATTCAAAGAATAAACCTGAAAAACCATCAACATCAGGTGGACGTCCGATGCACGACAGTTGGTATGGTTTCGAAAAAGTGATCGTCGGAGGAAAACATTGTGCTAAATGTTTTAATTGTTTAAAAACGTTTGCAAACACTCATAAAGTTCGGCTGTCCAAACATCGGAAATGGAATTTTTTTTTGCCTACATTTTATTTTATATTTAAAAAAAATATTTCAATTGTTTATTTAGTGCATCATGTGGCACTGATCACATTGATGAGAACCGTGATTGGGAAGCTCTAAAAAAAAAATGAAGATGAAGTTTGTGATAAAAATGAAATGGACATTGACAGTGAGTCTGCCAACAGTGAACTACAATCAATTATGAATGATACCCAAGAATCACGACCATCGTCATCGAATTCACGACCAGATTCTCAATTTAGCTCACATACAAACTCCAGTTTACAATCTTTATTCGATTCAGAAGAGGTATGTTTGTAATAAAGGGTGAAAATTGTATGCACTTTTTTTAAATCATTATATTAATTCATTTAAATGAAATTTTGTAGGCTACGTTCTTTCAAAGTACTTCAAAAGAATTCAGAACTTCAACACCAACATCAAAACAAACAAAAATAAAACGCTTCCTTGATAATGTCAAACCAGCGGACAGTAATAACTTTGATTTGATATTGGCTGAATTTTTTTTCTATCATGTACAACTCGATGGACAAGTCAACGCGGTGCAGCAGATTCATTTCTAAAAAATTTATCAGCTATGAAAACAGTTGCTGCGGCTTGCGATAACGAAGCAGAACTTGATGAGAAAGCAACGAAACCAAAATCAAACATTTCTCAACTTCTTTACGATGAAGAATTCATCGCATCGGTTAAAAAATTGTTGGAATTACTTAACCCAGTGGCCGAACTGACAAACTTCTGTCAAAGTAGTTCTTCTTCAGTTGCTGATTCGGCAGAAAATTGGTTAAAATTGTTCGATGATTGTCCTGAACTGCATGACTTTTTGGCATATCGATGCAACAAAAGTAAAGTGTTTAACATTGTTAGCATGACGGCTAACTATTTTCATCCAGTTTATCGCGGTAAAAAATTGAACGAAATACAACGCGCTCAAGTGGAAAATGATATTTTTGAGAATCTCGAGGATAGTGGACTTGAATCATGCCGTCAATTTACGAAAAACGAAGGGACGTTTGCCGCGCTATTAACGAAGAAAATTACTGCTCCCAAAACATTTTGGCACTATGCCGAACAGCAAGGTCAAAAGGAGTTATCTAAATTTGCGACAATTTTTTTCTGAAAATTCCGGCATCAACAGCGCAATTAGAACGGCTATTTTCTCATTGGAATTATGTTCATAGTGATATAAGAAACCGATTATCCGAGGAAACGTCAAAAAAACTCGTCAACATATACTTTACACTACGATCGACGGACGAAATATCAGACGATGGCATCGACATTGAATGACTTTTTTTTTGATTTTTAATAGTTTTTTTGTTTGCTTAAATTTTCGACCTTTTTTTTAAGAAATTTTCTGTATAAAAAATATTTTTTTTTTTTAACGAAAAATAAAAAGTATTTTTTTACATTTTTTATAATTTTACGTAAAAAACTCTCTTTTTTTTATGTAAATTACATGTAAATTTACGTTGTAATTTACTGTAAATTACATGGCATAGTTTTTTACATAACAACCCTGCTTGTTATACAGAAACGCATACAAAAATTGAATTCCATTTCATAATCTAGAAGCAAATGGAATGAACGGCAATTGTGGAAATGTGTATATGTATGTAAGTGTGTGCATATGCATGTATATGTAAAGGATGGACAAATGTTTTCAAAAGTCATATCCAATGGACTCAGACAATGAAATATTTTTTAGTGAAATGTTTTCTTGCAAAAAAAAAATATATATATATGACGAAGGTTATGAAATCACGGAAGTCAAAAAAATATTTTTTTTTCCAAAATTCGCGCTTTTATGATCATAGTCCGTTCATATTGCCCCCAAAGCATCGGGCAATACAAAGAATACATACAAATTTTGTAGAAATGTCAAACTTTTAGTGGCATAATTCAAATGTCTTTTGTGCAATGCAAACATGAGCAAAAATAACGCAACGACAAAAAAGGTAAATTATTTCATTATTCGCAGATTTTTCGCTGATAATTTCATTTCTTTCATTGGATCATGAAATTATCTAACTGTTTCAATCAGAAAATTATATATTTTTTACTTTATTTAACATTTCTTATGGCTTTGAAATGGATCGCAAATTTGTTTGTGACGTTCCAGTCTTTTTTATAAAAAAGTTTTTTTACGCATAGCATAACATGAGATAATTTTCGGAAAATTACATTTCTTTCTAGTATTTTTTGAGTAGTTTTAGGATTAGAAAAGAACACATGAAAAAATATTTACTAAATTTATATTTCAAGCCTTCAAAAAGTGGTGACGTAGCCAGTCTTTTTCATAAAAAAAATATTGCATCACATAATCATTTGAAAATAATATAATTTTTGTAGGTAAAGCTGAGCAAGGCTCAGAAAAACCAAAATTATCTGTCAAAACTCAAAACTACAGATAAATATGAAGACTACAAGAAGCGAAAGGCGGATGAACAACGACAATGACGGGCCAGAGAAAAAGAAAAAGAAAATGAAATGTCACTTACAGAACGAAACAAAATTTTGCTTGATCGACGTCGTGCTGTTCGCGAAAGAACACAAAAATACAGAGCAAACAAAAAAAATCAAATCGTTGAAGTAAAAAAGGGTTATAGCAACAAAGCAACTCTTGGTAAAGCGGTGACAAAAGTAAAAAGATCACTGTTCGATTACAGCAAAAAAAAAAAAAAAAAATATGATGAACGTCAAAAATGTCAAGAAAAAATATGTAAATGTCAAACCTGAAAATTGAACGTAGCAAATTAAAAAATCAATTGGTATTCTAAGAGTTAAGAGTAAAGAACATCGTCTTTTATTTCTACTAGCTGAATATTCACATTATTTCATCTATCATATTCCTAATAATTTAATTTTCGAAATCTAAGTAGAAAATTAAACATGGTCCTTCGAATGTGATTTTATTATCATTTATTCAACTTCTTTCGATCAAATTTAAATTTTATCACATCAAATGATATAATTTAAACCAGATCATCAAAACGTAATTTTAAAGCGAAAATTGCGTATCATCATCGTGGTACCGTTCATTTAAAAGGAACACTTTTCGTCAAATTTTGTGTTTCTGTTCGAAAAGATCGTTAAACATTGGATAAAAACGGCTGATAATTATCTCAAGGAAAATTTATCACGTTAAACGTTGCTTTTTTTTTTGGCAATTGTGATAATTGCTCGCAACAACAAAATACATTGTTGTAAAAAAAAAAAAAAAAAAAAAAATAAATTTTACTGCACATCGTCACCTCGTGACAATCATTATTTCATCGGAAGTCATCATCGTTCTTGGACATCATATGAGGCCATCCATGACGGAATCACATTGATGCCGACGGGAAGGAAGAAGCACAGGCTATATTTCTGGAATTTGGACGAGTTTTGGCGATTTTTGGCGCATTTTTCGAGGATTTTGGGGTAAGTGGTTTTTTTTGCATTTGAATTCATTGGCAATAAATCGGCATGTCTGACGAAGAAGAATACAGTGTTGCATCAGATCCGCTCGTAGTAATTCAAAATGACCTTCTTGTTCAATTGCGTAATGAACTTAGAAATTTCAAAAAGGATGGTTCAACTCGTCGTTCAAAGGCACATTTTAAAGTACGGCTTGAAAATATTAACAAACATCGTGAAGATTTCATGTCCGGTCATCGGGAAATTTTAAATTCAAATATTCCAAAAGAAGATAATTATTTTAAAGAAAGAACATTAAATACTTTCCAAGAAGAGTATATCGATGTAGTTGCATTTATTCAAACAGAATATGATAAATTGTATCCAAGTATTGTTCTTCCAAATCCAAGTCAACAAAATGCAGCAAATGACGCTGTACATCAAAATATCACTTATCAAATCATACCGCCAGCCGAATCATTGATAAAATTACCGCAACTTTCTATTCCCAAATTCAGTGGCGTTATAATCGAATGGCCGTCATTCTACGATGCTTTTCTTCAAATACACGAAAATGAGCGGTTAACAATAAACCAAAAAATAAAAATCCCCCCTAAATCTTTATTGTTCCGGAAATCACAAATCAAAATTACAATTTCTGGAATCATTAATCAAAAGGTACAACAATACCTTTTTATTTTCCATTATATGGAAAAATTTGTTGAACAATCCGTTAACTCAAGTGAATCGGCTGAAGAATTACAAATGTTACATGATAACGCAAATGCATGTCATTTTTCGCTAACTAAATTGGGCATTGATGATAATGCATGTTCAGAAATGTTCGCGTATTTGTTAATCAAAAAATTACCGAAACAAACCCGTTTTGAATGGGAAAAACATAGCAGTAAAAACGATGCCATTCCAAAATTCAATGAAATAATCAATTTTCTTGATACTCGTGCTCGTACGCTGGAAGTGATGTATCCTATTTCCCATAGACAATCAGCACAGAGTGCTTCACAGCAAAAATTTAATAATTATAACAACAATAAAAATTTACAACGAAGAGAAGCAAAATCATTTCATGTGTCAGCTAAAGTTATTTCATGCCCACGTTGTGAAAAATCACATGTGTTAAGAAATTGTCCTGAATTTAATTTACTTCCTCCATCTGAAAGACAATCATATGTGGATAAAAAGAAAATTTGTGCGAATTGCCTTGGTCATCCAATTTCTAAAAAATGCATTAGTGAAAAAACATGCCGAACATGTGGGGGTCGACACCACTCGCTATTACATTTGGTAAATTCCGTTACATCAAACCACGGGGCAAATATAGCAGCAACAGCTAATGGTAACGATGCGTCGTCTTCAACAACAACAAATCCAATTGATCTAGCCTCGAATAATGTTGTTAATGCTAAATCACAAGGTGTATTACTTGCTACAGCTTTAATTGATATTCCTGATTGCAATGGTGAATTAATACGCTTTAGGGCACTTGTTGATCAGGGTTCACAATATTCCGTTATTACCGAACGTGCATCTCAACGTTTACGATTACCAATCACACAAATTTGCGTTGGCGTGCGTCCAATGGGTGAATCGTCATATAAAATCATAAATAGAGGTCTTAATATCGATATTCATTCAATTAACGATCCTAATTTCAAAACAGAAGCTACAGTGGCAATTATGCCTTCCATCACGTCTGATTTACCATTGCATCAACTTCAAACGAATGTTTGGACACATTTAAAATCATTAATATATGCCGACCCATATTATTCCACTCCTGGTCAAGTTGATTTGTTATTAGCAGGAGATATTTATTGGAAAATTATTAAGAGTGGTTTGTGTCTAGGTCAACCGGGCGAACCTGGTGCACAAAACACATCACTCGGTTGGATAATCGGAGGTGAAATGAAAAATCAAAATCATGTCGTCACGCAAGCAAACATATGTCATGTTTCAACCATCGAAATAAGTGAATGCATTAAAAAGTTTCAAGAATTAGAAGAAATTCCAAGTGTACGCGCTTTATCAAAAGAAGAAGAATGGACTGAAAGGTTTTTCGAACGTACGTGTAAACGACAATCCAACGGAAAATTTTTAGTTCGTTTGCCATTCAAATTTTACTTCGATCCATCGTTTCAATTAGGCTCATCATATCCAATGGCATTACAACGTTTTCAATCATTACAACGGCGTTTTAGTCGTGACGAAAAATTTCATAAGGCATATTCCGATGTATTCAACGAATATAAAGCGTTAAATCAAGTAAAATTAGTTGAAACCGTCAACGACAAATTTCACGATCACAATACAATCAAACATTTTTATTTACCACATCAAGCAGTAATAAAAGAGGAGCGTATAACAACGAAATTGCGCCAAGTTTTCGATGCATCAGCCAAATCGTCAAATGGCAATTCGCTAAATGATATTCTCACAAACGGTCCGATGTTACAATCCGATCTCATTTCAATTATCATGAATTGGCGTGTTTACAAATATGTTTTTGTTGCAGATATTGCAAAAATGTATCGTTGTATCGATGTTCATCCAGACGATACAAAATATCAACAACTGTTATGGCGAGACGGTGATAAAATAAACACATATTCACTTCAAACCGTTACATTCGGACTCAAACCATCTCAATATCTTGCTATCAAAACGCTGCATACACTCGCCGATACCGAACAAAATGAATATCCATTAGCACACATAGCCATAAAAAAGGAAACTTATGTTGATGACATCACAACGGGTGAAGAAACAATAAACAAAACAATTGAAAAATCAAATCAGCTGATTAAAATGCTTCGTAGTGCTGGTTTCGAATTACGAAAATGGGCCAGCAACACACCAGAAATATTGCAGCACATTCCGTCCGAATATCATAATCAAAATATCGATTGTTTATTTTATAGCGACGACGACATCAAAGCATTAGGTTTGTGTTGGTCGACAACACAAGATTCATTTCATTTCAATATAAATTTTTCCTACAATCAATTGATACACACGAAAAGAACAACACTTTCAATCATCGCTCGTTTGTTTGATCCACTCGGCTGGATAAATCCATTCGTTACAAAAGCAAAATTGTTTCTAAATAAACTGTGGGAAATGAAGTTAAATTGGGATGATCCGTTGTCATCCGCATTGACAATTGAATGGTTAGAAATTGTAAATCAACTTCAATTTCTCAGTGAAATAAAAGTGCCACGTTGGTTAAACGCTTCAAGTGAAAATATTCGAAATGAATTACATGTATTTTGTGACAGTTCCCAACGAGCGTATTCAACCGTAATTTTTTTACGTACAATCGAAAATAATGGAAAAATATATGTAAGCAATTTAATCGCAAAAAATAAACTTACGCCAGTGAGAAAACCGATTACAATTCCCCGGGCCGAATTGTGTGATACTGTTCTAGCCGTGAAATTGTTAAACATTGTTAAAAAAGAATTTCATTTGTCGATCGATCGTATTTATATGTGGACGGATTCAGCAATAGTATTATCATGGATTCGAGGAGATCCAAATAGGTGGTCAGTTTTCGTTTGCAATCGTATTCATAAAATTTTGTCATCGACTGAAATAGGACAATGGGGACATGTAGTCTCTAAGGATAATGCCGCTGATTGTAACAGCAGAGGTTTAGATATTGAACAATTACGTGATTCAAAAATCTGGTGGCACGGTCCTGAATGGCTTTCACATGCAAATAACAAGTGGCCTTCCTCACCATTCAATATCGTCGAAGACGATCAAACAGAATTACGTTCAAAATATAAGTCCATGAATGTTGTAATAAATGATATATCACATGTGGATAAAATTCTTATGCGGTTTTCGAAATTTAATCGTTTACGTCGATGTTTTGCATATATTCTACGCTTTATAAAAATTTTACGTGATTTTAAAAAGAAAAATTTGCGAATTATCATATCAAATCAACCAGCACAAAGAAAAATTCAAGAACTTTTACCGCTCACAGTAAAGGAAATTCGACAAGGTGAAATGGCAATTGTTCGTTGGGTTTAGCAAGAGTCATTTCCTGAAGAATTCGCATCCTTGAGAAAAGATAAAACAATTCCAAAAACAAGCAAATTACGTTTTCTCAATCCATTCATCGACGAAAATAATATCTTACGTGTTAACGGTCGTTTACAAAATGCGTTCATACCATATGAAGAAAAATTTCCTATCATTCTTCCATCGAAAAATCGAATTTCAAATTTAATCGTCGATTTTTATCATAAATTCACTTTGCATGGTGGGCCACGATTAACGGTAAATCAAATTCGACAAACATACTGGATTTTAAATGTTCGCACATTTGCACGAAATATCATAAATAAATGTGGAATTTGTTTTCGTCAAAAACCAATTGTGGCATCACAAATGATGGGATCACTTCCTTCACATCGAGTAAACAATCAAACTAAACCATTTGCATGTACTATAGTCGATTTCGCGGGTCCATATGATTTAAGAACATCAAAAGGGCGTGGTCAATCATCATACAAAGGCTATGTTGCAGTTTTCACATGTATGATGACAAAAGCGATTCATTTAGAAGCCGCAGGTGATTTAAGTACCCCGACTTTTTTACAAACACTTGATCGTTTCATTTCACGTCGGGGACTATGCCATGATATGTATAGTGACGGAGGTAAAAATTTTGAAGGTGCAAGCAATGTGCTCATGCGAACACAATCCGAATTTGAAAAAATCGTCAACAAAGAAATCATACCATATTTATCAAGCAGAAATATTCAATGGCATTTTAGCCCGCCACACTCACCACATTTCAACGGTCTTGTTGAAGCATCAGTCAAATCAATGAAACACCATTTTTCTCGTATAATCGGTTCGTTAAAATTAACATTTGAAGAATTTACAACAATATTAACACGTATCGAAGCCGTATTAAATTCTCGGCCTATATCAGCCATCAGTGATAATCCAAATGATTTTACGGCTCTTACACCGGGGCATTTTTTGGTAGGAAACGCATTATTATCAAGAACTCAATTACCTACCGAAGAAAATCCGATCAAGCGTCATCAATTAATGGATAAAATGTTGCAGCATTTTTGGGAAAGATTCAGAGGAGATGTCATGTCAACAATGCATATCAGAACGAAATGGCCAGATAAAAAGCCAAACATCAAAGAAAACGACTTAGTGATCATAAAAGATGATCGATTTCCTGTTAATCAATGGGTATATGGTCGGATCATAGCGTTACATCCAGGCAAGGATGGTCTTATTCGAGTGGCAACCGTTAAAACAGTCAAGAGCGTGCTAAAAAGACCGATAACAAAATTGTGTTTAGTTCCTAGTACAATTTAGTTTTGCCAATGATTTCGATGTAGAATTGATCACTTTCCTTTCAGCTATCATCCTAAATTTAACAGTAAAACAAAACATTGATTCGTTTTTTTTCATTCAATCATTATTAGAAAAAAGATTTAATCTTCGAATTTGTCTAAACTTGTTTAACCGGACGTTGAACGTCATTCAAAATTTGTTTTAATCGTTTAGTTAAAAGATCTCATTCAACTAGAATAACGTATACTCATATACATATTCCATCAAGTTCGCTTTTATTTGTAATGTAAATTATTCATTTGTTTTACCAACAACGTTCCCTTTAAGAAAATGTCTAAATAACAATAAAAATTGTCATTGTGGGGAGTATGTTCGATTACAGCAAAAAAAAAAAAAAAAAAAATATGATGAACGTCAAAAATGTCAAGAAAAAATATGTAAATGTCAAACCTGAAAATTGAACGTAGCAAATTAAAAAATCAATTGGTATTCTAGTTAAGAGTAAAGAACATCGTCTTTTATTTCTACTAGCTGAATATTCACATTATTTCATCTATCATATTCCTAATAATTTAATTTTCGAAATCTAAGTAGAAAATTAAACAATCACTTCCACAATCACCAACAAAGAAAAAAGTGGTTTTGGCTAAATTATTAACTGAGGTACGAGAAGAAGATCAACGCGAATTGGCCAATGCCATGGCACCAATCCCAGTACAAAGTGAATTGGTTGTTGAAATTCGTCAGTTTTTTGAACGTGACGATATATCAGTAGCATCACCAAAAATGAGTGATGTCAAGAAGTATTCAACTGATTCAGGTGAACAAATTTTGCCAACCAAATATATGACATTGACATTGAAGGAAGCATATGGCTTATTTATTCAAGAGAGAAGGAATGCTGAAAAGGGTGATTGCATTTTTATTGCAATTATAATTATGAAACGGATTTTCATTACGATGCATACCTAATGATTTTTTCTTCTTATAGAATTATGCTGTATCTCAATTTTTAAGAACAATCGGCCACCGAATATAAAGGTTATTGGTGATCTCCCTAAGCAATTGTGTTTGTGCATTTACCATGCAAATTTCAAGGAAGCTGTATCGGCTTTACATAAATACATTCCCAGTTTGCCTGATTACGAAAATGATTTCGTACGTGATTTTTTGTGCGAGGAATCGAAAATAGATTGTTGGTTTGGAAAGTGTTCTGATTGCTCTGGAATTTCCGTTGTAGCAATTCGTAATTTGGTTGGTAATACTGTTATTCGCTTGATGTCTGACGCAAAATGGATGGTATGGAAAAAAATGCAACAACAAATCGAATTGAAAAACAAGAAGAAAATGGGAAATTGGTAAATCTGATTGCACATTTAACAGCAATAGCGCCACACTTTTTACGGCACAGTTATGTTAAACATTCACAGTCTTGAACATTCAATTCATTTGATCGCCCCAGAGCAGTAAGTGCTGCCTTCGAATCTGATTCATTGCTTCAAATCGATTTTGCAGAGAATTTTGTATGTGAAATGCAAGATGAAGTACAATCAGCACATTGGAACCAAAGACAGCTCACCTTATTTACCAGTGCACTTTATCACAATCAGTTATTTCAATCGAAAGTATTTGTCTCTGATAACTTAAATCATACAAAAGAAACCATTGTGCCTTTTTTGATCAAACTACTGGAAAAATTGCCACAATCGGTAAAGGTTCTAAAGATATGGAGTGATGGCCCATCATCACAATTTAAAAATAAATTTATTGCCGCAATTATTCCGGTACTTCAACAAAAATTTGGAATCAACATTATTTGGAATTACTTCGCCACATCCCATGGCAAAGGATGCATTGATGGCATTGGTGCTACCGTAAAAACTGTCGTCAGGAAACATATTAGAGCTCGCGACTGCTTAGTGAATGGTTCTTTCGATTTCGTTCAAGCATTCAAACGCACATCATCGCAAATTCAAGTAGAAGAGGTGACCGAAAATGATTTTAAGGCAATAAATGATGATCTCAACACAAGTGATATTTATGCACGTGCCAAAAATGTTAGAGACATTTCAAATGCCCACCAAATTCAAATCGTTAACGATAAAATCGTGATTCATGATGTTTCAGTTCAAGGCTACGAATAATTTTTAGCTTATTATGATTATTAGTTAACTTATCGAGACTATTTAAATTAAAATAAATATACTGAAGTTCACATAAAGACTATTTAAATAAAGATAAATATATTAAATAGTATAATCTCAAATTCAAAGTGATATTTATATGATCGTTTGTAAAACCGTTAGAAAATAAAATAAATAGATTACTTTTTACATAAATTCAATGTTTTTATTGTCTTTGAGCATTTCATTGCTTCATAATTTACTTATTTATGTGGTTGCAAATACGCGGAACTTTTTGTGACGTTCCAGTCTTTTTTTTTGTGACGTAGCCAGTCACTTATTTTTTACTGTACAAGCACTGGAAATAATTTCTTGACACATTTTTTTTTTCTCAGACGTTTCTTTGATCCTTAATCTATGATCTTTATGTAGAGGTAGAGAATTTGATCGGCTAGATGAGCTAACTTTTTGTAGAATATAACACAACCTCTAAACACACTTCTGTTTTCGTGTGACGTTCCAGTCTACTTTAAACAGCTATGGCTCATGAATGATGAGAGGTGGAAGAAAATGTTTTGACTCAAAAGTTAGGGCTCGGAAAGCTAATTTAAATATACACATAAGGAATAATAAATCTTCATTACTGCCTAGTAAGTTATACGTAAAAAACGTGCACCGGTGACGTTCCAGTCCATAACCTTCGTCATATATATACTACGGATGCTGATAAGACTTGAAAGTTTTTGATGTAGCGTACAGGTAAAATATCAATTAAACTGTAGCTGAGATAATATAATAAAAGGCTCCTTAGTTCATTTGCTTTAAAATCAGCTCTTCGATCAATAACTGATCGTGGCTTTCGTGTGATTTTCAACGTTGGCTTGATAGAGACGATGCGTTTATCCAATATAATTTGTTTATTTTTCGAAATATGATACGGCTCTTTATAGTATTCGGATTTCAATAATTAGTCCAATAACTTTTGCATTGAAACCAATAGCACGCAATGCATGTAGTCTATGCTAAAAGAATTCACTAAATTAAATTCCATAGCTCCTATTAGCGGTGAAATATTTTTAACGCCTTTTATTGGTGACGATTTAAGTTCGTGATAAATTTTTAAAATATTATCATGTGTTCGACTTAACACATTATCTTTGCGGATATACCGAACGACTAATTTACTGCCTGTGTTTGGTTTCACTAATATTCCAGGATGGTAACAATATCCACATGAATAATAACCACTATGGGATGTTACACCTTGTACATCACTTTTTGCAGGCAAATTTGCGATGAATTCGAAAAGTATAGGCAAAAAATGGTATTGATGAACCAAACATTGTGGTTTTTTGTGCTTTTCTATTTGTTTATATTTCATGCATAAAAAATGCATGTAGAAATAAATTTTGTGTAATTTTTAAGTATTATTTGTGTGAAATTTGTGGTTGATTTGTATATTAATTTTATTTATCATGCACAATATTTCCATAAAGTATGCACACTAATTTTAAATTTGTGCAATTTTTTACATTATTTTGTATAATTTAGACTGACATCTTCCATTTGGCCTGAAAGCTATGAGGAAGTAAATACAGTTAAAATTCTGACTAATTGCAAAAAGTAAAAAAAGTCAACGTATACATTTTTCACAATCTTTATTATTATTAATTAACATACTATAAGAGGAACTCCGAACATTCATCAATTGAATGTAGTAGTGGAATGAAAACAAAACTTTCTTTGTAAGAGAGGCACATTAATTTGGCCTTGATTTCATTAATATTAAACAATTTTTCTTCATTTCTATGACCATCCGATACAAAAATATCTGTTTTATGTGAAGAATACGGTTGTTTGAAAAAGTCAGTTTTTTCCTTAATCGGCGAGCCAAAGATGAAGTATACATTATTGTTATCAAGGTTTGTTATTTTAGTTGCAAACTTCATTTGCACTATTTCGCTAGTTTTGTTCAAAAACCACGCATCTCCCATTTTTTTAATAGAAAAATAAACGTTTGGAGTTACACGAATAAATTTGAAAACTGACTTATTTGATAATTGAAATTGATATTTCAACTCTGGGGCCCAAGAGATTTTTTTCCACTGCCTCATATCAAAATTTACTTGCATATTATCTGAATTATCAAATGACATTTCAGCTAGTCTTCTAGTTATTTGTTCAATTGGTGTGTTTGATGGCTTAATACGCATCTTTAGATCCTTCAAAAAGTTTTCGAATGGATAAGTACTTATGTCGGATAAACATCCAAAATATTCGACGTCGTCGCAAATATGGATTATATTGTGTATATTGCTTACAACAGCATTATTACCGTATATTTTCACAAAATTTTTGCAATAATCTGAAAAAAGTGTGTTCGAGTTAGAAGATAAACCTTTATTCAACTGTTCACTGTGGCTATGACAGCCGAAGACTGGATGCTTACAATCTTTTGCACCAAGCCTTTTATACAATTTTTGACTTAATTTAATTTCCTTATTTGGTGACAATTTTTGATGTTTTGATCAAATTCCCTAATTTGGTTATATTTCTGTGATGACAACATTTGTCTCTATTTTGGAATACATTTCTTTAATTACTTCACTCTTGAGGTTCTCATCCAACTTTTTAATTTCAATTAACTTGCCAGTTATAGGCAACACAAATATACCAGCCTATTATCATTCGTTTATTCATTTTCGTATGATCCAATTAACATATTCATTGGATCAAATCATTTTGACCATATGGTCACAACTTTGCAGAATTCCCTATTTGGATGATAAAATTACATTAAATGAGACAATAATAAAATAAATTAGCGGTTTTTGTGTGTATCGTGACAATCTTCGCGAACTATATGTGACTAATCCTTTCTGTGTTTTAACTTTCTTATTTTCTTATTTTCGATATACTTGTTGTCTAACGTTAGGCGTTTTTAAGGTCAAACTTTGTAATCCATCAACTTAATCAAACTTGTTTCTCAGCTTTGCTTATTTTTGTGTTAGCTTATTTGTTTTGAGACTTCAACATTCTGGCCCCTTAAAAATTCATTAATTTTTATTACATATTTTCCCCCTTTTTTTTTTTTTTTTTTTTTTTTTTTTTTTTTTTTTGCTTTTATTCTTCTTCTTTCATAGGAATTAATATACCAAGTTTGACTACTGGTCGTTTATATGTTCCGGTAGATGTTTTTATGATTACTGTCCGCACCAAGTTATCTGTTCCCGTAAGAACCTCTTGAACTCTTCCCATTTTCCATTTTAAGGGTGGTACGTTTTCTTCTTTAATTATTACCAAATCTCCAATTTTGATGTTTCTTTGTATTTTCAACCATTTTGATCTATTTATCAAAGTACCTAAATATTCTTTATGCCACCTTTCCCAAAAATGTTGAGTCATTTTTTGCAAATGTTCCCAACGGTTAAGACGATTTGTTGGTGATTCCTGATAATCCCTTTCATCTGGAAGTCTTATTAACGCTTCCCCTATTAAAAAATGTCCCGGAGTAATAGCATTGAGAGATGTTGGGTCATCTCCTAATGCATTCAATGGTCGTGAGTTTACACATGCTTCTACCTGACTTAAAATTGTAGCATATTCTTCAAAAGTTAATGCTGTTTCACCTATTATTCTAATCAAATGATATTTTGCAGATTTAACTGCTGCTTCATATATCCCACCCTGATGAGGAGCTCCTGGTGTCGTAAATGTCCAGGTTAAATCGAATTTCTCTTCTAATCTGTGAGCATTGTTTTGAATTTCTTCTAACACTGCCTTTAAATAATTGTTAGCTCCTACAAAATTTGTGCCATTATCTGATATGATTCGTGTAACTATTCCTCGTCTTGATATTAACCTGCGTAGTGCGGCAATGAAAGCCTGCGTACTTGCATCACTTACGAGTTCTAAATGAATCGCTCTTGTTACTAGACAAACAAAAACTGCAATCCAAGCTTTTGTTATTTTTGGTAATCTCCCTAAATTAGATCTTATCAAGACTGGTCCCGCGTAATCAACTCCTATATTACTGAATGCTCGCTGTGGCATTGTTCTGTAGTTTGGTAATGATGCCATTAATTGTTCAGCAGTTTTCAATCTTAATCTGAAACAAATAGGACATTTCCCTAAGATTGTTTTGATTAATCTTCTCACTCCCACGATCCAAAACTTTTGGCGAATATATTGTAATGTAAGCTGATTCCCGCCATGTCCAGTTTTAGCATGAGCATCTCTGATTAATAATGAAGCCAGAGCTCCCCCCCGATCCAAAATTACCGGATATTGTTCGTCTTTGGTCAAATTTTGACTTCGAATTCGGCCGCTAATTCGAAGACATTGATCTTCTTTATCCCAAAAATTTACCAAACCCCGAAGTAATACTGGACGGTTGTTCTTACCAGCTTCAATTTCCGCCGGAAAAGTATTTGCCTGATCCATTTTAATTATCAGTTTGTTCGCCTGCTGTAGCTCTTCCTGGGAAAAAATACCAACCTTTCTTACGTTAGGATTCTTAAAATTGAAAAGTGATCTGAGTATCGTTGCTGCTACTCTTATTAATTTTTTCCATTCGCCATACGTTTCTATTAATGGGAATATGTCTTGCCTGTCTAACCTAAATTTAAACCATTTTCCTCTCAGTAATTTATTTGTTGAAAATTCAACAAAATGAATGGTTTTTTCTTCTTTCCTTGTTTCTTCATATTCCTTGTTGCTAAGTTCTGTTGTAGTTGGCCAATTGCTCTGGTTTTCTCTCAACCAATTTGGACCCTTCCACCATTTATCTTCCTTATGTAATTCTGCTATAGTAGATCCTCTTGATATCAAATCAGCTGGGTTCTCTAACCCTGATACCCAATCCCATTCAATATTGAAATTTTCGTTCTTCGTTTGGATGTTTGCTACCCGATTTGCTACGTAAGTTTTTAATGTAATGGATGGTTTTTTCATCCACTGTAGAATTATTTGCGAATCAGTCCAACAGAATATCTTTATCCTTTCTTTGTCGAAAATCGGCAAAATAATTTCCATCAAATTTACCAATAAATTTGCTGAGCATAATTCCAACCTTGGAATTGAAACCACTTTTAAAGGCGCGACTCGCGATTTTGACGCTATTAATTCCACTCTATATGAATTGTTTTGCCGAATTCTGGAGTAAATAACTCCTCCATATCCTTTCTCTGAAGCGTCACAAAATCCATGTAATTGGATATTGACTTTACCTTTGATTCCCAACCACCGATCTATTCGGATTAACTGAATCCTTTTCAAATCCTCATTAAAACTGGTCCAATGCGTTTTTAAAAGACCTTCAACTTCCTGGTCCCAATCTAGGTGATCTTTCCAAAGGTTCTGTATTATCATTTTTCCTTTCATGATAACTGGCCCTATGAACCCGTTTGGATCATACATCTGTCCAATCTTGGACAAAATCTTACGTTTAGTCCATTTTACATTGGAATCCTCTTCATTTTTCATTTTAAAGAAAAAATAATCCTCCCTTAGATTCCAAAACAGACCCAATACTGATTCATTTTCTAGCTCTTTCAATTCTATTGTTTCAAAACCCTCACCGTTTGCTTTCCATTTTGTAATATTGAATGCACCTTTTTTTAAAATCTCTGACAATTCTTTTTTGATCTCATTAGCTTCCGTCATGTTGTCTGCTCCTGTTAAGAGATCATCGACGTAAAAACAATCTTTGATGATGCTGGCCCCCCTGGGAAATTGTTGAGCGTTGTCCGTTGCACATTGGATTAATGCTCTAATTGCACAATGGGGAGCGCACGCCTGCCCGTATGTCACCGTATTTAGCCTATATGTTTTAATTGGTTCCTTTTCATTTGGCCTCCAAATAATTTTTTGGTATTTTCTATCTTCTGGATGAATTAAAATCTGTCGGTACATTTTCTCTATATCTCCTGTTATACCGATTTTATACCTTCGAAAATTGATTAATATTAAAAATAAATCTTTTTGGAGTTTTTCTCCCACCAGTTGAGTGTCGTTCAAAGAAACTCCCGATGAGGTTTTTGAAGATGCATTAAATACAATCCGAAATTTGTTGGCTGAAAACACTCCATGATGAGGTGTATAATAACCATCTTCACGAATGTCCCATATTTCGGTCATGTGTCCCAATGTTTCGTATTCACTCATAAAATTTCGATATTTTTCTCCAAATTCACTATTTTTATTCATTTTTCTTTCTGTTGAAAAGAACTGTCGTAGTGCTATATTTTTGGATTTACCTAATTCAGTTATTTTCTCGTTAAATGGCATTCGTACCATGTATCTACCTGATTTATCCCTTGTGTGTTGTTTAATGAAAATCGTTTCGCACTGTTCTTCCTCTAAAGTTCGCTTTTTGATTCGATACGGAATTTCTTCTACCTCCCACAATTTTTGAATTTGTTTCATTAATTGAATATTAGAAATTTTATTTGAAACGATTCCCACTATACAGTTTGGTATGATACTTGCTTTTCTTTCAAGAATTATATAACCTAGTTTAGAATCATGAGCAATGGCTAAATTATCATTTGATTTTATTATATTTGGTTCTATTATTCTAATCCAAATTCCAGCTCCCAACAGGACGCTAATTTTTCCAGGTTTATTATAATACCTGTCTGCCAATTGATTTTCTAAATATTCCCACCTTATATTTGTTTGTGGGGAATACGTAGTAATTTCATTTATTATATAGAATTTTTCCCAAATCTTTTTATTATCTCTTAATCTTATAGATAACCAAATTTCTCCTGTGGCACATCCTAAATTCTTTCCACCTATACCCGTAAACTTTTTATGAGTTTTATAATGGGTTTCCCTTAAGTCTTGAATCACTGACGTAGTTACTAAATTTACCTGCGATCCATTGTCGCATAGTGCTCTAGTTTCTATTTCTAACCCTTTTTTTCCTGATATTTTAATTCTTGCTGTCCCTAAGATAATCTGCTCTTCTTCGTGTTGTGTAGCATGATATACGCCTCCCGTTTCTCCTGTACTTTCTTCTCTTTCTTGGTTCTTATTCGTCACTCCACTCGTCTTCCATCCCTGCAGGTATTTGAGCTGTTGCTTTTTTTGCTTCTTGCATGAGTTGCTTCCTTTTTGTTGTGTTGGTTGTGTTGGTTGCATTTCGTTGATTTGAATTCCCTGAGTTTGAATTGAGATTTCTTTTATTCTCGTCATTCTCCTTTTTATAGCATAATAAAATATGGTGAGGTCCACCACAATAAGGGCAATCCTTGTTTTTGCATTCGCCCAACTGATGCTTTAATAAGCATTTGAAGCACATTTTAAATGATCTGATAATGTCGGTCCTCACCTTTGCACATTCTGCCTTCAGGACATTACATCCCCAAATATAATGTGGCCCTTTGCATACTGGGCATTCTGGTTTCTTTTTATCTCTGCTTTCGGGATTAACTTGAAATATTTTCCTTGGTCCCTTTTGGCTAGCAGTTGGCTTGAGTAACTTCACCAGCCGATCTCCCTGTGTTGGTTGGAGATCTAATGCGCGAATCTCTAGGAACTCCAATAATTCTGTTATCTGTGTTGTATCTCTTCTGCCCAATTTTTGTTTCCAATCATGCCTCGTCTCTTCATCTAACTTGGTCATTACGATTAATGCTACAAATGGATCCCAGTTGCTTACATCTACCTCTAAAGTTGGGAGCGCCCTTAACATCTGGTTGGTTCCATCAACAATGGCACGTAAATTTGCAAAATTTGGTCGATGAGTTATGGCAGGTATTTCCAAGAACCGTCGAATATATTCCTGTCTCATTTCATCTTTTCTATCGAAGCGTTTCTTCAAATCGCCCCAGGCTGACGCATAGTTGATTCCCAAAAGCTGATAACCCTTTATGGTATCCAATGCTGTTCCCCTCAGATGGCTTCTGAGTTGATGAAACTTTAGTGTGTCTGACAGATTGTTGTTGTTATGGATTAGATATTCGAAAAAATCTCTAAACGACAACCATTCCGTTGGGTCTCCATTGAAATATGGGAGACTTATTGTGTCCAATTTTAGCTGAACCACTTCCTCGGTTCGCCTTTTCATCCCCTCCACTGGTGTGCGAATTACAACCCCATCTTCATCATCATTTATTTCCACACTTTTTCTTGGCCTTATGAGTCCCGATGGACCTGCCTGGTTTTCATCGGCTCTTGCTAATTTTCCTTCTAATTCGCGTATTGTTTGCAATGCATTCTCGAGTTTTTTTTCGATGTCCCTCTTCTCCTGTTGAATTGATGATAGCTCAGCATTACCTGTGGTTTGCTTGGCGTTTTCTTTGCCAATGTGCCCCTTTAACCATGCAGTTTGTTCCTCCACTGTTCTAATCAAAATTTTCTCGTTCAATTTTTCACTCATCATTTGAACCTGTTTCTGTAAGTTATCCTCAGTCAGATGTTTCTGTTGATCACTAGTCATTGAAGTAATGTCAATTTGCGCTACATCTTCTAACTCCTTCTTGAAAATTGCTTGTAGTTCCCTTAAATCCTTTTCTAATGCTTCTCTGGTGGCGGTACGTATATATTCGTGAGTTAATGATTTCAATTTGTCAATTATACGTTGCTCTGTTTTGATAATGTCCTCATACGTAGGTTTTTTCACACCCACCGTTCCAGCCCCCGGCAGTTGTGGAGGTTCCTCAAATTGCTCCAATGTTGGTTTAATTAACTCCTGTATTTCTTTCTTCATTTGAGCAGCTTGTACCTTTATATTTCTCCATTGGGTGGCATCCATTTCATCGATGTCTCCTGGGTGTACTGCATCCCAAAGTTCGACTAGCTTTTTTTCGTCGTCTTCTGATTGGGTGATCATTTGGCGTAACGTTTTTAAATCAGTTTTTTCCAAATATTCCGTTGTTATGCTTTCTCTGGAACTTTGTAATTTCTTTAAGAGATCTTTAATCTCTTTCACTTGTGCAACTGTGTCACTCATTTCCTTTTTTTTTTTTTTTTTTTTAAACACTCACACAATGTTTAACTTTGGAACTATTATAAATGGGTAACTCTTTTTTGATTTGAAGTATTATTTCCCGATTACGTCCTTTTTATTCTAATAACAATTCATATATTTCTTTGGTTTAGTCGACGTGCTTTTCTAATATCTTAGTTCTTGTCACTTAGATTACTTTCAAATGTTTACGTTATTTTAGTTCACTTGAATTTTTTTTTTTATTAATTGTTTCCTTCGCGCCCCTGCATTTCTGCAGAGTTTGAGTCCAGAAACAAAGTTCGTTTTCCTTCGCGCCCCTGCAACTTGCAGAGTTTGAGTCCAGAAAACTTTCCCTTTTTTTACACTGTCACTATCACTGTCACTGTCCCTTTCCGGGCGCCAATGTTCGAGTTAGAAGATAAACCTTTATTCAACTGTTCACTGTGGCTATGACAGCCGAAGACTGGATGCTTACAATCTTTTGCACCAAGCCTTTTATACAATTTTTGACTTAATTTAATTTCCTTATTTGGTGACAATTTTTGATGTTTTGATCAAATTCCCTAATTTGGTTATATTTCTGTGATGACAACATTTGTCTCTATTTTGGAATACATTTCTTTAATTACTTCACTCTTGAGGTTCTCATCCAACTTTTTAATTTCAATTAACTTGCCAGTTATAGGCAACACAAATATACCAGCCTATTATCATTCGTTTATTCATTTTCGTATGATCCAATTAACATATTCATTGGATCAAATCATTTTGACCATATGGTCACAACTTTGCAGAATTCCCTATTTGGATGATAAAATTACATTAAATGAGACAATAATAAAATAAATTAGCGGTTTTTGTGTGTATCGTGACAATCTTCGCGAACTATATGTGACTAATCCTTTCTGTGTTTTAACTTTCTTATTTTCTTATTTTCGATATACTTGTTGTCTAACGTTAGGCGTTTTTAAGGTCAAACTTTGTAATCCATCAACTTAATCAAACTTGTTTCTCAGCTTTGCTTATTTTTGTGTTAGCTTATTTGTTTTGAGACTTCAACAAAGTGAACGTGCAATTTCCTGATAAATTTTAGTGTAAGCTCGACAGGAACAAATTCTCACCGCTAGACATAAGTACAAGAAATGAATGTACTCATTTTGAGATAATGTATCTTTGAATGCAACCATGCCATAATAAAGCAACATAGTGCGAAATTCAGTTGCTTTCCAATATTTGACAAATTTCAATTCACGAATTTTACGATGAATGTCATTTGGTAACTCTTTATTCCATTGCATAATGCTTCTGCTTATCGATTCTTGCACTCCTGGTGACCATTTTTTTTTGTAAGTATCCGTTCCTTTTCTCCAAATTAATAAAAGTCTTTTCATCACTCCCTCTTCGAGAAGGTGGAGTGGGTCAGACGTTGGAAACTGCTTTATCAAGTCAATTTCCAAGTCCTCCAAAGCGGATCTCTCTTTATGATGAATGGGTTGAAATCGATTTCGAAAAGCAGAATCTGTACGTTTGGCTTTATCGAATTGTGCAAAGTGCATTCTACGTACTTTTGTATCATACTGGCCTTGAACATAGCATTTTTGGCAACCATATTCGATGGTTAAAATATACCACACCTAACAAATTTCAGAATGGAAAATAATTTACAAATTACGATTATAATCGCTATAGCGTGTCATAATATAATTCAAATGTAGTATCGTAATTTTTTTTTTTTCAAATTATAATGCATTCAAAAGAATTTTAAATTACTGCTGTCGCTAGTAATACAAAAACATGTGCTGCAAATCAGAAACTTGTTCAAAATAAAATTTCGACATACATTCAAATGAATAGACCAATTGAACCTGAAAATATTCCAATGGATATTCAGTTCAAAAATCAAGACGATCTTTTTTGTGAAACTTTAACAAATGGTGAACCAAATGACTTATTAGTGAATATAATTCCGGATTCACTTCATGGCGATGCACCGACTGGTGGTATTTCTAAAGATACGTACAGTAATGAGGCAAAGATTGTTACGCCAAATTCAGAATCATTATCAAATATAATTTTGAATATGCAAGACAAAATTTCTGAATTGTGCGAACATATCTACCTTATGAGAAGACAAATATGTAGATTGGAGCTAAAGGCAACAGGCTTGCCAATGAATTCAGATGGTGTTACGCATTTTTCGAATAAATCAGGAGGCATAGATATTAAAATTGATCCGGATGATCTACTGAATTTCAAGTCAACATTAGCTCGCGAAGGTCTACCAGTGACAACCTGTGTTGAAATGAATGACCTTGAATTGAAATTAAGCCAATCGGAGAAATATCGAACAAAATTGGTGAGTTAAACTTACTGAGTTTCGAATATTTTTCTTTCAATTGTCTTTATATACCATTTTGAATGAAAAACATGTTATTCTCAGATTTCATTGCTTTGCTTGCTAAATGGTTCAAACGGTGAAAAGAATGGTGGTAAAATAATCAAATCTGTAACAGACTCTATAATTCATCCCGAACACCAGTATTTATTTTCGATGACTGGTAAATCGGCTCCTGGACACACAGACGGGTGATGCGCAGTTTTACTGCACAATTTTGCAGAGAAGAGTTTTCTGCACAAAACAATACAAAATGTGCGGAAAACTGGCACAAATTTGTTCCATTTCTCAAAATTTTTTTGTACCATATTAATTGCCATACATTGTTTTTTGGATAGGATATATCCATAAGATCTCCGCAAGAGCTGGATCTGTGTGTGCGTTAGCCGCAATATAAAACACACACGTATAATGACGTATTGTATCAGCGGGCAACCAAAATTAAATGCACACCTAAAAATATTTACCAATCGATTTTTCACGTTTTTCCGATCGGAAAATGGAAAAAATAAGTGAACTTTGGTCCTAGCTCATTGGGGCCCAGTTCATAGATTCAAGACCTATTGATAGAGGTGTCACTTGCCCAGGCTGGCTGATCCATGGATTCTTAGGATTTGGCCAGGATTCCAGAACTTCCTATATGGAATTTCATATAAATATCAGTGTGCATAATTTTAGGTGTATTTTTATATGTTCTGGAATCCAGGCCAAATCCTAAGAATCCATGGATCAGCCAGCCTGGGCAAGTGACACCTCTATCAATAGGTCTTGAATCTATGAACTGGGCCCCAATGAGCTAGGACCAAAGTTCACTTATTTTTTCCATTTTCCGATCGGAAAAACGTGAAAAATCGATTGGTAAATATTTTTAGGTGTGCATTTAATTTTGGTTGCCCGCTGATACAATACGTCATTATACGTGTGTGTTTTATATTGCGGCTAACGCACACACAGATCCAGCTCTTGCGGAGATCTTATGGATATATCCTATCCAAAAAACAATGTATGTTAATTGCAAATACTGTATATTTTTCAGTGATTATCAGAATCAGATTCATTTTTTCCAAAATTAAAAAATTAATTTTTTTCCAAAAAATAAGTAAATTAAAATAAATAATTTTCAGTCTGCTATTTAATAGGCGGTATTCGATAGGATAATTATGCGCACTAATTTTTGTATGAAATTCTATATGGGAAGTTCTGGAATTCAGGCTAAATCCTGAGAATCCATGGATCAGCCTAGGCATATGACACTTTTATAAATAGGTCTCGAAATTTTGTTCGCCACAGGGCAAAATCCATTTATTTTTCCCATTTTCCAATCGGAAAAGCGTGAAAAATCGATCGAAAGATTTTTTCTCCTTTGAAATGCAGATTTAATTTGATAAATCAAAAATAATTTTTTCTCATTGAATTTAAATGTGCAAATAGCGCCTATCGATCTATTAAATAGCAGACTGAAAATTATTTATTTTAATTTACTTATTTTTCGGACAAAATTAATTTTTTAATTTTGGAAAAAATTAATCTGATTCTGATAACCACTGAAAAATATACAGTATTTGCCATTTATATGGTACAAACAAATTTTGAGAAATGGCACAAATTTGTGCCAGTTTTCTGCACATTTGTGCCAGTTTTCTGTATTGTTTTGTGCAGAAAATGTTTCTCTGCAAAATTGTGCAGTAAAACTGCGCATCACCCGTCTGTGTGGACACAGAAGAAAAATGGCATTCAATGAATATGTTGAAGTAATTGGTGTGATTTTCGCTACATGTCTACGCGCAGATAGCAATTATTCAATGAAAGCTTGTACACATGACTTGACATATAAAATATTCAAGCATGGGAATGCGAAAAGAGTTCGGTAAGAATGAATTAAATCTAACTCATTTAATTAACAAGATTATAATGAAAATGTACACTTTTTAGTGAGTCTGTTGATAATGCAAATACAAATAAGAAAACATTGTTTTCAACAAGTACTTGTTCAAAAAAGGCCATACGAGTTGAATCACCAACAGCGACCGAGGAAATACTACTTACATCATACTCTCAACCACAAAACATACGGAATAAATGTCAAAGCACATCATCTGCCTCTCAACTACAAAATATACGAAATGATTGTCAATTGAGCACATCTATTCAATATAACAACTTAAACACTGATGTTTTGAAAATGTTATTCAATGGAAATACAAACAACAATTTTCAATGCAAAATGTAACAAAATTTGTTAGTGCAAAGACTGAAAAAAACACAAAAATTCTTATTGAATGAAAACGATAATATTTGTGTTTATTAATATGAAAATTTTCATACAATTTTGTGATCTTGAATCGAATTCATAATTTTTTGTCTTTTTGAAAGAACCAAAGATTTGACGATAAATAATAACAGACTTGAGAGTACAAAAAAACCAATGTTAGTTATATTTGCTTTGCTATAAATAAAACTTGTTTAAATAGAACATCTTGTGTGAATTCAAAAAAGTTCATCCTATGCTATCAATTTATGCACAAAACGTAATTAAATTGATTACATTTTGTTTTTAAAATGTGCAAAAATTGTATCAAAATTACCCACAATTGCGTTACTAATTTTACAAACAAATTACACACAGATTAGTTACATTTGGTTCAGTACATATGTTTAAAAATTTTGGAACAAAATTAGAGCTAATTAATGGTGATTTTAATAGCTATTTCATTAATCAAAATAATAACGAAAAAATTCACATCGTCCTAGACCCTAGTCACGCTATTAAATTGGTTCGAAATACGCTTGGCAATGTGAAAACAATTTATGTAGGCCAAAAGGAAATTAAATGGCAATATTTCATTGAACTGGTAAATTATAGCAGCAATAATACATTCGGTTTAAATCATAAAATGACCAAGCGCCATATAGAGTATAAAGACAGAATAATGCACGTAAGAACGGCCGTCGAAACCATGAGTGGTTCAACCGCAAATTCAATGCAATTTTTAAAATCAAATGGCGTTAATCAATTTTCTGATGTTGACGAAACAATAGAATTCATTCGAGTATTTGATAAATTATGGGACGTGTGCAATTCTCAGAGAATTAGGAGTGATGAATCAAACACATTTAAATGTGCCATTCATAAGAACAACGCTCCAATTATTTTTGAATTTTTGAATTATGCAAAAAAATACATTCTTTCACTCAAAGTCATCAATAAGCGAACAGGTCTTTTAGTGCCGTTAGTAGAATCAGATTATTGCACAGCTTTTCGAGGTTTTATTCTAAATATAAATTCTATTGAAGCCATTTATAAAGAATATGTTGAAAACCAACATTTGATGGACTTTTTGGCCACATATCGACTATCACAAGACCATATCGAAATTTTCTTTGGTGCGTTATACATATAAAAACCAAGTTTATTCACATATCATATTCACATTTGATTGGCATGAAAAATATGAATAAAATACCTATTTTTCCAGGAAAAATTAGAACAATGAATGGAAGTAATGATAATCCAATTGCCACCCAATTCCGACCAGCGTATAGGAAATTATTGCATCAAAGCGACGTACGACTTTCTGAGCATTCAAACGTTTCACATCAAGTGTCGTCAAATATTTTAACTATTTCTTCGTTCAATAAACCATCAAATGTAGTTGAAGATTTATATCTGTTGACACGAGATGCGGTTGAAGAAGAAGAGTTGGAGTGGAAGGAAGTTCTCGATTTAAAACATTGGAAAATTGCAACCACATACTCGACAAAAGTGATGCCGGAATAGCTTTTGTTGCTAATTTATTGGAGCAAAGACTGCTAACCGGTACCATTTACTGTAATTTTTGCAAAGATGTGTTGCAAAAAAATTCAAAAGTAAATGACAATTTTTGTGTCAATTCTGGAAAGCCATGCGCAAGCACTTTTTATTTATGTAAATTGACGGATATTTCATTAAAGTCACATATAAATACTGATGCAAGTTTTAAACACAAAATATATTTATACGTCATGAACCAAATAGATTTCGAAAAAATATTTCCTGTATTTTTTTACCAGAGCACGATGTGGATCATAAACATTTTCTAATCAAATATTTTATTGATGAATACATAAATAAAAAGTGTGCGTATTTGGCTAAGCAAAAAACAATTAGCCTCCAAAAAAGATACATTCGAAACAACTTACGAAAATTGGGACATTCACTTCATTAACCCATTAAGACCTGAGCATGAATCGATTATCGCAGAGAGCTGAAAATGCGCATATTTTTTTGGCTCATTCATAAATATGTGTTCAAAAAATGACCAAGAATTCAAAATTAAGCCAAATGTAAAATCAGGTCGATATGATTTGCTAAAAAAATACAATTTTCCTTCAGAATTTGTCTTTGCGTATTTGTAATTCCATGTTGTCTTTTAACGATATATTTACAGTGTCTTACGTCCGTATACGAAAAAAATGAATATTGTTTCTTATAATATGAACGCGAACTGGTGTTTATGACTCGTGACATTTAAAAATAATAAGATATTAAATCAACTTTACACTGCTTATATTCAATAAACTGTGAAATATTAATACATAACAATAAAGTTTCCTGAATTTTGTCTTTGTGAGAAAAAAATGACATTTTCACAAACAAATTTCATTCAATTTTTTCTAAAAATATTTCAATTTTACATTCACAAAATGTTGACAAAATGTGCAAGGCAATTTCCGACTTTTTGGTGAAGTGCACAAATGGTGCACAAATGGTGCGCAAAATATACTTACCAATTGAAAACATGCGGTATTTAAAAAGCACTTAATTTTAAGTAACCAACTTCAGAGCTTCAGAGCAATTTTGACAATTCAATTCGCATTGATTTAGATAAAACCAATATGAAAAAAACTCGCTTAAAACTGTTGAATATTTTTAGTAAGTAGATAAGAGAACATTCTGAAAATGTTTTTACAATTAATTTGTCGTATATTTTGTTGGTCAGTAATTTCAATTTCAATTGCTGATGGGCCATCAGTGATGGCTGCAATCCATCAATTACAACAGCAAGTGATGTTGCTGTACCACAACAAATTTGCTTTGGAAGTCGAATTTCAATGGTATAAATCGGATGATGTAAATCAAAATTGGCTACGATACAGTCGAAAATAATCACGTTCAATTAGATGATTGAACCAATTCTTTTTCATTTCAATGTGGTCGTATTGAAGTGATTGCAAAGACATCAAGTGGTGATCATGATTGCTTATGATCAGGTGTGGAAATTGAAACTGAAACAAAACATGAAATCCTGTGAATAAGTTAATTTTTATGATCACATTACAAATTAAAAACATGCACTGTTAATCATT
Organism: Resseliella maxima; assembly: GCA_029041755.1. Lineage (NCBI taxonomy): Eukaryota > Metazoa > Arthropoda > Insecta > Diptera > Cecidomyiidae > Resseliella > Resseliella maxima. Next base: position 23,274 of record JAQOWM010000022.1, on the reverse strand, counting down.
CTAGCAATTCGGTTTTTACCAACGCCGATGCAAACGAATAACAACCACAGTTAGGATATTGGATTACATTTTGAAAAATACAAGTGTGACTGTACTAATCACATCATCAATAATGCACAAACAATATCAGATAAGTTGATTATAGATGTTTGGTTTTGTAAGAATCGATTCTTTGTTGTTAATTTTTTTTTCATTTTAGCCAAATACGACTCATGAAAGTCAATGAATGTCAAACGGTAAAAAAGAGATGATACAAAAGAATGCCGGAATAAAATTTTCGCACCAACACATTTACATTATGCCGCCGATTGAGTATCAGCGAGTAACATCACATTTTGGCAGCGCATCATTCCATCAGAATTAACTAAAAGTTAAACACGCAAATTATATTAACGCAACGTGATTTATCAACACAATAATTTTCAGTCAATTTTCAAACCAAATTAAATTGGAGACCAATCCAATGTAAGTAAAATAAAATTCAATTATCTTACAATTTCTATACGGATATTTGAAAATTATTCGGATTTTTTTCTATTGACAGTTTTTCGAATTGTTTCATTTACAGTTCTACCAATGAATATCGATTGCGACAACGACTATGTCGTTTGCCCACGACCTGATTGCAAAACACGGATGAGGCGTTTTCAATTTATTAGGCACATCGAACGCCATCATCCTGATTGGGACATTTCGACATATAACAAACGGATCAAAAGTGCATACGGTTGTCCACTTTGCTGTCTTGATTATGCAACACTTTACGGCCTCCAAAGACACTACAAGACGCATGATGCCATTCCAGGGATGCGTGACCGCACCCATTCTCGTTCACGATCCAGAGAAAAACAAGATCGCCATCGCAATCACAGTGTTACTCCACCTCAAAGACATCGTGCTTCACACATTTATACCATTGTATGGTGGTGGTCGACATAATGGTCGAATCTGGTAAAATTTAAAATAATAATATAACCATCGATCTAAGACTATCATACAATAAGTTGAAATGTTTACAAGTAACTAAAAATTTCTGCTGAATATAACAGTTGAATAAAATGTTATCGGTATAAAAGTTAAATAATATGGGTCACTTCATTTGTAATGGCAAAACATTAGAATTTTCATGTTTATTTACTTATTTACTTATTCCATTTTTCATTAGCTAACATTAAGTCACAATGCACAATGTGTCAAATTGACGATTTGACAATGGTAGTTATGGAGTGAAGTTATCAACGTTCAGTTTGAAAGCATTTTATGCAGTGCTTTCTTACTCCAGTTTAGTAAATTATAATTATTTTTTTTATTGAAATTAAGTTTTTTATTCACATTTATTTCCCTTAATAATTATTATTTTCATTTGATTTTATTTTCCTATTAAATAAAAACAAAAGAAATACTTGAAAAAGTATTCTCTTCTTCTATCTATAATGGTAAGAAGCTATCACCATGCATAGGGCGTATTTATGTAAACGTCAATTATCTTCAATGTATTAATATACGAACAATTCGTGTTTGAAATAACAAAGACTTACTCTAATGATGTTGAATGCACATATATTTATGGACAAAAACTTGCTCCACGTAATCCGCAATATACGGTAAAAATGAACGATAATGTGACTGCAAACATACCATAAAAAGAAAATGTACGTTTTCTTTTTTGAATTGATTTTCAATTAGTTGAATTGAATTTGTATTCATTACGTTGATTTTTTTCAATAGGCAAATAAAGACCGCGCATTTTTGGTTCGTATTGATGATGTGTTCAAGGAAGTGAAGCTAAGCGCTAAGCTCGTGAAAGGATTGTCTCAATTGAATCAACCAACATGTCGAATGAATGCAGTTTTCGATAAGCCATTCATTAAAGCACTTTTGATTGGCGTGTGCACTGCAAAAATTATAAATTCGGAAGGAAGAAATGTTGGTGATTTACTCAAATTCATACGGGAAATTTTCATTATTCGATTTGAAAATGTCGATGAAGATGGAACACGATATAAAAAATTCAATGATTTGATTGATCTTTCTTGTGCAGAAATTCAGCAAGGCAATTATATTTGAACTACAAACATTTTCGAATAGATCGCCGTTTAAAATCCTAAAAATTACTATAAACATTTAATTATTACCAGATATAAATTTCTCTTGGCTATACATTAAATTCTCTCGGTAAACACACTCATAAAAAATACACTCTTGATTTATTGACTAGTGTCAATTGAATATAGATTAATTGACACTGTGCCTTTAAAACTGATCCGTTTATTGCCACATGTCCAATAGTTATTTATTGACATCGGGCAATAAACGTATTCGTTTTGTACATAAATGACACTTGTCAATAAATCGAGGTTATGATTTTTATGAGTGCATAACCTTACATATTTTAAAAAGACATTTGTCCAAACAATCTGTCAAGCAAACACAAAGCCGGTTCGATTTGTTTACAAAAAAAATTTTAGTTCAACAATACTTGCAATAATTTACAAAAATTATTCCATATAAAATGATTTCGTAATGATAAAAACTAGAAAATCAATCGAAAGAAATTTAATAATACCTGAAACAAATCAAAACACATAATGTCATTATCTAAATAAAAACGAAAAAAAGAAATAGAGCAAATAATTCAGCAATGAAGAGGAACTAATACTTTAGCTTTTGAAATTTCAAATATTTTATTCACAATTAAATTCAAAATTCTGAATCAGCGTTATAATCATAGATTCTTTCAGTGATTCAAAAAATACAAATCATTTCAGTTCATGTTAAATGTAAATTTTGGTTCATTCTTATAATAAATTTTTCCAGAACGTGTGTTATTCAAATTCTTTTTTTTTTCATATTTTGCAACTGACATTTTAATTTTTTCCAATTTTTCTTCATGTTCATCAGGAGTGTAATCATGATGTTTACCTCTTGACAGGTATTTTCCTGATATGAAATTTTTCATATGAGAGCGAAAGCCATTGTATGTGAACATTTTATTACATATTTCACATTGAATTGTTTTTTCGATCTTTGGTGTATTGTAACAATGTTCGTTTTGATGTGTTTTTAAATGATCCAATTTTTGTGCAACATAATTGTTACAATTGAGGCAGGGGAATTTAACTACATTTAGCGTTGTCATATGAATTTTCGCGTAATTATGCTCGTGGATTATTAATGATTTCAGGAAATTGAACATTACTTTGTCATGTGCAATGAATAAATCGGTTTCAGTTTATTTCTCGCTAAAATTACCATTTTCTGTCATTGTAGATATTTCAGTCATTATTTTGTGTGATTTCTCGGTATCAATAAGATTGTCTGTTATTGTGGACATTTCGACCAATGAAGGTGATACAGAATCTGTTTGGCTTGCAGAATTCACGGCTATGATTTTGGATGAAACAGGCAATGAAAATTCTTTCAACAATGATTTCTGCTTCAAAATTTCATTTGATTTATCCTGAATGATTGATTTTTGTGCGTTAACAGTAATTTTAAGACGGTCGATCACCTTTTTTTGTTCATTAATTTCACTTTCGAGCTCACTTTTCTTTTTAGAATATTGATCATAAGTAGAATTAAAGTTATTCATCCAATTTATCTGCCAATTTTGGTCTTGATTGTTTTCAATAGGCAGATTTTGTTTTGATTGCAATGATCGCGAAATTGTAGTTTTACGTTTTTTGTTTACATCATATGGACAGGGTGGAATATAATTGAGAAATTTTGTTTTTTTTACATCAAATCTGGATTTAGACATTTTTCCGAACAATGTACACCATAACTTAAAAAAACTGATCAAAATGTCAAACGGTTTGCTTATCAACAAAAAATAGTATTGAACACATGGATGTGATGCATTGTTTGTATGTATGTGTTTCTTTCGGACGTACATCATACCGAGAGATATATATATATAAATGGCGTTCGTTTGTGATGCGTATATCTCCGGCATTCAACAGAGTATTGAACAGTATGTATACACACTGTTTGTGTGTATTTCTCTCGACTGTACATTCGTCCAAAGAAATTGCTCACAAACAACGGTTGTAGCGCAAGCGTAAAACAATACGCAAGCGTCACGCAACGATTTAGCAGATAAATTTAGCAACTAAATTCATCAGCAAATAATTATTCAGTACATGAAATGGTCTGGTTAATCGAAACATTAATGTGTTTCCAATTACCCATGGTAAAATTTTTTTAAAGACATATATAATAGTGATGAAAAAAACATAGAAAAAAAAGCAAAGAGAATTAAGTTAGACATTGAAATTGTTTTCCTTGTTTCCGTCATCATCATTTTCCTGAACACATTCATCAATGGGTTGAAGAACTTGATTGAAATCGGAAGATGGACGACGAAGTTGGAGATTATATGGAAAAAGTGGCATGACATATTCATCTTTTGAAACCGAATGACTTTGTTCTTGCGTTGTTTCAACGATATTATTTTTGTTAACTTCGCAATCATTATTAATAACATCCAAATGCACTTGAGCTGGCTGAATTAATATTGCGTGTTTTTCTTCTGTCATTAAATCGTTTGGATTTATGGTTTCAACTTGATCGTTTTCTTCTTCGTTCAGAACTGCATTCAGTTCAACTGATTGATCTGTTTCAATATTATTTTCGGCGAGTGGATCATTTGAATTTTCCATTACTGTACATTCGAACCATTTTTCATTTGGCAGCTCAATGTGTGCAAACAACATATCTTCTTGTCTTGTGTCCATGGTTTCCTGAACAATATCAATAGATCTTTCATTTTCGATCACGCTCTGATAGTTGGAGACAACACCATTCACAGCTTCTTCGGAAAATTCAATAAATTTTTCAGCATCAGCACTGTCATCTGTTGAACCGTTTTTCACAGGTTCACGATATAGCTGAACCGACTGAACCATTGCCAAATTTTCATCGTTGGATTGCTCAACATGCTGGATCGATGGCTTTTGTTCTATTTGAATATTGTTTTCAGTCAATGGGTCAACAGCATTTTCCATATTTTGGCATTCAAACCATTCATCATTGTGTAACTCAACGTGTTCGAATGATATTATCACATTTTCTTCAGCAACAATGTCATTTGAAATTTGTGATTCAGTACCATTCATTTGATCTTCATTCAATGGCTGAAATTGTTGAACTGGTGCATTTTCTTCGCAAATTGATGTACTACAGCCACGATCATCACTTGATGACACAGAGGGCTCAAACAACAGATTTTCTTGAGTGTTGATTGTGTTTTCTTCAAACATTGCCATATCGATATGTATCTATCGTACGATATTGCTGCGTTCGCTGCACAACGTTCATGTGCGCCGCAGAGTAAATGAAATTAGCGTTCGCGCTGCTGTATGTGTAAACCGCAACAACAGACTCCGTTTCAGCGAGAGTTACTGTTGCACTCACACATTTACTCTGCGGCACACATGAACGTTGTGCAGCGAACGCAGCAATATCGTACGATAGATACATATCGATATGGCAATGTTTGATTACGAATTGGATAGATCTCATCGAGACTAGATACTTTTCTGAACACACCACTCCCAAAAACTCACCCCTTAAAATCACAGGATCATATGAAGATATCCTAAACTATTTAGTTTCGTAAATAGATATGTCCATGACGGGGTGAGATTTTGGGGGTGGTGAGTTCGTAAAAGTTTCGAGCCTAGATGAGATTTACAACTTTGCCGAAGATACCGAAGTGAAATTCCCAACCATTTAGAAGTTAGAATTTGATGAAAACTTGATATTTTAACCTTTACATGCGACTGGCCCCTAAAGGACAAAACGAACAAAAATGAATTGAATTGAATGGAATTAAAACCTGTCAAATTTCTTTCGGATTTTATTCGCGATTTTGGACGCGGAAAAACATATACCAACACTGAAATTGAAATTGAAATTAGTAGACGCAGTGATAATCCAAATTTGGAATGTTAAAACTTTGGTTTTAATTTGAAAAAATACAAATATATTAAAACATCAGTAGATTTTCTCTTTTCAATTTTAATTCTAAATTGGCTGTGAAAACTTCAGCCAAGACTGGTGATAAGGAAAATTGAAAGAAAAAAAAAAATTAAATTCATTATTTTATTTTATTTTGATCATTGGTCAACTCAAATTGAAGGTGTTTTTTTTTTTTTACTATTAAAATGAAATTTGAAAAACAACATGAATTTTTCATTCAAAATGAATTTTTTTTTTTTTTTTTTTTGCATGAAGGTGGTTCAAATCAACGAAATACTACTCTAGTAATACATACAAAACCGCATGATAATCCGACAACTCACAATCCAGACTTAATTCGGGAAAAAAATTTGGGCACATTTCTTACATTGGAAGCAAATTTTTTTAGACTTTATACAAAAAATGAATGGACCGTTTACAAATACCATGTGACGTTTGAACCAGAATGTGAAATGAGACGCTTAAAAGGATTTCTTATATCCGAACATAAATCAAAAATTGGTGGATTTCTTTTTAATGAGGCTCAATTATTTACAACAAAAAAAATTGCATTCTGAACAAAATACGATCGAATTTCAATCAAAAACACGGGATGAAAAAGTTTATTTGCTGAAAATGTCATATACAAAAAGAATTTCGATGACCGATCAGGAAATAATTCAAGTATTCAATTTAATACAAAGAAGTAATATGAAGGGACTTGCGTTGGAGAGAGTGGGAAGAAATTTCTATGATCCAAAAAATATGGTTTGTTCAATATTATCATGTTTTGATTGTTTATTGAAATATTATAATGAATTTCATATATAATCAACATTTATTTGTTTGAAAATTTAAGATTGACTTGAAGGCAAGATTTCAAATTCAATTGTGGCCTGGATATGAGACATCAATTCGATATCACATAGGTGGAATACTTTTAAATTGTGATATTGCGCACAAAGTGATGAGAACGGACACAATGCACAATGTTATGGTTGACACACGTCGTAGTGATCCGCAGAATTTTAAAAATAGTTATAAAAGCAAAGCAATTGAAACAACAGTATTGACTGAATATAATAATAAAACATATCGAATCGATGATGTGGACTATGATAAAACGCCATTAAGTACATTTACGCGATAAAATAAAGAAATCTCGATTAAACAGTACTATTTGGAGGTAATAAACATGAATATATTAAAGTAAATATTTTCCGATTCAACTCTCTCATTTTCTCATTTTCTTTTTTTCTCTATTAACAGATACATAATATTAATATTCGTGACATTTCACAACCTTTGTTAATATCAAAACCACGAGAAAGAGATTTACGTGGGGGTGAAACGAAACTAGTATGGCTTGTGCCAGAACTATGCCGAATTACTGGCTTAAGTGAAAGACAACGTACTGATATGAAGTAAGTGGCTATAAACTTTCACCTTATACTTTTAATACATATTTAAAGCAAAAACAAACAGTATTTTGTGAAACCAAAAAAAAAAAAAAAAAATGTTTAAAAAAATACTTTTTCAATTGATAGCTTAAATATGGCACCTCGGCCATATGCACAAATGGATCCAAAAACTCGAAGAGACCGCCTATTGACATTTAATACTCGTATTCAAAACAGCAATGAAAATGATAAAATCAAAGAAGAATGGGGTCTCAATATTCAACGTAATCTCGTTCAAATTAATGCATATTGTCTCAATCCTGAAATTCTAATATTTGGCAATAACTTGCAAATCCCGTAATATTCAATATTTACCAAACAAAATTATTTCATAATACGTTTAATATCATAATCATAATGGAACATTTTTCTTGATATTTTCAGCATTGAAAATGCTAGTTGGGAAAGAGACTGTGGTCGAAATTTAATATATAAACCAGTCGAAATAAATCGATTTTTAGTGGCTAGCCCTAGATCAATGGAAAGAGAAATGGTAAGATTTGTAAATCAACTACAAGGTTTCGCATTAAAAATGGGCTTCATAATCGCAAATCCAAAAATGTAAGTATTTTATGTCAAATACTTAAAATGCAATAAAGTTCTGAGGCAAAAAAAAAACTCTCTTTCCATTACATTTAAAGGAGATTTTTTAATGGAGAAGATTCAGAGATGTTACGTGAACTCCATCAATTGGCGAATATAAATCCAAATTTAATCTTATTTGGCACCACAACAAATAGCCGAAGAAATGCTGACGTGTAAGTGTTACGACGAATATTCAAAAGCAATAGTTTTTTAAATGATTTTGTTTTTATCATAAAACATATAGATATGCAACCATTAAAAAGAAGTGTTTCCTTGACCATGCGATACCATCGCAGGTGGTAACAAAACACGTTCTAAATAGTCAGAAAAACAAGTACGACTCTGTTGTTACAAAAGTTGCCATACAAATTTGTACTAAAATGGGTGGAGTACCATGGTAAATCATCATAATTTATTAATCTTAATTATTTGGATAAATGTAAATTGATAATATTTTGTAACAGGAATACCAGATGCCCATTGAAAAATGTAATGACTATTGGTTTTGATGTTGCAAAAGATTTAAATAACAGAAACGTTACATTTGCCTGTTTGGTTGCAACAATGGATCTCAAAAAGGAAACGAGTTTTTTCAGTTCGGTCAGTAGAATTGATGGCGTTGACTGTAGCCGAGAGCTTGTATTGAATGTTACGAAAGCATTAAACGCTTATAAAGAAAAGAACGGAACATTACCAAATATGATATTCTTTTATCGCGGTGGTGTTGGTGATGGTGATCTTCTTTATGTTCGTGATGTTGAATTGCAAAATTTAACAAAAACACTCGAAGAAAGATACAAGCAATTCAATAGTGAAATGCCATTAAAAATGGCATACATAATTGTTAGCAAAAAGGTTAATACGCGGTTTTTCAAACGTATAAACTCACAATGGATTAATCCAAGCTCAGGAACTGTCATTGATGACACGGTTACTTTGAAAGAAAGATACGAATTTTTCCTAGTTTCGCAAAGGTGCACTCCTAAAAATCGACAACTACATTTTAAACGCATCTATGTTTTGTTCAATATTTAAGACACACGAGTGTTTAAAAATTTTCAAATTAAAACGCTCGAGTGTTTTAATATTTGATTAAAACATAGATGTGTTTAAAATGTAGTAGTAGATTTTTTGGAGTGTGCAATCAGGGAACCGTATCACCAACAAATTATAATATCATCTTTGATACGACTGGCATACCACCAGAAAGAATACAAGCATGGACATATATTCAAACTCATTTGTATTACAATTGGTATGGAACGTGATATATAATTTACAATATTCGATATCATAATTTAGAAACATTTCATTTTGTATGGACATACGTTCTTTTAGATCTCACCAATAGATTTGTAATATTTATTTTGATTTTCTTTGCTGTTTCCTTCCCAGGTATGGAACGACCCGCATTCCAGCTGTTCTTCAATATGCTAATAAGTTGGGTTTCTTAATATCCAATTATCTGCATCGCGTACCTGACGAAAATCTTTCTAACAAATTAAACTTTTTATGAGAAATTGAAAAAAAAAACACAAAGAAAAATCGAGAGAAAAATCGAGAGAAAAATAAAAGTACAAACACATTCTATTCACTTTGTTTTTGAATACTCAAATTGTTATTTCCTCAAATGTCTAGTTTGGCAGCTTCATTTATCTGTCATCGTTTCATCAACTTTTTCATTTCTTTTTTTTTTCATTATGGTTATGATTCATGTTGCTAAATTTATAAATACAGAATTTTGACAAATTTTTAAAAAGAAAATCTGAAATAAATAAAAAAATTAAAAAAAAAGTAATTTCGATTTTTTTTTTTTCTTTTATATTTTTCAATGACACATCATTAATTTAATATTATGTCAAAATTAATAAAAAAATGAGTGGTGAATCTAGGTATATAGGAAATTATGAAACCGAATTTGATATTATTTGAAACAAAATTTAATGTGCACCTGTGTCAAAAAAAGTGACTGACTGATTGAACAACTCTAGCTGATTCAAGTTAACTAAATCAACTAAAACCAGATGAAAATATTATTTAAACTGACAATAGTTTTATTTTATTTATTTATTTCACCGTCAAAAACTGACTGAATATATTTTTACATTGAGATCATAAAAATAAGAAGGGACTGACAAAGGTAAAAAAAAATGACAATGTGACACCTCCATTCATATTTCTGATTTTTTCTATTGAGACTTGGTTAATAAATCATGATATTTTGAGACTTGAGGCTTGATTTAGAATTCATGACGTTTTGAGACTTGAGGTTTGAAATTTGACGCGTCTCCAAACAATATAGTTTTATTTATTATTTTTTAAATTTTTTTTTTGTGTTTGATTTTCATAAAGGCGCTAAATATTAATTTGAATTAATATTTTACACATAATTATTCAATATTTCATTTATTTTTTTAAATTTTTATTATTATTAGTTCGTTTTTACTCTACTGAGATTTCGCATGAAGCTTTCACCTTTTGTCATAAATAAAGAAAATTCAAGTCCAAGCCTCAAATGGGGATGCCAAGTAAAATGCTATGTCAAGTATATTCTTTAACAAATTTCAAACACATAACTAGGAACATCAAATAATTTTCTTTTAAACTCATTTCTATCTGTACATTCAATAAAATGATAATGGCATATTTTCAAATTAGCGTAATAGGAGCTTTTGTGTTTCTACTTAAACCATTTGTAAATTTTTATAAATGGAAAATGGATTCTATCACATAATAAGTCATACATAAATAATAAAGCAAAATTAATTCTGCGACTACTGAGTCTAGTCATATTCAGCGATCATAGGGCCGTTGAAAATTGACGTTGAATTCTTTCGATGAAATCAGATTTAGTTCAAGAAATGTTTAGCCATACAGTACCAGCATAATCCAGATTTGGTTGAACAAATGCTGAATAGATTGTTTTCAGTGTGGTTTGATCAGCTATATCATGTGAAAAACGTTTAACAAAACCCAATGCTGAGATTGCTTTAGAAATAATTAAATCAGTGAGTTTTAAAATTCAGTTTATCATCAATCAACACACCCAAACAGAGCTGGAAATTTCACTACTAGAGGGCGCGCACGATAGCATAAACGCACTCACATTCTGTGTGAATCGCACACAGCTCATTGTTCTGTCATGTGCACGCACACAAAGTCAAATATTTACATTTTAATTCGTCTTGGGTGTTCTAATAAACAAATTGGGTTGCAATATTGCAATAATTTGTCTCAACTTCGGTATGAAAATTATTAATTGTGTTCAATGAAATATTATTTAACAAAAAATATAAAATTTAATTTTAATTTATTTTCTATTTATATAAAAAATCGCAGAGAATAAAATGTTGTCAGAAACCGAAGAACCAAGTAGAAAGAAAAAGAAAACGAAAGTACCGTTGAAAAATTTAACCATTGAAGCATCCAATAGAGAGCTAATGGAAATACTGAGTCCTTATTTCGAACGAGACGAGAAAACCGATTTGATTTCTTGCAAAGTTACTGATTGTAATTCAACTATTGCACGTTGGCAAGCTTATTATTTTAAACGTCATTTTGTACTGAAACATCCCACACTATTGAGGGAATTGTTTCCAAATGCAATCGATCCTGACACACAACATAGGTTGGATGTATTGGAGTTGACTTATAACGCTGTTGAACTTGTAACCATTAATGGGTTTCCATTTTCAATATTGGACACATCAGCAATGAGAGGATTTTTGAAAAAACAGCTTGAAGTTCTCGACAAAAATGGATATAAAATGATTTTGAATAGACACAACATCGTCAATAAAATATGCGATATCAGCAAAATCATAAGAAAACAAATTACTGCTGAATTGAAAGAAAAATTGATTAGCATAATGTTCGATGTGTGCACAAAAAGAACACTTTCTGTTTTGGGCATAACTGCGACGTTCATGAAAGATGACATCGTCATTGCACGATCGATAGGCACAGTTCAATTGAAAGAACGTCACCGTGGAAATTATATGTCAAATGTTGTTGAAAATACATTACAAAAATTTGGTGTGAAAGTCAATCAAATAATATCTGGCACTGCTGACCAGGCTAAGAATAACGATACTACTATTCGAAATTTTGCTCTCCGGGCATGTAATGAAACTGCTGATATGATTAATCTATCAGATGGAGAACACGAATATTTTGAACCTACTAGTGACAGTGAAGACGAATTGCAGTTGGAACGTGACAACCGTATCGAGTTGGAAAATGAATTGAATAATGATGATAGATATATTGAATTAGTCACAGAGATGGCAAAAGATTTGCTCGAAAGGAATAATTTTCTTTCCGATGTTCACAAAATACATTGTTGCGCTCACACCGTACAGTTAGCTGTCAAAGATGCCATAAAGAGATCAGATGCTAACGAAATTCTCGTGCAAACACGTGAAATGATGAAATGCTTAAGAACAACTGTTGTCAACGTAAAGTTTCGTAAATTGGCACCAAATTGCATTTTACCTCACATGTATATTGATATCAGATGGAATGCAGACTATCAAATGGTTAGTTTTTTTCATGCACGCGTCATGAACGTAGTATCAAATATGATACGATCGAAGCGCTATGTACTTTACATACATTTCAAATGTGATTTTTTAGTTCCGTAGTACACCGTCATTTCATGACGCGAGCATGGTTTTTTTATAATTTAAATTTTGCACACATTAAGTAATCATTTCTTTCAGCTCGAAGGATTCATGAAAATAAAGCATGCCATCATTGAGTTAGCAACTGACAAAGAATTCGGATATAAATTTGAAACAACCGATAGTTTTTGGGAGAAAGTAGCCGAAATTCTAATTGTATTGAAACCAATTCACCTCGCAACCAAAGAAATGCAGAAAATTGGTTATGGTTTAGCCGACTTTTATATAAGTTGGCTGCGCATTGAAAAAAATTTATCACGTGTACATGCTGGAGATACAATACTGAATCTCACACATGAATTGATTAAAAAGTTAGAAGACCGTAAGCCGCAAGTTTTTAATACACCATCAATGAACGCCGCCATATATTTGGATCCCAGAGTAAAATTTAAACTCAATATGGTACAAAAGGAAGTAGCCACACTTTATTTAAAGAAGATTTTGAATCGAAAGCAACGCAATAATAATGAAGTTCAAGGAAACGATTGGATTAATAACACTCTCGATGAGTTAAATGAAGAATTTGCTGCTAATTATACCGAAACAGATGAAAATGACCTAACAATTTCGTTAGCCAAGTACGACAATATAAAACACGTCGATATCAAACAACCGATAATGGAATTTTGGGTAAAACATAAGAAAGAATTCCCATTGTTATATTCGTTGGCATGCATTATTCACGCCATTCCAGCAGGACAATGCCTGGAAGAGCGAAATTTTTCCTCATTTTCGTATATTCGTAATTCGCGACGCACATCACTTCAATCAGAAAATCTTCAAAACATTTTAATGATTCGTCTGAACAAAGAACTTTTTTATGAACAAAAGCAGAAAGAGATTGACATCATTTTGAAAAATTGTCAATGAAATATATGTTGATTTCTATTTCTTTGATTAAATTAATTAATCTTAATATTTATTTAAACTATTTTCTTTTTGAAATTTCAGAATATTATTTAAAAAAAACTATGTACCTCACTAAAAATACTCGTGATCTCGTGATAATTCATTATTTATTATCGATATAACTAAATAAGTCAAAATGACAATGATACATTGTCAAATCGGTTTTGAAAAAATCGGATAAATGCAATTTTTACTGCCGTTGTTCCAATAAAAATAAAATAATTTATATGAATCAAATGTTGGTATTTTTATTATTTGTTTCTCAATGGAATACAAAAAGTTGAATGCGCTTTTTAATTATTATTTGAATCAAAATGTACAAAACTTGAATTTGAATGCTTATTATGATCTTACTTCCGATTTATATTTTACAAATTGAAAATGTGAAGTGAAGATTTAATAATATGCTTTTTTAATCAAAATATATTCATATTAATGTGAAACTTTAATAATATATTTAAACCTCATAATTTAGTTAAAAATTCTACACCCACAGTAATTCATCTGTCAATATTACAGATGACAGTTGTACAATGACAAAAAGCAAATTTTTTGTACGGCGGTTGCACACTTTACAACTGTCGATATTGCAGAAAAAGTTGTAAAGTACGCAACCATCGTATAAAAAAATTTGCTTTTTGTCATTGTACAACTGTCATCTGTAATATTGACAGATGAATTACTGTGGGTGTATGGATGTTTTTAAATTGAAACGAAATCTTGGATAATTTATCATTTTTATGTTGATTCTCGATTAAAGACTACTCTTGAGAGTAGTGAATTCACGCTTGACTTGACTTTTCAGTATTTTTGAGACAGTTGATAACATTTGTCGCGAACGTATTCATCAAGTGTATTCATGCGAATTTCATCGCCGTGTACTCTAATTGCATAAAGTTCTGTAAATATAAAAAAATATTCAATTAAAGATTTAATTCTGAGATGAAATATTGTATGGCCAAATGGCAGAAAAATAAGATCAAAAATTGCATGAAATAAAATGGATATTAAATTCTCTTACCGCGAATAAGATGCATGGCTGGCTCTTCAGTTTCAGATACTTTTAACTTATGAACACTGATGAATGAAACCAACAACGTGTTCACAAAACTTTTGTCGTAATTCACATTGTCCTTGAAAATTGGGTTCACATTATAGCCTTTCAAACTGTTTACAGCATATTTTGTCAAAGTGTATGAGCTACCTTTTACAGTGAAGACGCGATCGCCATTGTTCTATAAAAAAATTAAGATCATTGAAATTATTATCAATTGCAATTTAAATTTATATTAAATAGCAATGAAAACTTACATTCAATTTGAATGGAATCAGGCCACTTAGTGTATCATATTTGGTTGTATTTGGTTTGTGGATTAGGTACTCATCAAGAGGCGTTACCGGAATAACATCATCGTCATCGCTATCCAAACATTCCAAACCATTTTCACTTTTGATGTCCTAAAAATGATTGTTTTTATTTAATTTCTCAACAAAAATGTATCATTTAATGAATGATGATATAAGCAATGGTTACTTACGATTTCGGAGAGTGAATTATCAACATTCACGATCGGATCCATTGCGTCATATGAGTCATTGTTTGATACATCGTTTGATGAATCATTAGAACTTTGAAATCTAGTTCCATTTGAATCGAGCAGAGTATTTTGAAATTGCATGAAAGAATTTGTGATGTCATTTAAAGCAACACTTTGGTTTTCCTTGGTATTCGCGATCGGTTGAATAAGTTGTTGTGAAGCTGTCATGATAGGTTCAATTATTGCATGCACTTCTGTACCATACTGAACATTATTCTCTACGACGAGTTGACCAATTTGGGTGATTTGTGAATTGTCTAAAGATTGATTTTGATTGTCAGTTTGAATAGTTTGATTCATTGCATTGTTTTCATTAATTTGCACCTGAAATATTGTTTCATTGTGACTGATTTGGCCAGCTTCTGTGTTGTGTGTTGAATCAGATTGATTTTCAGCTTGTCTATTTGTGTTTGTTCCATTCGCTGATACGTTTTGCAAATCTTGTGAAGTGGATGGTAAATTGAGAGCATTCTGCTGATTGTTTGCATTTGGAACCAAAATCGGTTGTGGCTTTTCTTTTAGCCTGCGTGCATTGTATAGCGCTGGTGGTATTTCACGACGCTTTGCGATGTATTGATTCGCGTCGCCCAACGAGCCTAAAAAATTATTTTGATCGTCATTACTCAACAGATAAAAAAATGTAAATGTAAATAATTCAGTAAATTGCTCACCAAAACATTTCAACAACTTTGCGAAATAGCATCCGTCGATTGTGTTCGAAAAATATCTACGCCTGTTCAATGAAAAGTTTGGCGCTTTGCTGTGGTCTTCTGAATAAAATATCAAATACACTTGATTGCGGTTAATTCGTCTATTATATGCAGCCCACCGGTTCATAGTGTACACATATTTCATCGGAATGGCAATATTTTTGCCACATTCGACTAGATGGACTGCAATCCAAGTTTTTACCATATTTTATTGCAAAATTGTTCAATAAAAAATAAAACTGAAATGATATGTAAAACTGGCTACTTGATCAACGATATTCTGTGAATGCAACAAATGTACATTCGAATTATGTTCGACGTTTGATATATAGTGGCTTTGTGTGCGTGCACATGACAGAACAATGAGCTGTGTGCGATTCACACAGAATGTGAGTGCGTTTATGCTATCGTGCGCGCCCTCTAGTAGTGAAATTTCCAGCTCTGCACCCAAATCTCTCTGTTCAGTAGAATTCACCAAATTGTAATCATCAAAATAGTAGTTTGGCTTATGTTGGGTTCTTCCACGGTGTATCGATAAAATTGAGCACTTGTCCAGATTAAGATATAAATCATTCATGTCACACCATCCCTTTAGTGAGTTGATTGAAGATTGAATTTGAAAAGAGTCTGCATCGTTGTTCACTATCTTAGCTATTCGTACATCATCGGCGAACATTGATAAAAATACATTCCTGGAGACCACAGATGGCAAGTCATTAATAAATAGTAAAAAAAGCGTTGGACCAATATGGCTACCCTGTGGGGCACCCGAGTTTACAGTAAAATCGGAGGATTCAGCGGTTTCTAACTTAACGTATTGCTGACGATTTGATAGATATGAATTTATCCACCCGATGATATTTGCAGGAATTGGAAACGTTGGTAATTTTCGAAGAAGAATATCATGGTTGACTCTGTCGAATGCCATAGTGAAGTCAAGATATAATACATCCACTCGATTTGAAGTATTCAAGCCAGCAATGAAGTAGTGCAGAAATTCCATCAAATTTATTGTTGTTGAGCGATGCTTCATAAAGCCATGTTAATGTGGAGATATACTGCTAAACACAAGACGAGTAAGGTGAAAATTACCGCAGTGCTCGAAGAATTTAGCGATTGTCATTAATTTTGCTATGCATCTATAATTCTTTATGTCCGATTTATCACCTTTTTTGAAAGTCGGTCGAACACAAAAACGTTTCCAAGCGCTCGGAAAGATGCCAGTTTGAAGAGATTCATTAAATATAACTGCAAGTGGCTCATATAAGACTGAAGCACAATTTTTCAATACTAGGGGATGAATTCCATCAGGACTAACACTGGTGTTTGTGTTAATTTTCATTAATTGATCGAATATAAAATAGTCGTCCAAAACAAGTGTATCATTTACACCAAAGACTGGTGCAGCAATTGAAGAAGAATGACAGGATTGGCTTGATGAAAAATTTTCACCGAAGAATTCAGCAAACATTGAGGCTTGTACATTTACATCCATCGACGAATTTGCACCATACTGTAGTAGCTTCGGTAAACCAACACCAGATCGCTTCGAGTTGACAAATTTCCAAAATGATGATTGATTTGATTTCAACGATGATTCCAGTTTTTTCTTGTAATTTTGATATAAAAATGCGTTGAGAGGATCAAATTCCCCACAAATACGATCAAAAAGACCACTGTCACCATTGATTTTGAAGCGTTTCCATCCTTTATTCTTTCGATTTTTGAGTGATTGAAGTTGTCCACTCCCAAAAACTCACCCCTTAAAATCACAGGATCATATGAAGATATCCTAAAACTATTTAGTTTCGTAAATAGATATGTCCATGACGGGGTGAGATTTTGGGGGTGGTGAGTTCGTAAAATTTTCGAGCCTAGATGAGATTTACAACTTTGCCGAAGATACCGAAGTGAAATTCCCAACCATTTAGAAGTTAGAATTTGATGAAAACTTGATATTTTAACCTTTACATGCGACTGGCCCCTAAAGGACAAAACGAACAAAAATGAATTGAATTGAATGGAATTAAAACCTGTCAAATTTCTTTCGGATTTTATTCGCGATTTTGGACGCGGAAAAACATATACCAACACTGAAATTGAAATTGAAATTAGTAGACGCAGTGATAATCCAAATTTGGAATGTTAAAACTTTGGTTTTAATTTGAAAAAATACAAATATATTAAAACATCAGTAGATTTTCTCTTTTCAATTTTAATTCGAAATTGGCTGTGAAAACTTCAGCCAAGACTGGTGATAAGGAAAATTGAAAGAAAAAAAAAAATTAAATTCATTATTTTATTTTATTTTGATCATTGGTGAACTCAAATTGAAGGTGTTTTTTTTTTTTACTATTAAAATGAAATTTGAAAAACAACTTTTTTCTTATTTATTCAAAATGAAATTTTTTTTTTTTTGCATGAAGGTGGCCAAATCAACGAAATACTACTCTAATAATACATACAAAACCGCATGATAATCCGACAACTCACAATCCAGACTTAATTCGGGAAAAAAATTTGGGCACATTTCTTACATTGGAAGCAAATTTTTTTAGACTTTATACAAAAAATGAATGGACCGTTTACAAATACCATGTGACGTTTGAACCAGAATGTGAAATGAGACGGTTAAAAGGATTTCTTATATCCGAACATAAATCAAAAATTGGTGGATTTCTTTTTAATGAGGCTCAATTATTTACAACAAAAAAATTGCATTCTGAACAAAATACGATCAAATTTCAATCAAAAACACGGGATGAAAAAGTTTATTTGCTGAAAATGTCATATACAAAAAGAATTTCGATGACCGATCAGGAAATAATTCAAGTATTCAATTTAATACAAAGACGTAATATGAAGGGACTTGCGTTGGAGAGAGTGGGAAGAAATTTCTATGATCCAAAAAATATGGTTTGTTCAATATTATCATGTTTTGATTGTTTATTGAAATATTATAATGAATTTCATATATAATCAACATTTATTTGTTTGAAAATTTAAGATTGACTTGAAGGCAAGATTTCAAATTCAATTGTGGCCTGGATATGAGACATCAATTCGATATCACATAGGTGGAATACTTTTAAATTGTGATATTGCGCACAAAGTGATGAGAACGGACACAATGCACAATGTTATGGTTGACACACGTCGTAGTGATCCGCAGAATTTTAAAAATAGTTATAAAAGCAAAGCAATTGGAACAACAGTATTGACTGAATATAATAATAAAACATATCGAATCGATGATGTGGACTATGATAAAACGCCATTAAGTACATTTACGCGATAAAATAAAGAAATCTCGATTAAACAGTACTATTTGGAGGTAATAAACATGAATATATTAAAGTAAATATTTTCCGATTCAACTCTCTCATTTTCTCATTTTCTTTTTTTCTCTATTAACAGATACATAATATTAATATTCGTGACATTTCACAACCTTTGTTAATATCAAAACCACGAGAAAGAGATTTACGTGGGGGTGAAACGAAACTAGTATGGCTTGTGCCAGAACTATGCCGAATTACTGGCTTAAGTGAAAGACAACGTACTGATATGAAGTAAGTGGCTATAAACTTTCACCTTATACTTTTAATACATATTTAAAGCAAAAACAAACAGTATTTTGTGAAACCAAAAAAAAAAAAAAAAAATGTTTAAAAAAATACTTTTTCAATTGATAGCTTAAATATGGCACCTCGGCCATATGCACAAATGGATCCAAAAACTCGAAGAGACCGCCTATTGACATTTAATACTCGTATTCAAAACAGCAATGAAAATGATAAAATCAAAGAAGAATGGGGTCTCAATATTCAACGTAATCTCGTTCAAATTAATGCATATTGTCTCAATCCTGAAATTCTAATATTTGGCAATAACTTGCAAATCCCGTAATATTCAATATTTACCAAACAAAATTATTTCATAATACGTTTAATATCATAATCATAATGGAACATTTTTCTTGATATTTTCAGCATTGAAAATGCTAGTTGGGAAAGAGACTGTGGTCGAAATTTAATATATAAACCAGTCGAAATAAATCGATTTTTAGTGGCTAGCCCTAGATCAATGGAAAGAGAAATGGTAAGATTTGTAAATCAACTACAAGGATTCGCATTAAAAATGGGCTTCATAATCGCAAATCCAAAAATGTAAGTATTTTATGTCAAATACTTGCAACAATGGATCTCAAAAAGGAAACGAGTTTTTTCAGTTCGGTCTGTAGAATTGATGGCGTTGACTGTAGCCGAGAGCTTGTATTGAATGTTACGAAAGCATTAAACGCTTATAAAGAAAAGAACGGAACATTACCAAATATGATATTCTTTTATCGCGGTGGTGTTGGTGATGGTGATCTTCTTTATGTTCGTGATGTTGAATTGCAAAATTTAACAAAAACACTCGAAGAAAGATACAAGCAATTCAATAGTGAAATGCCATTAAAAATGGCATACATAATTGTTAGCAAAAAGGTTAATACGCGGTTTTTCAAACGTATAAACTCACAATGGATTAATCCAAGCTCAGGAACTGTCATTGATGACACGGTTACTTTGAAAGAAAGATACGAATTTTTCCTAGTTTCGCAAAGGTGCACTCCTAAAAATCGACAACTACATTTTAAACGCATCTATGTTTTGTTCAATATTTAAGACACACGAGTGTTTAAAAATTTTCAAATTAAAACGCTCGAGTGTTTTAATATTTGATTAAAACATAGATGTGTTTAAAATGTAGTAGTAGATTTTTGGAGTGTGCAATCAGGGAACCGTATCACCAACAAATTATAATATCATCTTTGATACGACTGGCATACCACCAGAAAGAATACAAGCATGGACATATATTCAAACTCATTTGTATTACAATTGGTATGGAACGTGATATATAATTTACAATATTCGATATCATAATTTAGAAACATTTCATTTTGTATGGACATACGTTCTTTTAGATCTCACCAATAGATTTGTAATATTTATTTTGATTTTCTTTGCTGTTTCCTTCCCAGGTATGGAACGACCCGCATTCCAGCTGTTCTTCAATATGCTAATAAGTTGGGTTTCTTAATATCCAATTATCTGCATCGCGTACCTGACGAAAATCTTTCTAACAAATTAAACTTTTTATGAGAAATTGAAAAAAAAAACACAAAGAAAAATCGAGAGAAAAATAAAAGTACAAACACATTCTATTCACTTTGTTTTTGAATACTCAAATTGTTATTTCCTCAAATGTCTAGTTTGGCAGCTTCATTTATCTGTCATCGTTTCATCAACTTTTTCATTTCTTTTTTTTTCATTATGGTTATGATTCATGTTGCTAAATTTATAAATACAGAATTTTGACAAATTTTTAAAAAGAAAATCTGAAATAAATAAAAAAATTAAAAAAAAAAGTAATTTCGATTTTTTTTTTTTTTCTTTTATATTTTTCAATGACACATCATTAATTTAATATTATGTCAAAATTAATAAAAAAACACATGGCGTTGACGGTAGTACAAAAAGGCAACTAACTGCTTCGAGCGCCCTCTGATTCAAATATTTGCAATTATATCAAATTTGAATTTCGCTCTCTTTTTTCCAAATAAAAAAAATGTTGGCATGTCAAATGAAAGTTGCATTTCAAGGAAGGAAAAACCTATCGATCGATTTTTCACGCTTTTCCGATAGGAAAATTGGAAAAATAAATGAATTTTAGCCCTAATTTATGGGGAGCAAATACTGGAGACCTATTGATTGAGGTATCACTTGCCCAGGCTGATCCATGGATTCACAGGATTTGGCCTGAATTCCAGAACTCCCTATATGGATTTTCATATAAACGATTTATAACAAACTACAAACATAGTTATATAGGAAGTTCTGGAATTCAGGCCAAATCCTGTGAATCCATGGATCAGCCTGGGCAAGTGATACCTCTATCAATAGGTCTCGAATATTTGCTCCCCATAAATTAGGGCTAAAATTCATTTATTTTTCCAATTTTCCTATCGGAAAAGCGTGAAAAATCGATCGATAGGTTTTTCCTTCCTTGAAATGCAACTTTCATTTGACATGCCAACATTTTTTTTATTTGGAAAAAAGAGAGCGAAATTCAAATTTGATATAATTGCAAATATTTGAATCAGAGGGCGCACGAAGCAGTTAGTTGCCTTTTTGTACTACCGTCAACGCCATGTGTAAAAAAATGAGTGGTGAATCTAGGTATATAGGAAATTATGAAACCGAATTTGATATTATTTGAAACAAAATTTAATGTGCACCTGTGTCAAAAAAAGTGACTGACTGATTGAACAACTCTAGCTGATTCAAGTTAACTAAATCAACTAAAACCAGATGAAAATATTATTTAAACTGACAATAGTTTTATTTTATTTATTTATTTCACCGTCAAAAACTGACTGAATATATTTTTACATTGAGATCATAAAAATAAGAAGGGACTGACAAAGGTAAAAAAAAATGACAATGTGACACCTCCATTCATATTTCTGATTTTTTCTATTGAGACTTGGTTAATAAATCATGATATTTTGAGACTTGAGGCTTGATTTAGAATTCATGACGTTTTGAGACTTGAGGTTTGAAATTTGACGCGTCTCCAAACAATATAGTTTTATTTATTATTTTTTAAATTTTTTTTTTGTGTTTGATTTTCATAAAGGCGCTAAATATTAATTTGAATTAATATTTTACACATAATTATTCAATATTTCATTTATTTTTTTAAATTTTTATTATTATTAGTTCGTTTTTACTCTACTGAGATTTCGCATGAAGCTTTCACCTTTTGTCATAAATAAAGAAAATTCAAGTCCAAGCCTCAAATGGGGATGCCAAGTAAAATGCTATGTCAAGTATATTCTTTAACAAATTTCAAACACATAACTAGGAACATCAAATAATTTTCTTTTAAACTCATTTCTATCTGTACATTCAATAAAATGATATGGCATATTTTCAAATTAGCGTAATAGGAGCTTTTGTGTTTCTACTTAAACCATTTGTAAATTTTTATAAATGGAAAATGGATTCTATCACATAATAAGTCATACATAAATAATAAAGCAAAATTAATTCTGCGACTACTGAGTCTAGTCATATTCAGCGATCATAGGGCCGTTGAAAATTGACGTTGAATTCTTTCGATGAAATCAGATTTAGTTCAAGAAATGTTTAGCCATACAGTACCAGCATAATCCAGATTTGGTTGAACAAATGCTGAATAGATTGTTTTCAGTGTGGTTTGATCAGCTATATCATGTGAAAAACGTTTAACAAAACCCAATGCTGAGATTGCTTTAGAAATGATTAAATCAGTGAGTTTTAAAATTCAGTTTATCATC